>CM062651.1:57096904-57696904 GCA_031772095.1 Zeugodacus tau | reverse complement strand
ATCTAAAACACTTTATTAGTAAACTCAGCTCGAAAAGTGGATTATCGCAATGACTTTACAATAACCTTGACAATGATAACGGTAGGCCTCAGAATGTTGAGTAATTTTTTTATAAAGCGTTTTTTCAAAAGAGCCGCTACAAAAGTAGACCGATAGGGACAACAAACGCCGTCATATTTGTTCCCGTTCTTACGACATTTCTCTTCAGTTAGGTTAGCCATTTTATCGAGGAAAGATATACGATCCAACAACGAGTCAAAATTATAAAAATTTTCTACCAAAATTCGGGGTTTGTGGTTTTAACTTTAAGAGCGTACGCCCCATTTATGATCGCCATAATCGTTCTGTCAGATCAACAATTCAGCGTTTAGTGGAGAAATTTGAATCTACAGGCACAGTGCAAAATGTTCCCGTGCCAGTGAGTCAAATAAGTGCCCGTAGTGTCGAGAATATTGCTACCCCTTCTCAAGTGTTGGGCATCTCTGTGGCGACTTTTGTGAAAATATCTTAGCCTACATCCTTAGAAGATCAAATTGTCGCCATAACTTAAGCCGCTTGACCACCAAAATCGTCGAATGTTCGTGAATTGGGCTGAGCATCAACTTGAAAATGATCCGGGGTTTCATCGAAATATCATCTTCAGAGATGAGGCTCATTTCTGGCTGAAGCCACTTTCGTCGATAAGTAAAATATGCGTTATTGGTCATTCAGCAATCCACACGTACTCCACGAGTCACCATTTAATCAAGAAAAAATTTCGTTGTGGCGCTGTTTTTGGGCCGTACTTCTTTCGTGATGATCAAGACCGACACGTTACTCAGAATGGGAATCGCTACCGCTCTATGATAACCGAATATTTTTGGACCGAATCGGATGATATGGACTTGGACAATATGTGGTTCCAACAAGACGTCGTAACAAGCCACACAGCGAATACCACGATCGATTTATTGAAAAACAAGTTTGGTCAACGTGTTATCTCTCGAAATCGGCCAGCCAATCGGTCGCCTCGGTCGTGCGATTTGACGCCGTTAGACTATTTCCTGTCAAGGCTACGTCAAGTCTATGGTTTATGCCAAGAAGCCAGCGATGATTGAAGAACTTCGTACGAATATCGAACGTGAAATTGCAGGAGTATCGGCCGAAAAACACAGTCATCACGAATCTCAAAAGAGATCACAAACTCTGTGAAATCAGATTTTTCCAAGAATCCTTAATAACACTTGTTAAACAATGATTTTAAATTAGATCAGATTATATTTTTTTGGGAGCATTGAAGTCAATAGCCGTCTTACTACGAAAACTAGATGTCCTAAATATTCGATCACTAATTTATGTATGTACATACAGATGATATAGATTGTATATATGAAGACATATACAAAGTCAGTTACATCCATACAATCATATACGTATGTATATAACTGATGCATTGGTGTGTTGTGACATAACAACTAAGTAATTACAAATTCAACAATCATGTTATTTGGACTTTAATTTCCGGTTGTCACTCAAATTGATAAGTTTTTCCGAGCTTTCTTTTCTTAACAACTATATAGTGGGCCCTGATTCGCGTCTGAACATACAACTATATGCTTTCTTAAAGTAGTTTGTAATATTTGCTATGCCTTCAAATATATATATATCATATGGTAGTGTGTGTGTTTAACTAACTCTGAATATTACAGTTATCAGCATGTACCCCTTTTTTCTTTGAATAAACATTGCGCCACATAGCAATGCGGTAGAATTGTGGCGTGCAATTTATTTGAACTAATAAAGTGAGCATTCAATGTCAAGCAATCGGGAAGAAAGGTGGGCATAAGAACTGAAAATACCCTCTTGTGTAAAAAACAAGTTGAAGTTGTTTACTATTGAGTCTACATAGCATATTTCTTAAGTGGTCTTCGATTTGCCAAGTGTGGGAGAGTAGCGAATCGGAAAAATTAGACCAGTTACCAAATTTTGAAACAAAATATATTCCTGCTCGAGTTATAATAAGGGGCTAAAATGTCTTCTGAATTTACTATTTGAGTCATTTTCAATTTTAAAACTGGTATAAAATGGGGTAAACTATTATAAACATTGGTAGCATTGTAGCTAGCAGTTATACCAGTTCAATGAGGTAGAGTATACGGATATATTTTATTGAATTCAACTCGATAACTTTGTTGTTGCTTTTCCATAAACATTTTTCGAAATCTCACGAGTAGAGAGATGGCGAATCGAATATAGATTGAGGAGTGTTCTTATTTCAAATTTGTGTTAAATAACTATCCTTCATCTGTCCCGTGAAGCTAGAAAACTAAAACAATATACAGTTATTATTCACGTATATACTGCCGTTCGATCCAGTGTAATTATACCAAAAATAGTAAGACGAACTAGTCAACAACATCGAAAATACGTTTTCCTGAAGACTGTCTATATTCATAATTGTAAGTTCCCCTTTTCAGTTCTCTTTTTGGTGTAATAAGCTCGCTTGATCGCTGTTCCCCTGAGGGAAAAACACGTAGACAATGAAGAACAGTCCTTTGTGAAGCCAGGATCCCCCTAGGTTGGGCATTAGTAGTCGATAAACTGCCTTGTACCAACTACAATTCGGCAGAGATTTTTCACTTCTATATTCGCAATTTCGCGAGTTTGTTCGAAAAAGTGATATCCGAGAAATAGTTTTATTGATCTTGAAAAAGCGGGACATTACAGACGAAAGCGAAGAGATGATTCCACCTCCACCTCCATGCAGCTTCTACAGTTAGTATCCGGTAAGATTCTTAACCTTACAGTGTGCATCCCAAAGGGACAATGGCCAATTAGAACCCCTACGACTTAGAAGAGGTAGACTTTACTTAGGGCGAAGAGCTCGGTAGACCTTCTGCGATTCACTGTAGGCCAGAAGGATCTGTCGACTGCGCAAGTGCTAGGGAGTGACCAACGCTTGCCCAGCTCAGCCGAGGTCCATCTGTCCAGTAATAAACCACAATAGTACAACGGTACTCCTACATGTTTCCATACTAATAGTGAGACCGACGTCCCAGATCTTGCAAGCACACCGGCCTTACAACTCCTACCGATTCCGCTGTGGCCAGGAACCCAGACCAGTCTAATCGAAAAGTATAACGATGCCACTGATAGTAAAGATAAGCTTTCCATACTAATAGTGAGACCGACGTCCCAGATCTTGCAAGCACATCGGCCTTACAACTCCTACCGATTCCACTGTGGCCAGGAAACCAGACCAGTCTAATCGAAAAGTATAACGATGTCACTGATAGTAAAGATAAGCTGTCCTTAGCGCATAGTCAGCGAACTCAAGGCTAGTATCGCCGCTCTACTACAAGAGTGGATCATCACCATTCTAAAGGTTGCTGCGCTTCGAACAATATATCTGACGCTGCCTTGCATTTCATGTATATTCCCAAAATCAGGATATAGAATATGGATGGAAATTGGTATTAGTGGGAACTTGAAACTAAGGCGACATTTTTTCTTTTACTCCTTATAAATCATAGATTTAGTATTTAGATTTAGATTTAGTATTAGGTCTTGTCCGCCGTTTTTTTGTAAATTTTAGACTTTTTTTTTGTATAAAAACGGTTACAAAGGTCGATGAGCCTCAGCCGCAAACGTCGAGAATTCGGCTCAAAAAGTGACATTTTCAGTTGAGAATAAGTTTGGGATGCAAACAGATCTCTACAAATATTTTGTTGGGTTAATGTTGATACAAATGTCCTTCGATCGATATAAAAAAAATCGATTTAATCGACCAGTGCTTGACCCTAGAGACATCTATTGGAAAACGGCGGAAGCAAAGTTAATATATACAATTGAAGACCTAAATTTGTTCCCATGGAACAATTTCTTCAAACTTTCGAACAGAGATCGAGGTTCATTAAATTTGTAGCATAAAAATTAAAGTTACTTTCTTAATACATAAAATACCGAGTTATGCTCTCAGAGTTGCATAGTTTTGTTTAACATATTTTTTTGATTTCTAATTAGAATATTTTAGAAAGACAGACTACGGTCATAAAAAATTGTGAAAGAAAAGTGAAAAAAATATAAGAATTATATTAATTTTTTTTTAAATATTTAATTATAGCCTTGTAGTATAATCTATAAACCAACAAAGCCGTTTGCTTGCTACACCTAAGTCATTTAGATCACAAATATCCAAATTCTACCGCTTTCTAATCACTTCTAAGGCATCGAAAGAATTACCACATGATCGACTTATCATTTATTCTAACTTAATTTATTAATTATATTAGTCGGTATTTATTGTTTTTGTACAATACTGTAATAACAACAGTTTGACTTTGGACGTAAAGAAATCAAAGTTAATAGCATTAACTCAATATTATAGACTCAACAATAAACCACTAATAATCAAATATACAGCTGGCACATATAATACGAAAGCTTTAAAGTGATAAAAAAGACCCGTGAAATGCGTTGAAATGCCGTGGTCACTACATTATCAATTATTATCTGGTTGAGATATGGAATTATTCAGCTACTGTAGTTGATACGTGCTAAATCAGAAAGCCAAAGGCAAAGCTATAAATTTGTTTAAACGGACAGAGATACGCAAGCAAGCAAAGGCAGGTGTTTTAAATAATTTTATTAATAAATATATACATTTATATATGTACATATATAATATATATTCTATGGAAAAGCCAAGCTGCTTGTAGGTACTGCATGAAACGATAAGTATTTATCACACATTTTGGTAATTTTAATATGAACTAATTTTATAAAATATTAGGCAACAGGTTGTCGTTTATTATTTAATTAAGGCGCGTAGATAAGTTATCGCCACACAAATAAATTGTTTGAATTTAATAAATATTTTATTTGTGAGCTTTTTATATATTTTACATTATGCATGCTATTAACGATCGACAATGTTAAGCTGGGCAATGTTGATTAAATATCAAAATTTTAGTTAATTAAGTGCCTCAAGGCCTTGTAACGCTGATGTAATGGCAGAGATTTGAGGTTTTTACCAAATCAAAACTCTAATTGAATATTTTAAAGAATTTAAGTTATTCCATACTTAATTGTGTTCAATTTAGCATATAATAGGGCAATTAACTAATTGTTCAATTAGTACTTTATTTATTTTTTCATTAATTGTCTTCAATTTAGCATAAAATAGATTATTAGCATTAGCTAATTGTTCAATTAGTACTTAATTAATTTTTAATTGAATTGTATAATTTTTAATTGAATTGAATTTAATTAATTAAATAAGTTTAATTGTTCATTTTAAAGGATTTACGTTTTTCAAGCCAAAATTGTCTTAAATTTAACATATGTATAATAGAGCAATCATCTAATTGTTCAATTAGTACTTAATTGACAATAAATTTACATAAAAGTTTCAATAAAATACTGTGAAGTATTTGCAATGAGGGAGGGAAAGCGGAAAAGTACAAGACTAACGTTATTATTTTAACCCGGGAGTCTTTAAAGTCAATTAATAAATTTTTAAGCTAAATTGTATTATAATTTCAACACAATGTCACATTTCTAGACAGTCGGGACTTCGTAACTGCAATGGTTCTGGATTTATTTCTAGCTAAGGACTTTAACTCCTGAAGTAGTCCACAGAACTATTTTGAGCGTGTTTTAAAGTGCTTCAACAATAAACGAACAAAATGAGTCAATTACCATCTCAATTCCCATAGCTAATTGACTATTAACTATGTGGGGTTTGAAATGGAGGAATAAATTATTAAGATGAATTGCCCTAAATGCTTTAATGTTTCATATACTATTAAACACTTTATGATTCCCGAATTGTATTCCATAAGCTCTAACTATTGCTGCATTTTGAAGTTCTCTAGTTTTCTTAGATAATTCTTGTCATATTTTATTCTATATACTAATCAAGATATTTAGTATTATTGTATTGCCAATTCTGCGGTCTTTTCTTCTTTACTTCAAAACAATTACTAATTTCATTTGTTCTGTACCTTGCACTATGGGGTTGAGCATTTATGGTACTGTTTTGAAATGAAATGTTGATATGTCGTCACTACGACTACGGAAATGGATTATTGTTGATATTTTAATATCTGAAAGTATTTTAGATATTTCATTTTGTAGTTATATTTCTTGATTGGATACATAGTGGAGTTGTTTCAAAGTTTTCAAGCTCTGAAAGAGTGAGAAATTCTTATAAGTCAAATTTTTCTGAACAACAACTTGATATATTTGAATAATCTCATTTACATACGGATATAACCGCCCATACAGATAACTATTGCTTTTGATTAACGTGGATACCTGCCTATGAAGACTTAACCCCACCTGTGCTCAAGAACACAAGCGTATCAATACAATGCTTTGATCAGCGCCCTGTTTTTGCTATGCACCTTCAGTACCAATTGGCATGTGGTATGGACACACTTTTGCCACCTTGGTAGTGGCGAGGGCCATCTAAAACCTCTGCTGTGCTTTGGGTCCAGCTCCCGGTTGTCATGCAACTCCACACCTGTAACCAAAGGTCTTCGGCCTGCATTTAGGTTTTGAAAACACAGCAACCACGAAACTCCCCGAAGGAGCCAAACCCAATAAACAGGTTAGGGCGAAGCAGCCTGGACTCTTACTCCCTGTGACACCAGGTTTAAGGTCTCTGGTAAGACCTTGTAGTCGAAGCTACTTCCAGTTGAGCCTTTCCAGACTACTGCTACACAATCGTCCTTACCGATAGGATTTACCGTTTCTTAGGAAGAATGCTATATTAAGAAGTTAATATATGTAATTCTAGTTCAAACCAAGAAATATATTATAGCACGAATAGACATACTGATAAGTAAGACTGCTGTAGAGTATAATTTAAGTTTAATGTCCCGTTAGATTAAATAAAGTTCCCAAATAATCCTTGTATATCTAGGTCAGTCTTTAAATACGGATCTGCTACGGATTCAATTAGAATCCACTTTCACAATCAATTCAATTCATAAAGCTATAGAAAGGACTATGAACTCACCCTTGTGGTGTCAGGATTCTCTATAGGATCTTACCACTGAAAGTACGTCTAACTTCTGAAACTAACGATTTAAGAAAAATTTAAAGTAATAAAGTCATGTATAAATATTACTTTTTCGCAGATGACTTATTTTGAATTTATATATACATACATTACATGAAGTTCCTCGCCAAAATGTAAAGTATTAACCAACTCATAGCCCCGCTTGGGGGTCTGAAAACCATATTTCAAGCTATGGGTACATATACCTTGATATTTTTGATAAACATTTGCCTATATTTCTCACTTTTAGGCCACCTAATTTGTCGAATAAAATTAGATCAACAGTACAAAACGTAATTAAATTTGTATTACTCCCAGCTTAGGGTTACATGCCTATTATTGCTATAGCGGTCAAACTGGTCTAAATTAATTAGACTTACTTAAGCAATTACAGATCGAATTTCATATTTCTCGTTGTGAATTCAACTGGATAACTTTATAGAATCGAAAAGGAAACTGGTATAAATTATGTAGGCTGGTATAATTCAAAGTACATTGGATGGCAAGTGGTTTTAACACGTTAATGAGATATCCCCGAATACATCCTTGTATTGAATTGAACTGGATAACGCTGTTGAATCGTACAAACAACTGGTATAAAATAAGTAGACTGGCATAAGTAAATACACATCGAAGTTCAAGCGATTATACTAAGTAAATGAGTATCTATCTCTATTTTTATACTCTCGCAACAAAGCTGCTAGGAGAGTAGAATAGTTTTGTTCACCAAACGGTTGTTAGTAGCACCAAAAACTAATCGAGTTAGGTGTGGAGTTATATATACCAAAGTGATCAGGGTGACGAGTAGATTTGAAATCCGGATGTCTGTCTGTCCGTCCGTCTGTGCAAGCGATAACTTGAGTAAAAATTGAGATATCTTGATTAAACTTGGTATACATATTCCTTGGCACCATAAGAAGGTTGTTTTCGAAAATGTGCGAAATCGGTCTACTGAAAACCGAAAACAGATAAAGTGCCTTAACTAAGTCATAAATTAAGCTATTTGGCACAAAGGATATCACTAGGAAGGGGCATATTTGGATGTAAGTTTTTCGGGAAAGTGGGCATGGCCCCGCCTCCTATTAAGTTTTTGTACATATCTCGTAAGCTACTAAAGCTCTAACTAAAGCTCTATCAACCAAACTTTCTAGAATCGTACTACCTTATACAGTCCAAAAATGGAGGAAATCGGATAATAACCACGCCTACCTCCCATACAAAGGTTACGTGAAAACCACTAAAAATGCTTTACTTTAATGCAGTAAGGGAAAACACAAGAAATCTTAAACTTCAATATAAAGAAGGTACAGAAGGGCTCTACTCAAATTGGTATATAAAATTTTAAATGGGCCCACTTAGGGATCAAAAACCATATCTTCGAAACTGCTCGACCAATTTCAATGAAATTCGGTGTATAATATTTTCCTGGCATTCCAATGATATGTTGTGAAAATAAATCAAATCGGTTCACAACAACGCCTACTTCCTATATACCAGAACTTTGAAGTCCATCTGAATCGTTTATTATACAATGTATGTATGCAGTAAGCACTAGTGAAGATCTTTTGAAGAAATTCAGAGGGAATATTATTCTTCTAATAATATGTCTCCGTGCCAAATGAAATCGGGTCGAAACCCTAGTATCCATATACCTAATCTTAGGGTTTCCCACTTTGAATGGACTTTACCATATATGTATATGCCGAATATGTGGGTCAAATTGTGTGTTATATTAATAAAATTAAATAAATAAATTGCGAGAGTATAAAATGTTCGGTTATACTCGAACTCAGTCCCCTTACTTGTTTTCATTGAATTAAATTGCTTATATTTGTTGTAATTTTGTTTTTTATGAGAGACTATAGCTCTAAAGTAAAATAGTGGAGACTTGAAGTTGGCTTAGGTTATATGCTCTTATGAAACTAACTAGCTCTCTACTTGTAGCCATGAACCCACAAATCCGCCAAACCAACACCACTCAACCCGCTTAAAATACATAATCTTCGGAATTCCCCATTTGGCTCGTCCGTACAGCTATCGGTATCGCTCAAATTGCACAACAAAAGCAACAACAACAATAAAATCAACATACTGGATTCGGCTAACCTTACCATTTGAAATAAGCCATGATGGATTTCTAAGTTTAAAAGTTAAGGATATTAACGCTCTCCAACACCACAGACTTTGGAGTTTTCTATGGCTTTTAAAAGACAATTAGAAGTTATTATAAGTGATGCATACCCTGCTAGTCAGAACTTACTGTCATCAAGCCACGTAATGACTGTCGATCACCACATATACTATATATTATATATCAGTTCACATTCTTGAGTGTGTGTGTGTGTTGTTATGGAACTGCTCTGTTGGCCAAGTCGTTGCCACTTAAGTTTGAAAATAACTTAAGCCAAACGAACAAACTTTTGTTTAAACAATTGTGTGACAGTTTCTATTCACTTGGCTCAAGTAATTCGCAACTTAGGCGCAGACATGATCCATACTATATTAACTATATATAATATATATATTTTCGATAAAGAAACCCCACAAAAAGCACTTGAAAACCTTTTTCACAGCAACAAAAAAAAAACTTAGTGAAAACTCGCCCTACTTGGACACTTGTACGGTGCGCTTTGTGGGCCACGCGATCGCGTTTGCTTGTTGGCTTCTTATCACACCGTACGACAATATTCACCTGTCGCGTATCAAATCGAAACTGAATGCTTCAAAATTTTGGTGTACTTTAAAATGCCACATTGAAAATATCGTGGCCAACACGACATAAAAACACAACGACATATCGATGATATAGAACTGCATATGTATATATAGATAGTACATATATATATATATATAAGTATATATGACAGAGCATATCTAACGGCACGGGTTAAAAGTCAAGTACTTTAGGATGTATTGACTGAAACTATTTTTTTTTTGTTTTTGTTTTTTATAAATTCATATGAATTATTGCAGTACAGAGCGACAAGTGGAGCATTTTCTTTACGTATTTGTTTAATGTTGTTGTTGTTAGTTTTAGTGTTTTTTGCTGCTGCCTTCGAGTTAGAGATACACAATAGTGAACGCAGCTCATTACAGGTTGACTGTCATAGCGAAATGTCGTCGACGATATCTCTTCTAACTCTCACGTCAAAACATTTGACGGCACACACACACATGCGAGGAAAAAGGGTGGAAGAACGTTAAATTTTGTGTTGTTGTTGTTGCTGTTGTTAGAGATAGTGATAGTCTTATATATAAACTAACATGCAGCTAAGTATATACCTTTATATATATGTACATATGCCACGAAAGCGTTACTGCTGTTGTTGTTGTACTTGTTATTTCACTTTTTTTTAAATTCAGGTGAGTGTCGAAGAGGTAATATTTCAACTTGTCAATTGTCTCAAAATGTCGTTATCAGTAAAAATGCCGGCGCACACACACACACAGGTACACATTGCTTGTGCTTACATATACATAGACCAGAGCGCACTTGGTTATCTGCCGAAGTGGAACATGCGACGAGTACACAGGCCGCTCGACACGTTGGAAGTTGTATGCACGAAGCTGTGAATGCGTAACAGCGCAGCATAGCCCATATAACATAGCATAGCAGCGCATAACAACAAATATCATTGCATATAAACGCATGAAACCGCATGAAACCGCAACACAGAACCACATAACTTGGCACAGGATAACATAGCATAACATAACATAGCATAACCCAGCACAGCATAGCATAGCATATCGTTCCAAGTTTGGAATTCTATGCGTGATCCTCATGCAACTCCTGCACTTCTTTACAAAAGGCAATAACCAACAACAACTGTTGAAACAACCCCTGACAAGCAACAAACAGTTGTGGTCATATTTCAAGGTGTCCGTCCTCAGTCTTTCATCATTTCTTCTACGCTAAAAAGTCAATTAATTACACACACAGTGTTTGAATAAATGTCTTTTCCTCTGTTTGTTCAAGGACAATAGCAAATAACAACTTTATTTTCAATCAATGTGGCTGATACATTGGAGGAGTTCTTAAATACAGTGACAATGAAATATCTATAGAGTAATCAGTTCCTCACATAACACAACAATGCATACATATTCATATATATGTGTGGGTGCTATTACCACTTACAGTGGTTTGAAATCAAATCATTTTTAGTTAAAACTTATATAAAACAAGTAAGGAAAGGCTAAGTTCGGGTGCAACCGAACATTTTATACTCTCGCAATTTATTGCTATTATATATTTTTATTAAGATCACACACAAATTTACCCATAAATTCGGCATAAAGTTTAATTGAATAACGAAAATCGTCATATATATTATATGAGGGCTGAGATAATTCCTGAACCGATTTCACTCATTTTCACCACCAAAGTACACTATATCCAATAGTATACGCTCACTTAATTTTGCTAAGATACCTCACATATTAACCAATACATATGTACATGCAGAATAAAGCCCACCGTAACCAATAATTGCGTATATGGGAGCTAGGAGATGTTATGACCCGATTTTGATGATTTTTGGAACAAAGACACACTATTAGAAGAAAAATATTTCCTCTGAATTAAATTAAGATACCTGAGAGATTTACCTATATTTTCGGTGAAAAATTACCGTTAGGCACTGAATTCTTCATATTCGTTATTCGGGGCATTGAAAAGTTATAGTCCGATTTCGACAATTTTTTTACAAGTGATGCTATGATCTGTGTCTACAGTATTTGTGTAAAGTTTTATTTCGTTATCTTCATTGCTTCCTTATAATAACATGGAATTCAAAATTGAGTTATATTGGAAGTTGTCGTAGTTATGAACCGATTTCATCCATTTCATCAGGATGTCAATGAAATGTTACATACCGAATTTCCTAGAAATCTGTCGAGTAGTTCCTGAGATATGGTTTTTGACCCATAAGTGGGCGACGCCTCGCCCATTTTCCATTTTCTAAAAAGATCTGAGTGCAGCTTCTTGCTGCTATTTCTTCTGTAAAATTTAGTGGTTCTAACGTTTTTCGTTAGTGAGGTAATCCACTTTTAGTAATTTTCAACCTAACCTTTGTATGGGAGGTGGGCGTGGTTATTATCCGATTTCTTTCATTTTTAGACTGTATAAGGAAACGGCGAAAAGAAACGACTGCAGAAAGTTTGGCTTATATAGCTTTATTGGTTTGCAAGATATATATAAAAAACCTATTTGGGGGCGGGGTCACGCCCACTTTTCCAAAAAAATTATATTCAAACATGCCCTCCTAGTGCGAATCTTTGTTCCAAATTTTATTTCCATAACTTTATTTATGGCTTAGTTATGACACTTTATGTGCGTTCGGTTTTCGCCATTTTTGGGCGTGGCAGTGGTCCGATTTTGTCCATTTTCGAAAGCAATCCTCTCACGGTCCCAAGGAACATGAGTTTCAAGTTTCATTAAGATATCTCAATTTTTACTCAAGTTATCCGGACGGACGATAAGACAGACAGACGGATTTTGACTCGTCTCGTCACCCTGATCATTTTGCTGTATATAACCCTATATCTAACTCGTTTAGTTTTATGACTTACAGTTATGTGAACAAAACTATAGTACAGTATACTCTCGAAAAGTAAATCGATTGGTATTTTAGGTAATTTACTTTTTCGAATAATTTACTTTTCCAAATATATACATAAATTATCTGTTTTTATAATATTAAATGCATTTTTAATCTTAAAAAATTCATTCATTTATTTGCTTCAATAAAACATATGGATTTACATGAAAAACATATTTACATTTACATACATACATATGTATTTACTATGAAGAGAAAAAATCTTGAATATTCTTTTGTTTTTTTTTTCTTTTGCAATATATTTTCTGACCATTTTTGTACGACAATTCAAAAAGTCTGACACCTGATTTGCATCGTTTTCATTTTTAAACTAGTGGATCAAGTAGGAGAGTTTATTTACTAAAAAGACGCGATAAACAAGAGAGTAAGTGTTTTTGCAACATCGCTGCTTGCTTCGTTTCGAATTTTTTATCACACTCTCTGAAAAGTAAATTAGAAAAGTAAAAAAAAAATAAAGGTGATTAACTTTTCCGCGATTATTTACTTTCTGAGAATTTACTTTTCGAGAGTATACTGTACTCTCTTAGCAACTTTTGTTGCGAGGGTATAATAAATGTGAACATTATTTTCAGGGATCTATACAAGAAATTTCCGAGGAATATTTTACGAGAATGATATAAAACTCTAAATACCATTCGGTCAACTTTGACTTTTTATTTTTATCTAAAAAAACTTCCCTAAAAGTAATTTTGGCAAAAAATTCAGGTGCTGAATTCACTCTTTTAATTATTACACAGAAAATTGTATTGGCTCCACCTAAAAGTTAATTGAGGTTAGGTTAGAAGTCTGATCTTTGCGCCCGAAAACTCGCCTAGCGACCCTCACATTTTGACAAACCGTTTGGAGTGCTGAAACAAGTTTCGAATGGAGAATGGAAGAGTTCTCAGTTAATTTCTCCTTGACTTAATCCATACAACTTCGGCAACTTAGATATGTCTGTCAAGATCTTTTGTATGACCGAATGTACCTATTGAAAATGGTTTGATGATATCATAATATAATTATTACTTAGTTCAACAAAATTTAAGAGAATTTTGTATTTGATGAGGAAATCATTAACCATTCATCGATCATTAACCATGATCTTCGTTGAACATGAAATTTTCGCCTTCAATGCCGCCTTCAAAGCCGCCTTCAAATGACGTATGGTCTTTACGAGAAAGGTTGAAATGACAGAAAATGTCTCAAAGGTTTTCCTTTGACTGCCAAATAGAGATCAGTTTTGAAAATATATTTTGGTCTCGATCGAATCGAATGGGATCAACCCCAAATGCAATGTTAGTAATGCACATCTAACAGTTCACCTCTTTGCAGTGTGCTTAAAATATATGCAACAGTTTGTGGTTCATTGAACGATTTGGATTTAAGGAGTTAGGTGGGTTTCTGCGGTTGAAGATAAGGACATTTTTACATATTGTTAAAGTTACTATCGGCAAATATCAATTTCAGCATAAATATTTCAACCTCAGTCTGGCGAATACTGAACATAGGAGGAGAAAGTGCCTTGGTGATTCCTTTTCGGTTTCCTCTATACAGCTTCAGCGATTTGCACCTGACACGATCTTTAGTTTCACCGCATGTAGGCCTATGGGGTATTATCCAGTCAGGGTCCCCCCCACAAATTCACTAAATGTTTACTGAATTTTACTGAAAAATCTCGTTTTCTACGACTAAAACAGCGGGGCAAGAGAGGTTTTTTGTTTGGGTTAGTGTTATATACAAATATCATTGAAATTGGTTTGATTGAATGTTCCAGCAATGATATTAAAAATATAACAAGTAAGGAAGGGCTAAGTTCGGGTGTAACCGAACATTTTATACTCTCGCAATTTATTTATTTAACTTTATTTATATTATATAATACACAATTTGACCCACATATTCGTCATATATATTGTATAAAATCCATTGAAAGTTGGAAACCATAATATTAGGTTAGAAGCACCGAGGTCCTCGTGTTCGATATATGGGCCTTAAAAACCTATGGTCCGATTTCGGCGATTTTTAGAATGGGGCTGCCACACTATAAACATAGTATTTGGGCAAAGTTCTGTACCGATATCTTCACTAGTGCTTACTTTATAAATTATGGTTATATTGTAAAGTAAACGATTCAGATCGTCTTCAAAGTTCTGGTATATTGGAAGTAGGCGTGGTTGTGAAGCGATTTGGCCTATTTTGACAACATATCATTGAGATGAAAGGAAACTATTACAAACCAAGTTTCATTGAAATCGGTCGAGTAGTTCCTGAGATATGGTTTTTGACCCATAAGTGGGCGACGCCACGCCCATTTTCCATTTTGTAAAAAAATCTGAGTGCAGCTTCTATCTGCCAATTCTTATGTGAAATTTAGTGTTTCTGACGTTATTCGTTAGTGAGTTAACCCACTTTTAGTACTTTTCAACCGAACCTTTGTATGGGAGGTGGGCGTGGTTATTATCCGATTTCTTTCATTTTTGGACTGTATTAAGAAGTGGCTAAAAAAAAAGACTGCAGAAAGTTTGGTTTATATAGCTCTATTGGTTTCCGAGATATGTACAAAAAACCCATTTGGGGGCAGGGCCACGCCCACCTCCCCAAAAAAATTACATCCAAATATGCCCCTTCATAATGTGATCCTTCATACCAAATTTTATTTCCATAGCTTTATTTATGGCTTAGTTATGGCACTTTATGTGTTTTCGGTTTTCGCCATTTTGTGGGCGTGGCAGTGGTCCGATTTTGCTCATTTTCGAAAGCAACCTTCCTATGGTGCCAAGAAATAAGTGTTCCAAGTTTCATTAAGATATCTTAATTTTTACTCAAGTTACAGCTTGCACAGACGGACGGACGGACGGACGGACGGACGGACGGACAGACAGACATCCGGATTTGAACTCCACTCTTCACCCTGATCACTTTGGTATATATAACCCTATATCTAACTCGTTTAGTTTTGGGTGTTACAAAAAACCGTTATGTGAACAAAACTATAATACTCTCTTAGCAACTTTGTTGCGAGAGTATAAAGATTGAGAATGAAAATACTGAAAAGTTCCCATTGTAACTTATTTGCTCTAAAATATGTTCTCTTTCATCTTTTCTAGGCTCTGGTTCGTACTACCCTTCCTATGTATGTAGGCGAGCGACTTGATGTTATCCAACAATTGGAGAACTTTATGTTTTAAACTCCCTTCTGATGCTTTTCACGAGAAAGTTTTCATGGCAAAAAATGCTCGAACGTTTCTTTTTGTCTGCCGAATGGAGACCAATTTGAAAACAACTTTTTTTAGGTTATTCGAACCTCTTCAGAAACCAAATAGATCCCGCGGTGATGTGTATCTCTAAATTTTTAACAATTTTTCAGCGTTTATTAAATATACTGCTATTATTTATTATTTATTATATATGTATATAGCTACAGTCTGATCGATTCACATTTATGGTTCATAATATACTCATGCTATACTTTATTCTGTTTTATGATCCCTCATTTGGTTGTTCGAAAGAAAAGCACTACGTATTAAGGTAAGATTTTTTGATAAGCTTCGTTTTAAGGTATATATTAGCTTAGCAATTATTGTATAAGCTTTGACCCTCTAACGTGACTTAAATATTCAAACTAAACATAATTATTCCTTCGTAATTATAATTCTCCAAATTTATGTCTTCAGTCTAACAAAGAAAGCGTCAGAGTGTGATGCTAAAATTGGATTATGTTTCCAAATTTGAGTAAAATTAGATGACTTATAACAGAACTATAACATTTTCACGAGAAATTATAATTTAAAAACTAAAAAAATACTTGGATTTGAGAGGTTCAGAGGTTCCTAACTCGAATCACCGTAATCAACAAAATACTTCTAGTTAGAGGGACTTCGAGTTATGGAAGGTAATTTGTATAAAATAAAATTTTATTGTCAATTAAAGATCTCAAGTTATGGAGAACTTCGAGTTAGACGGACTGCGAGTTATGGTAGGTTATAGGAGTCCGAGTTAGGAAGTTCGACTGCATATGACACCACAAAATATGTATACGATACTTAAACTATTTAGAATTTCTGTACAATATCATGACCTCTGATTATTCTGAAGTTAAGAATTGAAAAAAATTCTTAACTTTTAAGTATTGAATAACAGAAGCTTCGAAAAATATAGTCCACCGCACTCATGTGGCGACTTCAAATATTTCTCAGGGCGCACTTATTTTCTCACAAATTAGACGCTCCTCTAATGTTGAAAAGTATATTTCTACGTTTCGTTCTAAAATAGGTTTGAGCAGTATGTATAACAACTGAAGATATCCTTAACAACATCTCTTTAGATAAACAAAACACAAAATTATGGTAACACCTATATATATACTACAGAAAATACACAATAGTTTGTCATACTTTGTGACTCAAATGTGTTATCAAATGTTTCAAGAAAAACTATTCTCGAAATGCATTTATCAAATCAAACATGTCAAATTAGTTAATGTGAAATATGTATGTAATGTCAACGAACATTTCAGAAAGCCGCCTTTTCAATTGGGCAATACATCAAAGCGAGAAGACCTAAATGCACACAGGTGTTTGTGTATATGTAATATAGGTAGGTAGGTGTATACAGTTACGTATTTACACTTTTGTTTGTTTTTATAGCAATTTATCTCTTAAAGATACATGTACCATCATCGATATACAAACAATTATTGCTGCGATCACATAATTATAAATGGTACAAAACGATCAGTACGGTTGGTATTGGTAATACTACGGAAAAATAAAGGGTGTCACAATAAGGGAGCGAAGGTGTGGAAATAGAAGAAAATGAATATTTTTTTGGAAAAAAAAGTTTTCTCTAAACGAAATTTTTTCTTGATCAAGGAATCCATTAGTCTAATTTTTAATGGTCCTGCTGTACATATGCGGTTGAATCTGTGAGGATAGGATGAGGATTGATAGCTTATACTTATTACATACTTCAGATCGTACTGTTTTATACAATTCACGGTAGCTCTCCGAGAGATGACTGTACCCCTTCCGTTTAGCAAACCATCGAATCGATCGTTGAAGCAGTACTCAATGACAATATTTGAAACCTCAATATTATTAAATCGTAGAGAGTTTTAGTCAAGGTTAACGGTTGTTTTTAACACCTAGAAATAAACGAGTTAAATATATGTAGGGCTATATATATTCGAGTATATTTGAAATTCGGATGTCCGTCTGTGCGAGCGATAACTTGAGTAAAATAGAGATATCTAGATGGTTGGTATTAAAAGTGAGGGAAATCGGTCCACTGCCACGCCCACAAAATAGCGATAAGCGAAAACACATAAAGTGTTATATCTAAGTCAAAATTTGGTACAAATGATCGCACTATTAAGGGATTTGGATGTAATTTTTTTGAGGAAATGAGCGTGACCCCGCCCCCTACTAAGTTTCTTGTACATATCTCGTTAACTACTAAAGCTAAAACAAGGGTACTACTTTATGTGATGTGTGTGATTGGCGTTGCAACCGTTTAGCCGGTTATAGCCGAATCGACGATAGTGCGCCATCTCTCTCTCTCCTTCGCAGTTCGGCGCCAGTTGGAGATCCCAAGTGTAACCAGGTCGCTCTCCACCTGGTCCCTCCAACGGAGTGGAGGCCTTCCCCTTCCTCGGCTTCCTCCGGCGGGTACTGCATCGAACACTTTCAGGGCTGGAGTGTTTTCGTCCATTCGGACAACATGACCTAGCCAGCGTAGCCGCTGTCTTTTTATTCGCTGAACTATGTCAATGTCGTCGTATAACTCGTACAGCTCATCGTTCCATCGTCTGCGGTATTCGCCGTTGCCAATGTTCTTAGGACCATAAATCTTGCGCAAAATTTTCCTCTCGAAAACTCCTAGTGTCGTCTCATCTGATGTTGACATCGTCCGAGCTTCTGCACCGTAGATCAGGACGGGGATGATAAGCGACTTGTAGAGCTTGATTTTGGTTCGTCGAGAGAGGACTTTACTGTTCAATTGCCTACTCAGTCCAAAGTAGCACCTGTTGGCAAGAGTTATTCTGCGCTGGATTTCGAGGCTGACATTGTTCGTGTTGTTGATGCTGGTTCCCAGGTAAACGAAATTATCTACGACCTATTAAGGGATTTGGATGTAATTTTTTTGAGGAAATGAGCGTGACCCCGCCCCCTACTAAGTTTCTTGTACATATCTCGTTAACTACTAAAGCTAAAACAAGGGTACTACTTTATACATTCCAAAAATTGAGGAAATTGGATTGTAACCACGCCTACCTCCCATACAAAAGTTAGGTTGAAAATTACTAAAAATGCTTTAATTCTGTAAGGAAAAACACCATAAACTTTAAATTTCATTATAAGATGATACAGAATGGCTGAATGTAATAAATGGGCGTGGCTCCGCCCACTTACGGGTCAAAAATCATATCTCTGAAACTACTCCACCGATTTCAATGAAATTAGGTTCGTAATATTTTCCTGACATCCCAATGATATGTTGTGAAAATAGGCCAAATCGATTCACAACCATCCTACTTCCTATTTACCAGAACTTTGAAGACGATCTGGATCGTTTACTTTACAGTATATAAAGTAAGCACTAGTGAAGATATCGAAACAACACTTTGCACAAATACTGCATTTATAGTGGGACATCACCCTTCTAAAAATCGAAATCGGACCGTAAGTTTTCAAGGCCCCATGTAACATAAGGACCTCAGTGCCTCTAATAAATTTTTTACCGAAAGTATAGGAAAGTCTCTCATATATTTTTAGGAAATTTAAAGGGAATATTTTTCTTCCAATAATAGGTATCTGTGCTAAAAATGAGTGAAATCGGGTCATAACTTTTCCTATCTCCCATATACCTAATATTAGGGTTATAAAATTTCAATAAACTTTATACCAAATGCAGTTGAATTTTCATAACTCGAACTTATATAACTCGAAGTTCTCCATAACATGAGATCTTTAATTACCAATTGAAGTCAAATTTCATACCAATTACCAATCGGAAATCTCTCTAACTCTAGGTTTTTTTGAGGATTATGGTCATTCGAATTAGAGAAGTTCAACTGTATGTGGGTCAAATTGTGTGTTAAATTAGTAAAATTAAATAAATAAATTGTGAGGGTATAAAATGTTTGGTCACAACCGAACTTAGCCCTTTCTTACCTTTTTAAAATAAAAATAAGCAAGCGAATGAACTTGTACTATTCGAATAGTCGATAACAAACGATTAACCGAACAGTCGGAAATGGGCGGTTAATCGAATAGTCGACAACTTACCACTATCCGGATACTGCAAACTGTGTATTATTATTGCACGGTTGGAATTGCATTATTGGAATAATGCACTCTCCGGTAAATCCGGTTAGTCGATTAGTCGAATAGCGAGAGGTCCAATATAGACCTACATTTAATATTTTTCCAATAATAAAAGTGAATGTTTAAAATTTGAAACATATTCGATAAATAATATGACCTCAGTTCCAACAAATCTTTGAGAACCCCGACTAGTTTAAGAGCTTCCGCTCTTCTGCTGAATTTATGTTTTTGTCTCAGTTAGTTACTGAATTATTATTCGTGGTTTTTCAATAAAGTTCCGTTAAGTCAACCATAATTATGTTAAACAGGGTTGATCCCTGATATCATAACAATGAACAGTCCTTTGCTGGGTATTGAACCAAGCAAATTGTATGAGAGATTTAATTATAAGTATTACAGTAATTTTTGCACTTTCGAAGATAGGATCAGTGGTTCAGTGGAGTATTTCCATTAAACTTCAAAATAGGGCTCATTGTAAAAAAATATGAAGAAAATATATAACAGATTTCTAACTTATAAATATTTTACGAGATACTTATATTACAGCTACTATAACTCGTCAAAGCCTCGATCTTCGAAAAACAAGAAAAAGTTATATATTTCAAATAGTGCAATGAATCTCTCTATATTGTATTTCATTTGCAATTTTTTTAAAACAAACCTATATAGTATATACAATTACTTAATATACTCAATTTTTACGTTTCATGCAGAAACTTCGCGGCCCGCATTTTATTATCAAGTTCGACTTGACACACTTTTAAAACATTAGAAAAGTACATATGTTACGTGTTTCTTCATAATTTAACTACTGTTTTCCATTCTTCTAATTATATACTGGTTAGGTGATATGTATAACACTGTTTAGATTTTAGAAAAATGGACATATATAGTATATCTTACGGCCAACAAAACAAATATATTCTGTTTTTTGAGACATTTTTTGTTATAAAATGAGGAACCTGTCAGTCTTTATGCAATACTACGTTCATCTATGAAAGCACTTGCCAAAATACAATATATTGAAGTTCTTGATTTGAGGCTGAAGGGAGGTGGAGGTTCTTGATTTTTTGAGTTGGTAGGTTATTAGAAACACAAGTCAGAAGTTCAGTAGTTGTCAACTTCATCTGAAGGCGTGTCTTTTATCGTTGTATACTAAAATACCACAGCTTTGTCTGTTATTTGTCGTTTCATTTACTTACTTGCCCGAAAAGAACCGCAGTTTCTGTTGTCACTGACTGTTACCAAGATATTGTTGTCCCAATTTCTTCATGAATTCCAACTCAATTTATTTGTTTAAAAACAAACTGTGTAAACTAAGACCTTTTTGTTTTGTTTCTTAAATAATTTTGTTCTATTTACTTGCAGTATGTATAAACATGTTTTATAATATCGGGTATATGACTGCATTTTAATATTTGCATAATATATACGTAACAAAATTCAACGTATGTACTTTAACTTGAATCGGCTTACGCCAATTTAACATATTTACGCAGATACATATGTATATACTTGGACCTCATGAACACTAGATTTGTTATGAGAACTATACTATATACTATCTCTAAATTATTAGAATATAGTACAAATAACGTGGTATAGAAAAATAGAACTTCATTATCAGTTTGAGACACAGGGACAATGAAATGTATTCAGTACCCCTTATCGAATTACCCATACCAAGCTTTAATAAAGGACTTTGAAGTATCAAAAGGAATAGGGATGACATTTTGTTGGGAAATTGGGCATGACCCCGTCCCCAAAATACGTTTTTGCTCAGAAACTGCCCATATTAAACAAACTTTCTTGAGTCATCTCCGATAAGCTCTTTATTCTGCAGCAAGAAAATGGAAGAAATCAGAATATAATCACGTCCACCATCCCTACAAAGGTGAAATTGGTTATATAAAACTTTGCACAAATAGTTTGCACAGCATTTTTAGTGTGACATCGCCCTTCTAAAAATCGTCGAAATCTTCAGTTATCACAGTAAACCTTCTAATCCCGTCACGTTAAGAAACCTTAACAGTGTTCCAGGGCTGATGAATGCAAGCCCCAATGGGGATACAGACAACCAATTGTCGAACCTCTTTTCTTCGCCATCGCCCGGCAGTCAAAGAGTAAGTGCTCCGGTGTCTCCGCTATCAAATTGCAGAATCGGCAAAGATCCGACGAGTAGATTTCCAGTTTGCGCAAATGATATCTTAGTCTACAGTGACCGTTATAGAGTGCCACAAGTTGTCTCATTTGTTTCTGGGGAGCGCAATTAACTGTTCGTATCTTTTCAGATTATATCCTCCGAGAAACAGTTTGGAGTGGCAAAGTCCATGCATATGCAGCCAGCAACGATTTCTGCTTTCCAGTTCGTCTTCTAATAGTCTATTTCAGAGAACTTGCGGACCAACTGCGTTGAAGAGTTCCGGCCTGATAGCCGCGGCCTTCCTTGCCAGCGCAAGTTCATTACCTTGTATACCTTTATGTCCTGGAACCCAGATCAAGGTTATGCTGTTGTTCTTCTACTTAAAATTCGAATCTACTTCAAAGGATTGGCTTGGCTATCATTATGGTAGTTCCTGTTTAATATGATCTCTCCACATTGGATAATAGCATAGATCTCAGCTTGGAAAATCCCATGGATAAAGACAGCTTGAGGCATGTCCCCGTTATCCCGGCGCCTATATCAACTGCTGTCTTGGATCCGTCCGTGTACCATTGTTGTATGCTTCTGCTTATGAGTTCCGTGACAGATGAGTCCTCCCATTCCTAAATTGGTCAATTTGTGTGTTATCTTGATATCATTACATAAATAAATTGAGTGGGTATAAATTGTTCGGTTAGTGCATATATTTCCTGCAGGGTCGGTATGAAAGTAAATAAGTTATGCATATATACATATATACTTGAAATAAATATGGAATATTTTTTCACACATACGATTTTTATTTATTAAATAGTTTAATATAATTTCGACACACTTATTGCATAAATTATATAAATAATGCAGTTAAATATATAGTTTCATTATTCAAGGGATTCGTATAAAATAGTTTTCCTTTTCACTCGCTACTGTTGGCCTTCATCGACTCTGGCCGAGTCTAGCACCGGTGACGACGACTCATAAATTTGCACTTGCTTGAGGCGTGACGATAACTGTTGTGACGTTTCCAAGTCCCGTTTATAATTTGCAATGGCCTTTTCCAGTATTTGTTCAACTGGTGAGAAAGTGGAACGTGAACGTAAACGCGCCTTCGCAATATCCAAAGACTACACAAATACAACATTAAGTATAATATAATTAACAATAAGTTGTATGCCATTTATATACAGTTTTGTAGATTTTTTTAGATATTTGTAAATGTTCTCACACCTTCAGTAAATTCGTGTTTCTCGCAATGGATTCCTCATATGAGAGCACTTTATTTGTTTGCGCCGAAGTCTTATTCGCTCTTTGCTCTTCCAGTTTCTGTAATTTATTTTCATCTGCTTTGCTGCAAAAATAATTATTAAAGACATTTTATAGATTGTTCTTCTTATTTTTTCATCTATATTTTTTATAAATTATTAATAAAAAAGTCTACTGCAGATGTAAAAGTCCTGATCGTAGAAATTGCTTCGATGAGAATCCTTGAAACTGTGGCTCCACAATATTCTAGTTGAACAGCGCGTTCTTATGGGTCAAATTCGAGGCCTTGCATGTATACCAGCAGTATTTTTAATAAGAGCATCTACGACTGAGCTCGTAAAAAACCGATCTGAAACCAACCGTGGTCGTTCAGTCTATATACATAAATGTCCGTTCATAGAACTCGGGTTCATCCTGAGGTTAGTATCGATTTGTTTGAAAAGAAATATAATTTTCTTCTTGAATATATTCCTTGGTTATGTTAATGCATTTCCAAGAACAAATCGATGATTTCCAGAACAATGTAGTTCCTTAATAGTATTTTTTAATAATTCGTCCGAAAGTCCCCATAGTCAGCATCACTAAAAGCTTCTAGGCGCAAGAAATCTAGCAGTTGTCTTTTTATACCCTGAACAGGGTATATTAACCCTTTCATGTCAAATGTTGCCTATAGGCAACATTGTACTTACCGGCTTCTAACTCTCGTTATTTAAATATTTTTGACCAGCGGTTTTTTAAATTATGTAGACTTATGTGTTGTGCAAGCTTACAGTTACATTTTTTGTAATGAGCTGTGCACGTATTCATTCAGTAGGCCTTCTCCGCAGAGTGGAATTGTCAAAATCGGTTTCGCGAAAAAGTTATACTGAAGTGTTTATACAAAAAATGCTCAAAAACATAAAAAAAATTGTTTTATTTTAAAACAAAGTGAACTATATAAATAAGTAAAGATAAGAGAGTTATTTAAAAAACAAATTTCACGAGAAAAGTGTTTAGTTTTTTTATAATAATCTAATTAGTGCCTATAAGCAACATCCTGTAACTAATGAACCAGGATACATAGGACTTTGAAATTTTTATCACTTCATATTTGAGTTAAGACCAGGGACCGGAAATAAGAGTTATTTTACAATTTTTAATAAAAAAAATCATACATAAAGGAACATCGTAGAAAAGTTTTGATTACACCATCATGATTTTTAGGTGAACTATATGCGAAATATTGTATGATTTTTAAATTTTGATTTTTATATATTTAGATCAAAAAAAAAATTTATTTTTGATTTATATTTTTTTAGATCAAAAATAAAAGTTATTTTTGATTTTTATTTTTTTAGATCAAAAAATAAGAATTATTTTTGATTTTTATATTTTTAAATCCATAATAAAAATCAATTCAAAATTTGTGACATATGAAAATTGGAATGATGCTGCATATTGTAATACATACGGCATAAATAGATAAATAAAAATTTTGAATTGATTTTTTTTATTGATTTAAAAATATAAAAATCAAAAATAATTCTTATTTTTTGATCTAAAAAAATAAAAATCAAAAATAACTTTTATTTTTGAATTAAATATATAAAAATCAAAAATAATTTTTATTTTTGATCTAAATATATAAAAATCAAAAATAACTCTTATTTTTTGATTTTTTTGATAAAAGTCATAAGAGTTACGGTCCCTGGTTAAGACTGATATATATCTGTCCTAAAAAAAATGTTAGCTCCGCCATTTTAATTCTGACATGAAAGGGTTAAGTTTGTCACGAAGTTTGTAACACCCAGAAGGAAGCGTGCGAGGCCCTATAAAGTATATATATAAATGATCAGTATGTTGAACTGAGTCGATTTAGCCATGTCCGTCTGTCTGTCTGTCTGTATATATACGAACTAGTCCTTCAGTTAGTTATTTTCTCTCGGAACTCTTTCTGTCGGAACTGCCGATATAGGACCACTATATCATAAAGCTGCCATACAAACTGAACGATCGGAATCAAGAGCTTGTATGGAAAACTTCCGCATTTTACTACATATCTTCACGAAATTTGGTGTGAGTTATTGCTCATAGAAATAATTTAATCTCCGAAAAAATTGTTCAGATCGGTTCATTATAGCATATAGCTGCCATACAAACTGAACGTTAGGAATCAAGGGCTTGTATGGAAAACTTCCGCATTTTACTACATATCTTCAGGAAATTTGGTGTGAGTTATTGCTCATAGAAATAATTTAATCTCCGAAAAAATTGTTCAGATCGGTTCACCATAGCATATTGCTGTCATACAAACTGAACGATCGGAATCAAGGGCTTGTATGGAAAACTTCCGCATTTTACTACATATCTTCACGAAATTTGGTGTGAGTTATTGTTCATAGAAATAATTTAATCTCCGAAAAAATTGTTCACATCGGTTCACTATAGCATATAGCTGCCATACAAACCGAACGATCGGAATCAATGGCTTGTATGGAAATTTTTCGCATTTGACGTGGTATCTTCACGAAATTTGACATGGATTACTGCTTAATGTAATAATATAATTTCCGAAGAAATTGTTCAGATCGGTTAACTATATAACCTTAATGTTTCTAGCAAACAACCCGGCTAAAAGGAATTAGTAAAATGTTTTCTTTTTTACTTACTTTTGCTTACGTCTTTAGATTTGCTTAAACACATAGTTACTAAAATAAATGCACCAGGGGAAGGGTATATTAACTTCGGTACAACCGAAGTTAACGTTTTTTCTTGTTTTAATAAAACTTCGTGGAGGTCGCCTTTAACGTAATTGAGGGTCACTTATACGATATATGACAATGTTTTTTGATATCTTTGGAGCCTTAGGAAGATAACTTATGATGACAGATTTGACCGTATTTGTGTTTGGGGAATAGGCCTGGAGCCATATCGAAGTGTCTACAGTGTCTGAACAGCGACTGTTATCACCTTTATATCATTTTCTTTTTGGTTCAAGTATGTCTCTTACCGAAATTAGTCGAATTCATAATCGAGTTTGTCATTAGAGCTGTTTTAAGTCTTTGCATCGCCCAAGTGTTTTTTTACGTTACTCAAGTGCCTTCTTCCTCCATAAAGTAGATTCTCTAAAACTCTTTAGAAACATTTTCAATATAATGAAATTTCTAGTATTTGACTTTCTTCCAAAAATACTATTTAAAGTACGGCATTTTTCACCTGCTTATAATCCACATGTAGTACATATATTTCATATAATGCAAGTACCATTGCTGTGATATGTGTATAATTTGAATTATTTCCATACATAAATATAATGCCAGCCCTTTCTCCAAGCATTCCCTTAGCGTGCGCTTACTCACATTTTTTCCAGTCTTCTTTCGATCTCCGCCTCCAGCGCCGAGTATTTTTCATTGATTTCGCCAATTACATCCATTCTTAATGCATTCGATAACAGTCTGACACTTGTACATAGAATTTTTAATTTATTTTAATTATTTATAAAATGAAAACATTTTCACGGCTAAAGCAACACAAAGCAAATCAATGGTAAAGTGAAAAAGCAAAGCAAAATAAATGGTAAACAATCGCACCTTGCTTACAAAAGGCGCTGTTGTCAAGACAACAAATAAATGCATTTACAAATGTAAATGGGGTAGTTGGATAGACGTTGATATTCAAATGGAAATATACATATTTACATATATGTATTAATTTTTATACACTCACACCATGTTGCATAGAGAATAGTGGTTTTGTTCAGCCAAAAGTAGTTTGTAACACCGAAAACTAATCGAGATAGAATGAAAGGATTTCTGAAAGGTGAGCCGTTAATGTGTTTCAAGTTTATACATATGTATGTCATAAACCATCAACTAAATTTGGCGGATTTCGTTTAATCATGTCATTATAAAGGGTGATCGATTTCGAGGTCCATTAAAGAAATTGGTCCATCCGTTGAGTCCAATTTTCGATGACTCTTTCGAGCATTTCGACTGATAACTGGCGAATGACACATGTGATGTTTTGCTCCAAGGTTTGAATCGACCGGGATTGTCCGTTTAGACTTTAGACTTTACATATCAACATTGTAGAAAGTCTGATGATGTGATATCACACGATCTTGGGTGCCAATCGACCGGCCCAAAACGTGAAATTTTCTTCTCACCGAAGTGTTCTCTCCATAAATCCATTGATTGATGCCATGTGTGGGAAGTGGCGCCCTCTTGTTGAAACCAAATGTCGATCTCGGCGAGCTTCAATTTCAGATGGTTTCGGTTAACATGGCGCGATAACGGTCGCCATTGACCGCTACGTTCTCACCGACATCATTTTTGAAGAAATATGGATCAATGAGCCCACAAACAACAACAAACTGTTGTTTTTTCTGGATGAAATGGCAGCTCTTGAATATCTTCAGATCCCAAATGCGGTAATTTTGCTTGTTTACATACCAATTGAGCCAGAAATGGGTCTCATCGGTGAATAGAATTTGGCTCGAAAACGTCGGATCTTCTCGGAACTTTTCAAGAGCCCATGGAGCGAAGCGATGTCACTTGGACAGGTCGAGCGGCCTCAGTTCTTGCACAAACTTTCTTTTATACGCTTTCAATTAAAGATATCGACATAAAATGCGCCAAGTCATTCCATAGGTTCGAGGCCGAGTTGCTGCGAACGGAGCCGCATCCACTCTCCACGGTCTTTGTGTACACTCTCAGCGACGGCTGCTATATTTTATTCTCTGCGTGCTGGACGTGACGTCTAATCGGTCGAATATTATCCAATAATGAATGCTGGGTGATGGTAATCAGAATTATACGTTCAGTAGGCCGATTATGTGGACCAAAAGCGCGAAGTGAGCGAAGCGCGCGAACCAATAAAGTTGAACCATTTGTAAACGTTGTTCAGCCGTAAGTCTTTCCATGATGAAATCCCAAACAATACTGAACAAAAATGATATACTTAACCTTCATCTTCTTCTTCTTGACTGGGGTAGACACCGCTTACGCGGTTATAGCCGAGTCCACAACAGCGCACCACGCATCTCTCCTTTTGGCGGTTTGGCACCAATTAGTAATACCCAATGAAGACAGGTCCTTCTTCACTTGGTCCTTCCATCGGAGTGGAGGCCTCCCTCTTCCACGGCTTCCACCAGCGGGTATTGCATCGAACACTTTCAGAGCTGGAGCACTTTCGCCCATTCGAACAACATGACCTAGCCAGAGTAGCCGCAGTCTTTTTATTCGCTGGACTATGTCTATATCGTCGAATAACACATACAGCTCATCATTCCATCTGCTGCGGTATTTGCCGTTGCCAATGTTTATGGGACCATAAATCTTCCGCAAAACATTTCTCTCGAAAACTCCTAGTGCCGTCACATCGGATATTGACAAAGTGTAAGCTTCTGCACCATAAAGTAGGACGGGAATGATGAGGCACTTGTAGATTTTAGTTTCTGTTCGTCGAGAGAGGACTTTACTTTTCTGTTGCCTACTCAGTCCATAGACAGGTGCTACTGTTGTCAAGAGTGATTCTGTGTTGGATTTCAAGGCTGATATTATTATCGATGCTGATGACTAGGTATACGAAATACTTAACCCTCTCTTACTTATTATTAAAAAAATCATTTTTCTGTTCAATATGTTTCATATTTGTTTAATTATATAGCATCTTAATTTGTTCAATAGCATTTTTTTCTGTTTATAATATTTGATATTATTTAGAAATGGAAATTTAGTCGTACCTATTGCCCACATATAATTTAAATTTAATTTTTTTTTTTTATTATAAACTATGCCTTCCTTAGCAGCACTGACATACACAAAAAGGAATGAGAATTAAAAAACATTAAACAAATATAAGATACTTAATTGAAAATTTTCAATATACTAAGTATTTTAAATATTATTTAATGTTTCATAACTCCGACTGAACGCAGTTTTCATACACATACTGTAGCATAAATAGTTAATACACGATTTGTGCGCACACTTATGACAATTAATTTGAAAAACCTCATTTTACACACAGTTCTTATGACTTATTTAAGCATTTTGAACGACTAATTTCGTTTAGTTTGTTCTTCAACTATTATAAATATGTAAGTATGTATGTTAGTTATATATGTAAGTAGCTTCAAGCGACTACTATGTCAGCGGTTGTGTGTGTGGTCACTTATGACTTTAATATAAAATTACTAATTATGGGCGCCACTCGCTCTGGCGTTACCAAATGCAAGTGATGCGTGCCAGGTACTTTCTCGAATATCACCAATTTCGCATTTTTCCGCAACGTCTCAATGACCTCCGCGTAAAAGTGTGGATTTTGGAAATCCATGCCGGGTTCAGCGCGTATATTGAGTACTTTACAGCGTATCTGCTTCGCATAGGCCAGCACTTGCTCCATTGTGAACATGCCTAGGGCGCTGACTTTCAAACGCAGATCTCTGGCGAAATTGTAGCCTTCCTTCTCCGTTTCCGGCGGCGCGGGCAACATGCCACGACGCATCAGCACTTTAACTGACGCCTCATCCACCGAACCATCGTACGCATCTAATACCAATTTGATCATATCTTCATAATCATAGCAGGGTAGCTTCTTCAATGGTAAATTTTCATAATCCAAGAATTTATCTAAAGCCTTGCCCGTATTGGCAGCAATGCGTTCGGTATCACGTACTGTCGGTCCGGCTATATCAATATTGATCAGTTTCTCCACGTCATCCGGGAAGCTGGCAGCATACATAAATGTTAGCGCGCCACCCATTGAATGACCCAGCAGCGTAACGTTCTCCCAGCCATAGCGACGCACTATGCGTCGTATGAGACAAATGCCATCCCAGAAGATGAAATACTGCATGCCCTTGGGATAATGTGAGGATTTGCCATGTCCGGGCAGATCAATGCAGAGTATTGGAATGTGTGCGGGCAGCAGTGGACACAGGCGATCGAATGTGCCGGCATTGTCTTGCCAACCATGCAACGCTAGTATGGGCTGGCGATTCTGTGGACCCCACCATTTGCCTGGAAGTGATGGGAGGTGTATAATACGTATATTTTTATTGCGCAGCTTTATGCTGTTTATTGCTCTATCTCTCTCTCACACACATATAACCAAATTTCATGTAAAACCAAATGCATATTTTTTGTTTCATAAAAAAAAAATAAATAAAAACAATTTTAAAAAAGTTATAGAAAGAAATAAATAAAAAATAATAAAATATCAAAATAAAAAAAATAAGCAAAAAATAAAATAAAAAATGAATAAAAAGAAAAAAAAAATATTAAAAAATAAATTTAAAAAAAGTAAAAAAAAAATAATAAAAAATAAATAAAAAAAATTAAAAAGTAAAAAAATAGAATAAAAATAAATTTAAAAAAATAATAAAAAAAATTTGAGTTTTCTGTTTTTTTTTTAATTAAATTGTTTTAGAATTACGAAAAATACGATTAAATATTTCTTTTAAATTAACAATATTATTTAGTATTTTAAATTTAATTTTAGTTTTCATTTGCGCACTAAATCGTCAAACCTAAAAAATTAGTAAATAATTTTAACACTTCCACTTAAAAGTATTCGCACATTTACATATTAGAAAGCGCTATTTGCACACCCTAAAATGAGCTTTGAACTTTTAACTACTATGCGTAATACTACAAACAAACAAAAAATCAGCGAATTGCTTATCAACATTTTCGATGCGATAAACTTTTTGATTTACAACCTCATGCCGAAGGCTGATTAAACCTACATATATATATATGTAAGTATTTGTGTATAGATATGAAGTTTAGATTAGTTAAATTATAATGAGGTGCAGGTAATATGCTTAGTCACGTTTTGACTAATAATATGTATATATGGCATGAAAACCAGTTTCAACTTTTCGCAACAAACAAATGAACCCGAAGACGTATATTTGACAGAGTAAACAGAAAAAAATCATCACCAGAGATCGCGTGAAAGCGCGGCTAAGTTTCAAATTTTATCACTGAGCACACTGTCTATTTAATCAGCAAATGCCGCTACGGACAAATGAGACAAGTGACTAATAATAGTCTAGCCATTATCATTATAAATATAGCACCATTTGAAAAAAAATTTTATGAATTGTCAGCGTAATTAATATATATAATGTATTATTAGTGTTGCCTATATGTAAGCAACAAAAAATGTCACATTAATTTCATTTCTAAAATTTCCTGCGAATTTCATTATGCTTTAATCACTGTGGTTTTAATTCAGCAAATGTTGGCCTGAGGCCAATAAAAATATTAAAAGCTTATTACATTAATACCGGAAACACCGACCACCACATTTCATAATAGATGTTTTCTGAATGCGCAAATTTCACAAAAAACAATAATAAATATAGGTGTAATCGCGCTTAATACTTTAAATACACTTGCTAGAGGTGTTAACAAGTTGAGATTAGCACGATTCGTTACACAATTTATAGTTTTAAATGCAATTTGATTATTGTTGACACTAATGTATATATTAGTTAGTTAAAATCTGTATCTAATTGCAAATCACTCGAGACACTTTCGTTAACATACCAGCCACAGTACCCCAAGGTACATCAATGGTTATTTCCTTCCATGAATCGTCATCTCTGTAGCAGCCGTTGCCAACTAAAAACAATAACAAAATTACAATATGCATTCATCCATAAAAATATAGCAAAATATTGCAAACTCATTTGCCAAAAACAGAGCTTAGACCGCTGCAGCAAGTGCTTAGTTGTACACAAAAATCGCACGAGCGTGTGGCTTGATATTTACATAAATATAAATTATTGAATATGTACATATGTATGCCTAGTAGACATAATAAAATACACATGCAATAACTTTTTTTTTCATTGTAGCGCACAGCTGTTCGGCGTCTGCAATAGCTTAATTGCACACACATAATTATGAATGTGCATTAAATGTGTATGAAGAAACGCATTCACGGTCGTTTCCGTAAGCACGGAATTTCATTAAAAGCTCTTTGACACCTTACCCAATTAATTATATTTCACTTTATTAATTTATACACTAACTTGTTTTTGCATTTCCATTAGTTGTGCTTGCCCCATTTACTTTGACTGAAGCCGCGCTTGAGTTGTTCGCATCCATTTTACGTATTTTATGTTGTTATTTCCACACACGTATAATGGCTATTAAATGGGCAACGGCAGCGGCTACACTCCAATAAACTGCAATTCCCCAAAACGTTTGTTGCGAAAATCAAATAGTTGATTTGACAAAAACTTTTTCTGATTGACAGCAGAAAAACATAGACCAACAGCTGACAGCTAGATTATCCAAATGTTGCCATATCGGTGGGAAGTCAGCTGTCACTTATAAAGTTGCCAGTCTATGGCATTAACTTAACTTAATGCAGTGTGGGGGTTGAACTTAACGTGAAGTGTGATTGTTTTGGAGAACTTTTATGGATTTATTAAACTACACGAATTGCTTAATAGATTAAACAAAAAAATTATCGATTTTGGAACCAAATTTTAAGATATTAGTAACAAATGGATTTCTAGCACTACTAAGTACTTTTTTCAAATATTTAGTCGTCAAAAAGGTTCCTATTCATGAATAGACAGACATAATGAGGATCTAAGCACTGGAACTTAAAACAAAAGTCTTGCTTCTTAATAATCCTACAAATAATCCTCAAACCAGTGGTTCCAAACTATACTGCACTACAATAAAAATACTGAAAATCAATAATATACTCCTGCATTCTACCCAAAATACTGTAGAAAATTATCATATCTCGTAACCCTTGAAAACAACATTGAACTGAGAATAAACTGTCAAAATTTCAAATAAATTTTTGACATTGTAAATTAGTATTTAAGGCGAGAGCTCAAACACGATTACAGCGACGAAAATTGCTGAAATGTTGCATAAATACGTGACGCGTACACTCTTGTCAGCAGCTCATAAGCCGCAAACATTTCCAGATGGAATAATCAAGCGTGGATTCCAGGCCACTAAAGCTGGTCCACCGAAATATCCCATAGGAAATATTGATTTTCTTGTACTCGGTGGAGGTTTCGTCTTTGGCATCTGCTTATTGCCACTCTGGGCTTTGAAACAGGTTCAAAAGTGGTCGGAGATTCACAATAGTACCGAATGAAATGTACGAATTGTTTATGTCTATGAAACTTTCTACTAATAAATTGAATTATTGAGAAGGAGTATTTGTTTTATTTAACATGAGACATTCCTTTTTCTTAGAACTTTAATTGCAGGTCCACTCTTTCAAGTTTTACAGCAGATATTAGTCAGAGGTGCCTTAATTTTGCAGGGCCCGTTAGTGAGCTCGAAATGTGATTGTTTCAACTCCTTTGAGCATACATCATTTACATTGACTTCCTTAGTACTCGAAAACGCGTAGAATTATTTTGCTTGTGGACTTATTTGGGAGACACATGTATTGCGATGACATCATGACGAAATTTCTTTCTTATAAATTTTGATAGTTTCGATAGCCTAAAGGAATAATCTAATTGAAACAGTCCTATTAAATACTTAAATTGACCCCATCTTGTAGAAGCAGTCGACCTACGGAACGCACATTCAATAGCTGAGTATGTATGTATGTGATTGGCGTTGCAACCGTTTAGCCGGTTATAGCCGAATCGACGATAGTGCGCCATCTCTCTCTCTCCTTCGCAGTTCGGCGCCAGTTGGAGATCCCAAGTGTAACCAGGTCGCTCTCCACCTGGTCCCTCCAACGGAGTGGAGGCCTTCCCCTTCCTCGGCTTCCTCCAGGTAAACGAAATTATCTACGACCTCGAAGTTATGACTGTCAACAGTGACGTGGGAGCCAAGACGCGAATGCGCCGACTGTTTGCTTGATGACAGGAGATATTTCGTCTTGTCCTCATTCACCTCCAGACCCATTCGCTTCGCCTCCTTATCCATGCGGGAAAAAGCAGAACAAACGGCGCGGTTGTTGCTTCCGATGATATCAATATCATCGGCGTACGCCAGGAGCTGTACACTCTTGTAAAAGATGGTACCCTCTCTGTTTAGCTCTGCAGCTCTTATAATTTTTTCCAGCATCAGGTTAAAGAAGTCACACGATAGTGAGTCACCTTGTCTGAAACCTCGTTTGGTATCGAACGGCTCGGAGAGGTCCTTCCCAATCATGACGGAGCTTTTGGTGTTGCTCAACGTCAACTTACACAGCCGTATTAGTTTTGCGGGGATACCAAATTCAGACATCGCGGCATAAAGGCAGCTCCTTTTCGTGCTGTCGAAAGCTGCTTTAAAATCGACAAAAAGGTGGTGTGTGTCGATCCTCTTCTCACGGGTCTTCTCCAAGATTTGGCGCATGGTGAATATCTGGTCAGTTGTTGATTTTCCAGGTCTAAAGCCACACTGATAAGGTCCAATCAGTTTGTTGACGGTGGGCTTTAGTCTTTCACACAGTACTCTCGATAGAACCTTGTATGCGATATTTAGGAGGCTGATCCCACGGTAATTGGCGCAGATTGTGGGATCTCCCTTTTTATGGATTGGGCAGAGCACACTGAGATTCCAATCGTCAGGCATGCTTTCTTCCGACCATATTTTGCAAAGAAGCTGATGCATGCACCTTATCAGTTCTTCGCCGCCGTATTTGAATAGTTCTGCCGGTAATCTATCGGCCCCGCTGCTTTGTTGTTCTTCAAGCGGGTAATTGCTATTCGAATTTCTTCATGGTCGGGTAATGGAACATCTGTTCCATCGTCATCGATTGGGGGATCGGGTTCGCCTTCTCCTGGTGTTGTACTCTCACTGCCATTCAGCAGGTCGGAGAAGTGTTCCCTCCATAATCCCAGTATGCCCTGGACATCGGTTACCAGATTACCACCTTGGTCTCTACATGAGGATGCTCCGGTCTTGAAACCTTCGTTAAGTCGCTTCATTTTTTCATAAAATTTTCGAGCATTCCCTCTGTCTGCCAGCTTCTCAAGCTCTTCGTACTCACGCATTTCGGCCTCTTTCTTTTTTTGTCTGCAGATGCGTCTCGCTTCCCTCTTCAGCTCTCGGTATCTATCCCATCCCGCACGTGTTGTGGTCGTTTGCAACGTTGCGAGGTAGGCAGTCTGTTTTCTCCGCTGCGAGACGGCACTCCTCATCGTACCAGCTTGTTTTTGTCGTTGCCGAAAACCAATTGTTTCGGCTGCAGCGGTACGCAGTGAGTTTGAGATGCCGTTCCACAGTTCCCTTATACCGAGATGCTGATGAGTGCTCTCAGAGAACAGGAGTGCAAGTCGAGTAGAGTATTTCGTGGCTGTCTGTTGCGATTGCAGCTTTTCGACGTCGAACCTTCCTTGTGTTTGTTGACGGGCGTTCTTTGCTGCACAGAGGCGGGTGCGTATTTTAGCTGCGACCAGATAATGGTCCGAGTCTATATTTGGTCCTCGGAGCGTACGCACGTCTAAAACACAGGAGACATGTCTTCCGTCTATCACAACGTGATCGATTTGGTTCCGCGTGTTTCGATCAGGAGACAGCCAAGTAGCTTGATGTATTTTCTTATGCTGGAATCTGGTACTACAGACGACCATATTTCGGGCCCCAGCGAAGTCGATCAGCCTCAGGCCGTTTGGCGATGTTTCGTCATGGAGGCTGAATTTTCCGACTGTTGTGCCAAAGACACCTTCTTTACCCACCCTGGCGTTAAAATCGCCAAGCACGACTTTACATCGTGGCGGGGGCAGCGCTCATAGGTGCGTTCTAGGCGCTCATAGAAAGCATCTTTGGTCACATCGTCCTTCTCTTCCGTTGGGGCGTGGGCGCAAATCAGCGATATGTTGAAGAACCTCGCTTTGATGCGGATTGTGGCAAGACGTTCATCCACCGGGGTGAATGCCAGGACTCTGCGACGGAGTCTCTCTCCCACCACAAATCCAACACCAAATTTGCGCTCCTTTATATGGCCGCTGTAGTAGATGTCACAAGGACCCACCTTCTTCCGTCCTTGTCCCGTCCATCGCACTTCTTGGATGGCGGTGATGTCAGCCTTGAGTCGTATGAGGACATCAACCAGCTGGGCAGAGGCACCTTCCCAATTAAGGGTCCGGACATTCCAGGTGCATGCCCTTATATCATTATCCTTAAAACGTTTGCAGGGGTCGTCATCAAAAGGGGGGTGTCTCATCCGAGGCTTTCGTAGATTTTTCATTGGGGGGTGTTTTTATGTGGTGGGTCCCAAACCCAACGCACAACTACTCTGCTGAGTAGTACTCTTAAAATGAGGACGATATAGCCTGTTAGTTAGGTTAGGTCAAGGGGTAAGTTTCCACAACTGCAGAGAGTCTCACTTAAACAGGCTCGACTATCTTTTGTGATACCTAAAAAACCCGAACAGATCGCCAAGGCCCTCACGATTCGATGAAGCACTTGGACTCCATTGCAAAGTTCATAAGTTCATAGTCGGCTAATTACGAATCCAGCCACTTCTCTGGGTTCGCCGAAGGTGTGCGTACGGAGGCGTTTTATCCTTAGTCTGGCGATTGCTGAACATTGAAGGAGGAAGTGCTTGGATGATTCCGCTTCGCCTTCCACCAAGCAGCTTTGGCAACCTAACCTCCTTAACATAATAACAACTAGCTTTAATAGTAGCGTATTCCACCACAATTTCTCTCAGTGTATATTCTTATTAAACTAATTGAGATCCTTGTGTCGTTTAGGTTGATTGAATTGATATTATCGCACATTGTTTTGAACTGATAGCTTAGCGCATTTGTTGTTGTAATATTATTATTTTGCATTTGTATAACAATAATTTTATTCGTATTAACTCGTATGTAATTTAACCGAACATAAAATTAGGATTAAGCCTAAAGACTCATAAGCGTTTATAACAGTGAGTTCTAGAGAGTATAGTTGAGTGGTCGCAAGTCGGAGTAAAATAAAGGAAAATGAATTTATTCCTGCAAATAGCGTCATTGGTAAATTATAAAAGGAGAAAGGAAATCCATATAGTATAATTAAAATATAAATTTAATTGCTTGATTGTGTAGTATAAATTGTGTTATTGATATGAGTGTGAAGAGTACAAAGGATTGGTCGTAAATGTCCTTAAACTCGTTTACTCGAAGTTGCTTTGAAAAATAAGACGTGGTTGGTTATTAAAATCTGTTCTAACTCGAGAGAAGTGATAGTGATTGAGGCAGAAACATTAGTAAGAGAGTGATTACAGACTTTAATTTGGAAAATACGTCCTCTCTTCGGCACTCTTAGTCGTAATTGTAAAATTTTTAAGGTCAAATCATGCTCTGCCGTTTATTTTTGGCAAAAATATATCTTAAGAAACTTATATTATTTGTCAATCTATGACGTGTCGGTGACATACCTATAGATAGTGGAAGGAAGACTGACTTTTTCTCACTTCTAAAAGATAATAATAAAGGGTTTTTCAATAAGTGCGCTCGAAAGTGAAATGAAATTTTGTATTCCTGTGAAAGTACATTCGATGGGATTATGTATGGAACTCGATTTCTTTTACATGGCCACCACGGTCACGCTTGCAGAAGTCCAAACGCTGAATCCAATTTTCGACGATTTTCAAGCATAAATCGCCCGATACTGCTGCGTTCTATATTCGCTGACTTATTGGCATAGACCATAGACTTGACATAGTCCTACAAGAAATAGTCTAACGGCGTCAAATCGATTGAATCCAATTGACTGGGCCATTTCGTGAGATAACACGTTTACCAAACTCGGTTTTCAATAAGTCTATTGTGACATTCGCTGTGTGGCTTGTGGCGACGTCTTGTTGGAACTGCATATTGTCCAAGGCCATATCATCCAATTCGGACCAAAAATATTCGGTTATAATTGAGCGGTAGCGATTCCCATTCACAGTAACGTGTCGGTCTTGATCACCACAGAAGAAGTGCGGCCCAATGACGTCGCCGGCCCATAAACCGCACCAAATCGTAATTTTTTTTCGAGATGCAATGGTGACTCATGGAGTACGTGTGGATTGCTGCCTGACCAATAGCGCATATTTTGCTTATTGACGAAGCCATTCAGCCAGAAATGAGCCTCATCGCTGAAGGTGATTTCTCGATGAAAATCCAGATAATTTTCGAGTTGTTGCTCAGCCCAATCCACGAACATACGAGGATTCTGGTGGTCAAGCGGTTTCAGTTCTTGCTTCAATTTGATCTTGTAAGGATGTAGGCCAAGATCTCTTCGTTAAATTCGCCACAACGACGTCACAGAGATGCCCTACGCTTTAGAACGACGTGTGCGAGACGAGACTGATTTAAGCCTTCCTACTCGACACTACGGGCACTTCTTTGTCTCAATGGGACGGTAAAATTTTTTACTGTGTCTGTGGATTCAAATTTTTCCATTATACGATCAATTGTTGATTTGACATGAGGATTATGATAACCATAAATTGGACGTAGCGCTCTTAAAGTTGAGAAATTTCGATTTTCGGTAGTAAATTTTAACAATATCGACTTGTTGTTGGATCGTATGGTCTTCAAATACGCGGTTGTCGTGACCCAATACCCAAAATTCTAATCCAAATATTGATATCACTAATTTCAGATATTTATTTAGAAATATTCTAAATATTGAAGTTATTTCATATAAGTTTTTCTCAATTTAACACTTATCTGCAATTTAAAGTTCTCTTTGCTCTCTAATAAACAATATTTCTCTCTTCTTGTGTGACAGCTCTTCGGCTTGATGCCCTTAAATCGCACCGAAGCGGACTCAAATTTCGTTGTGGACTATAGCATCATATTTATTATGCCAGTTTTCTATCTATTCTGCTACTACTATGTGAACTATCAGGAATTGACCATTTACAATTTGAAGGAATGCGCCAGTATTTGCAACTTTAGCGGTAAACTGCTGGTGCATTTGGGCTGCTTTCTTTATTTGACCATTTACTTTCTAACGCTACTGCGTCAAAAAAAGTTCTACATTGAATTTGGCAAAAGACTATTAGAAATCGATGAATTAACAGAGAAATGTATCGAATTGGCTGACAATCGCAGTTCAATGACGGTAACAAAAAAGAAGCGGCTATTCTATATAACATGGGCCTTCATATTGGGTACCTTCGCATTCGCTATATTTTATGATGTCAGGCATGTTTTCAAGTAAGTTGGTTTTTATTATGAGTTATAATTATCATTAAGTTAGCTACGAATTGGTGTATAATTTGTGTATCACCTCCTCAATGGAGACCCACTTTTTACCTTTCCTGAAAGCTAAAGTAATCTGTATTTTGTGCCCCAAATGGAAGTTGGATCTAGCATTGAAGATGTTGAAGAAGTATTTTATTAACTCTACTTTATGTAGAACTCATATATTTGATTGGCTTAATGTATTTAACGAGGGTCTTGAGTTAGTATTTAGAATTTTGAGACAGATAAGGCGTCCGACAACCTCTGTTAACACCGACTACCAACATCTCTCTAAGAGAGCGGCTCTGAGGAAATTCTTTTCTACAAGGGGACTTTCCTTTTCTACCCACTACCACGAAATATAAATATAATAACGGCACTCAATATTATCTTCCACTCTTTTGAAAAAGGCGAGGTGGACAAAGACACAGAAACAAGTAACTACACGGACGGATTCAAACTAGATAAACGAGTGGGAGGGAGGTGTTCTTTCATAAAAACTAGATACCGTTTATTCGATTATTGCGGAATCAATAATAGCGCGCAATTCTCTCCTCTTTCCTCTCTCTTTTCCTCGCAATTCGCCGCCAGTTGGAAATCCAAGTGCAGCCAGGTCTTTCTCCACCTGGCCTTTCCAACGGTGTGGGGGTCTTCCTCTGCTTCCACCGGATACTGTATCGCACACTTTCAAAACTGGAGCGCTTTCGTCCATTCGAACAACGTGATCAAGCCAGCGCAGTACAGCTCATCGTTCCATCGTCTGCGGTATTCGCCGTTGGCAATGTTCAAAAGACCATACATCTTTCGCAAAATCTTTCTCTCGAAAACACCTAGAGTCATCTCATCGGATGTCGTCATCGTCCACGCTACTGTACCATATATCAAGACGGGAATAATGAGTGAATTGTAGAGTCTGATTTTGGTTTGTCAAGAGAGGACTCATCTTTTCAATTGCCTACTCAGTCCAAAGTAGCACCTGAATGGACTCGGCAATTGAAATTTAAAAGGAATGACATAAGAACTATAGTAGCAGTGCTAAGAGGCAGTAGAAGATTAATATACTGTTGTCTCTAGCTCAATGGAACAGAAAAATAATTACGACTAACGGTCATGGTGTCCGTAACGATATCTCGAAGGCTCTACACATAAAAAACTATTTGAGAAGATTATCTCTAACAAGTCGACAGTCTGGTTCAAAGAATACATTGTAGTGTTAGGGGATCTTAGACTCGGTGGTTACATAAGGGGTCTCCTAAAGGCCTGACATTCACTATACCTGTCTACCTATCTAATACCCCGGATTGACCCACAAAAATACGGCCACCTTAATTGGTATAAACTGGACATGAAACTTAACCAAACGAACATGCCAAACTCGACTAATACGTTGTTTTGACTTAGTTAATTGAGTTCATAATTGACTCAATTTATTTTATTGTTATTGTAGCAGTATGAAACCATCTCCAAATAGTTCTTGGGAATTTTATCGAGATTATAATATTTTGACTTATATGAAGTCGGGTCTGTTATGTTGAGAACTCGGTTATACTTATTGTTGTACAAAACTACTCAATTTAGACTTAAATAATTAATAATTTATTGTATAAAGTTATTTATTTCCCTTTTTATTCCCAGATACTTCGGTCCATTTTGTTTCTATACAAATATGGTCATCACATTTCCATATGTCACCGGCAGTTTGGTGCAGGGCATGTTCGCCTCCTATATATCGGAGATTTCCGCACGTTTTGCCGCATTAAATTTGCTCTTCGAAAAGATCAATAATGAGAGTGAGAAAAAGAATTCACCAATCGCCGTTATGGATATCGAAAATGATACGCGTAAGGAGAGTAGCAAAGTGGGTCCGGCAATTATCAGTGATATGTCAAGAACTAAAACGGCTAGCTTGCAAAAGAAAGCCAGAAAATCGGATGAATTGAGTAATAGTGATAGTGATTTTGGTGAGGACGATGACTCGGCCGATGATGCGTACAGCTTAAGTGAATATGATGAGACGCGCACAACAGATGGGTTTGTATTAGATGGTCTTTTTGCGGTTGATCATTTTATTTTTGCATTTTTTCCAGCAAAACCTCGGAAACTAATTTGCCCAGTCTCTTCAAACTGCACGACAAGATATTGTCACTGAGCGTTTTGGTGAATGCCGAGTTTGGCGCTCAATGCGTTCCTTATATGGCGGCCTGTTTTGTCATCACCATTTTCGGCATCTTTTTGGTGACCAAGGTCATGTTTATTGTTGGTGGCAAAAATCAATTGCTGGACTATGTGATCTATCTCTATGTCATATGGAGTTTCACCACCATGATGGTGGGTTACTTCGTATTGCGTTTATGTTGCAACACGAATGCGCACTCCAAGCAATCGGCTATGCTCGTACACGAGATTATGCAGAAGAAACCGGCATTTATGCTGGGCAATGATATCTACTATAACAAAATGAAGGCGTTCACATTGCAATTTCTACACTGGGAAGGCTACTTTCAGTTCAATGGCATCGGGTTGTTCGCATTGGATTACACCTTCATCTTCTCGGTGAGTTGCGTATATTTTTATTATTTATTTAAAATAAAATAAAATAATTTAAAAACATATTTCAGACGGTGAGCGCGGCCACATCGTACTTGATTGTGTTGTTGCAGTTTGACATGACATCGATTTTGAAAACCGATGGTCTTACACCCAGAGCTTTGACAGCAGAGACTGCTGTAAATACTGCTTAAAGCAAATGAATTTTACCGTTAATATCTACTTATTAAGTCTTTAATAACTATTTTATTAACATTTTTCACTTAAGAAAATTTCGAAACTTTTTCAGTACTCAAATATGCATGTTTTTCAAAATCTCAGTGTAATCATAAATAATTTTTCAATTTTCGATATTTATGCACTAATAAATATTAAATGAAATTATTGAAAATATGTCTGTATATATGTATATAATTTCAACCCTTCCGACCACCTGCAGCGTTTGCCATTGACAACCCTTACATAATCGATTTAGCTTTGCTGGTAAAGCTTTATAACAACTTTGTCATATAATACATATTCAGTAGTATATTTCTACCAGTTAGTTGTTATTTTTGTTGCTATTATTGCAACCACAGCATGCTGTGTAAAGCTCGTATTTGAAAACTGTCACAATTTACGCTGTAAAATCATGGTAACTACATCCTAAACTGATAAAGTTTGTTTCCTATTGCGCGCCAGCGCTAACTCGATTCTCTGCCAATATAATTTGGCACAAATTCAGCGAGCAGTTACAGTTACCGGTCGTAACCCAGTAGGAAACATTTAGTTTAATTGAAAAAAAAATAATATAGTTATACTCTCGCTACAAAGTTGCTAAGACAGTATTATAGCGGTTGTTTGTAACACCCAAAACTAAACGAGTTAGATATAGGGTTATATATATCAAATTGATCAGGGCGACGAGAGGAGTCGAAAATTAAGATATCTTGATTAAACTTGGAACACTTGTTTCTTGGCACCCTGAGGAGGTTGCTTTCGAAAATCGAACCATTGCCACGCTCACAAAATGGCGAAAACCGAAAACACATAAAGTGTCATAACTAATCCATAAATAAAGTTATAAAATTTGGAATAAAGGATCGCACTAGTAAGGGGCATATTTGGACGTAATTTTTTTGGGTAAGTGGGCGTGGCCCCGCCCCTAAATCGGTTATTTGTATATATCTCTCAAATCAATAAAGCTATATCAACCAAACTTTCTGCAGTCGTTTCTTTTAGCCGTTCCCTTATACAGTCCAAAAATGAAAGAAATCGGATAATAACCACGCCCACCTCCCATACAAAGGTTAGGTTGAAAATGACTAAAAGTGCGTTAACTCACTAACGAAAAACGTTAGAAACACTCAATTTCACATAAGAAATGGCAGATGGAAGCTGCACTCAGATTTTTTTACAAAATGGAAAATGGGCGTGGCGTCGCCCACTTATGGGTAAAAAACCATATCTCAGGAACTACTCGACAGATTTCAATGAGATTCGGTATATAATATTTTCTTGACACCCTGATAACACGTGTGGAAAATGGATGAAATCGGTTCACAACCACGACGACTTCCCATATAACTAAATTTTGAATTCCATCTGATCCCTTCTCTTTATAAGATATACATAAGGAACCAATGAAGTTAGCGAAATAAAACTTTACACAAATATTGTAAATCGGACTATAACTTTTCAATGCCCCAGATATCGAATATAAAGAACTCAGTGTCCCATAGTAATTTTTCACCGAAAATATGGGTAAATCTCTCAGGTATCTTAATTTAATTCAGAGGAATCTTTTTCTTCTAATAGTGTGTCTCTGTACCGGAAATGGTTAAAATCTGCCTAATTATACCTAATTATAGGGTTTTCAAAAATACGATAGGCTTGATAGCTTATAAATCGGTTAATATGTGAAATATCTTAGCCAAATTAAAATAATTGGAAATAATTTGAAAAATAAAAAAATGCAGCATCTAAATAAATACTTAAGCAACCAAGAAAATGTGTAATAAATCGATTTCGACATTTTATCCACTAAACGTAATCAATCTGGTATTCTTTCAAAAAAGTATTTAAGTTCAACACAAACCCTCCAAATTTTGAAATTTACAAATGAGAAACACAGAATAATATTGAGTTCTTTAATTGCGCTCTTTGGACTTTATTCATTGATAAAATTTATATAGAACGGTGGGAACTACTCGAAAACGATTTATATTATTTCGAAGTTATTTACTTTCTCGTTTCTTATTTGGTCTCGACAGAGTTCGCAATGATCATGCTTGCGGTTTTTTGTTGCTCAATTAACTATTCAAAAGACTAAAATTACTAGCATTGAATACTATTATATACTGAGCTGTTGAGGTTTTGAGGAGGTAAAAGGGTCCATTTTCCAGTAAGTTTTTTGCTCGAAAGATTTTATAAATGTTTATTGAGGTAAAACTATTTATATGGTATGAAGTGGTTGTCTCCCATGATCTTAAAAATATCTAACTTTTTTAAGCCGTGAAAAATAGAAGAATGGCGTTCTAAAAGGAATTTCCTTATGAAATTTAAGGAAACTTAAAATCTACAATTTACTTTTTTTTTAATTTTGAATCGAAATATGATATTTAGCTCGCTCAAAACTGCTTTTGAAATAATGTAATTGAGGGAATGTAGTTTTGTATTTTTATGAAATTGTAATAGATAAATTTCCTACAGGGTAGCTTTTTTCACCTCCATCCTTTCTAATTTTCTCTGCCGCAACATAATTTCCTCAGTTAGTACGCTGAGCAAATGCCTTCTTAGCATTTAACCTCTACTACTACAGCGGTTGCATCCGTTCACTTAATTTTTGAAATTTCCTCAAACTCAGTTGGAATTAGTTTCTTAGGTAGTAGGCAGTGAAAGGGTCATATGCTAAAGAGGAGTGATTACCGAGAAATTCATCGGGTTGTAAGAATTTGTATGCCATTTTTTTTCGATAGAACCAGAACTCTTTGCAGAAAAACTGACTCTGGAGCAAAGAAGAAGACAAATTCAAGGGAAGATCGTGTGAGACCGCTTCAAAGCTGCTGAGGACATTTAAGTGGTGTTGTTTCAAGTTGTCGGTACAGAAATTAGTGCAAGAAACGTTCGTCGAAGGCTTCAAGATGTTGCTTTGAACCCTCGTCGGCCCGCCAAAAAGCTACTTTTGACCTCAAAAATGTGTCATCTAACCGTTTACCATGAGTAAAAGATCATGAAAATTTGACTCATCTTGATTGGCGAAATGTTATCTTCTTGGATGAGTCAAAATGTAACCTTTTTTGTAGTGAGGCGGAGAACTTGTGAGCGGTTCAAGGACGAATGTTTTTAAAGAATCGTTAAGCAGGGAGGCATACGAATGGTCTGGGGATGCTTTTCTTACCATAGCCTTGGACAACTAGTCCTAATATATGGAACCGTCAACGGTTCTAAGTACCGGTAGATACTTGAGACGAATTTAATACTCTCAATTCCTCGAGCGGATGTCCTAATTTTTCCAGATGACTCTGCGCCATGCCATCGTGCCAAAATAGTGAGCATCAATTTTTTGGTATAACTAGAGGTTAAGTTAGAGTGGCCAGGTAATAGTCCGGATCCACGGAGCCCCGAAGCTCAAAGAATCCGTTAGAGTTGCATTCCACAAGAAAGTTCTTTAGTCGAAAAAATATGTATTATTTATGAAAATGCTGAAATGAAATCGATACCCTAAAATTTTGATATTATTTTGATATATGGACTAAGCCACTAGGCTTCAAAAGTCATTGTAGTTGTGTCTTTTTTGTAAGTTCTTTAGTCAAAAAAGGTTATATGCCTGAAACTACTCTTGATTAACACCGATAAATCCAAAATTTTAGAAACATCTTCTAAAGACTTAACACTTGCTTCTAGGCAGCGTTCTCTCTATGTTGCGAATCTAAAGGATTTTTGGGATAACCCCAATTTCGCTTTTGGAAAGTTAGTTTAAGTTAATAAAATTTAAGGTTAAGTCAGTAGATGGACAAAAAAAAGTTCAGACACTGTTTCTTGAAAGACCTCTTTTAAGTAGGTTAGGTTAGGTTTGTAGGCAGATCTCTGCAAAGACAGAAGATCTCACTTAGACAGCCTGGCGCTGTCCATTGTGGTACCAATAAAACTCCCCGTGGATCAAAGACCTTTAAGATTCAGCAAACCGCTTGGAATCCGTTATAAATTTCTTAAGACTGGTAATATCGATTCTAGCCGCTATTCGCTAGGATCGTCGAAAAAGGGCTTTCGGAGGTGTTTCAACCTCAGTCTGGCAAAAGCTGGACAATGCAGTAGGAAATGCTTAGATGATTCCATCTCGCCTTCCTCCATACAGCTTTGGCAACTTGCATCTGCCACGATCCCAAGTCTAACCGCATGGGTACCCATTGGACAATGTCCAGTAAGTACACCTATGATTAAGCTGAGATGGACCTTGCCCAGAGAAAGCAGTTGAAAGGACCGCTTACGCTCCACAGAGGGCCAAAAGGACCTCGCCACTGCACAAGTACTGGTAGTTGACCAGCGTTTGACGAGCTCATGCGTAGTCTGCATGTCCAGCGCTCTTGCGCAGGTGGACCATGGACTACCAATGCGCTCCTATTCCGACGTCAATGTAGCTAGTGTACCCTCCCTTGCAAGCTTGTCCGCTATACAGTTACCAGCGATCCCGCGGTGACCGAGTACCCACACTAGTCGGATTGCAAAATAGCTGGAAGCTATTGATAAGGATCTAAGCCACTCCTTAACTATCACAGAGCGTACTGTCATCGATTCCAATGCCGGTATTGCCGCCCTGCTGTCGGAGTGAATACATACCTCTCTAAAAGAGGTCACCATACGAAGCAGTGAACCTGCTTGGAAGACACTACAGTGGTCAGGTAGCCTAAAGCTGGTATTGATAGAAAGCTTTCTACAGAAAACTCCCCCTCCCACCTTTCCCCTAAGCTTCGATCCATCCGTCAAAAAGCTGACTGCACTTCTCCTCCATTGACTTCTACCTTCCCACATATCCCTCGTAGGTATATGTGCAGAGAAGTTAGAGCCTCTAGGGGACGGTTCCGCGGTGCAGTGGTCCAAGTAGTCAGGGATGCAATCGAACCGACGGAGAATTTCAGAATGCCCCTGCTTGGGACCGATCATGTACCCAGCGTCTCTGAGTCTGACAGCGGCCTTTGCCGCAGTGCACCTACCGGCGATATCAACAGGTGCGACGTGTAAAATGGCATTTAGAGCCATTGTTGGTGTTGTTCTTAGCGCTCCGCTGATGCCAATGGGAGCCGCTCTTTGGACACGCTCCAGCTGCTTAGCTAGTGTGACTTTCTCGAGTGCCCTCCACCAGACGACAACGCCATAGAACATTATAGGTTTAATAATGGTCTCATACAACCATAAAACCACTTTCGGTGAGAGACCCCACCCTTTTCCAATAGCCCCTCTACAGCAGTAAAGAGTAAAAAATATTAAAAATAAAATAATTAATATTTTTCTAACAATTTCTAATATATTAGGATAGAATATTGTTTTCTAATCCAGTGAACCACCAAAAACTCACCCCCAACAACAACACTTAGTTCAAGCCATTTGTAATATCGATTAACTGCATTAAACTCATTACAGCTTTTATTGTATATTACAACTAATGTATATATTATTGAAGGGCTGAATAAATAAAGTTAATCGAGCTTCATTTACAGTTATTGACAGACACCAAACGGTAAAAACGTTTAATACGAGTATGCGCTCGTTGTAAAAGCCAATATTAGACAGATACATACACGAATGTCAACTGCTGTGAGCCACTTGTAGCCATTAAAAGCTTTTGGTTGTACTACAGGTGTCCACCGCTGTGCTTTCGTGATTATATCACATGTGTAATGCAACTGCATATATACATAACTGTTTGTATGTATACATAAATATTAACATAAGCGCATACACAATGACATATTTTCGCTGTTTCGTAGCTCGAGTGAATGAGTTACAAGTTTTTAACTCACACATTACAGGTGCTCATGTTTGCTGAGGAGATGAGCATAAAGTATACAGAAGAGTATATGTGGGGATGTATATATGTATGTAGGTAAGTTGAATATACATATAATATATATAATTTGCATTTACATAAGTTTTTAAAAATATTCATGGAGATTCAAGTAAAAAAATATTTTACGCGAAGGTGAGCGATACGTTAGGCTTAGTAAAGGTCTTTCAGTGTTCTGATAGGTGGGGTTAGTTTTTTCATGAACTATTATTTTTTATACTCTCGCAACATAGTTGCTAAAGAGAGTATAATTGTTTTGTTCACATAAAGGCTGTTTGTAAGTCCTAAAACTAAACGAGTATATATAAGGTTATATATACCAAAGTGTTTAGGGTGACGAGTAAAGTTCAAATCTGGATGTCTGTCTGTCTATCCGTCTGTCCGTCTGTGCAAGCTATAACTTGAGTAAACATTGAGATATCTTAATGAAACTTAGTACACGTATTCCTTGGCACCATAAGATGGTTAAGTTCGAAGATGAGCGGAATCGGACCACTGCCACGCCCACAAAATGGCGAAAACCGAAAACACATAAGGCATAAATTAAACTATGAAATTTGGTAAAAAGGATTGTTCTAGGAAGGTGCATATGTGGATGTAATTTTTCTGGGGAAGTGTGCGTGGCCCCGCCCTCTACTAAGTTTTTTGTACATATTACGAGATACAACTAATAAAGCTATATCAACGAAACTCACAGGAGTCATTTTTTCAGGCATTTCCTTGTAGGTATAATCTAAAAATGGAGGAAATCGGATTATAACCACGCCAATCTCCCATACAAAGGTTATGTATAAAACTATTAAAAATACTTTAATTCAGTAAGGAAAACGAACAGAAGCCTTTCATTATAAAAAAGGCGCAAAATTTTAAATGGGCGTGGGTCAAAAATCATATCTCCGAAACTTCTCGACCAATTTCAATGAAATTCGGTTTGTAATATTTTCCTTGCATCCCAATGATATGTTGTGAAAATAGGCCAAATCGGTTCACAACCATGCCTACTTCCCCTATACCAGAACTTTGAAGTCGATCTGAATCGTTTACTTTACAATATATAAAGTAAGCACTAGTAAGATATCGGTGCAGAACTTTGCATAAATACTGTATTTATAGTGTGGCAGAAACCCCCTTTCTAGAAATCGGACCATATGTTTTCAAGGCCCCATATATCGTACATGCGGACCTCGCTGCTTCTAACCTAATATTAGGGTTTCCAACTTTCAATGATCTTTATACCATATATATGACGAATATGTGGATCAAATTGTGTATTATATAATATTAATAAAATTAAATAAATAAATTGCGAGAGTATAAAATGTTCGGTTACAACCGTATTTCGCCCTTCCTTACTTCTTTAATATATACAATCATACATTTCATTTAAACAATGCAGCGTACCAATATATATGTAAATGTTTAAATAGTATTTTGTGAAATTTTTATTAAAAATCGGTCTAGACCTTGCTCCAGTTCCACTAATCTTATTATAAATAAGTTTCATCAATACCCAAAAATGTTTCTACTCTTTTGAGTATTTACGAAATGCGACAATCGAGACTATTCGGTTAAACCCGAACTTTGCCCTTATTTGTTGTTATGTGTTTATATTTCATATTAAAGTATATTTTTTTTATTTGTTCACTGTACTGAAGAGTATATAACAATATATTAATGTTGATCAATTTGTTTTGTTTAAAATAATCACACAAGAAGAACTATGTTTAATCAAAAAAAATTATCTATTATATTCAGATGAAGCACTGTTCTAATCTCGTCTTTAATTGTTTTGTTTTATACTCTCGCAACAAAAGTTGCTAGAGAGAGTATTATAGTTTTGTTCACATAACGGTTGTTTGTAACACCCAAAACTAATCGAGTTAGGTGTGGAGTTATATATACCAAAGTGATCAGGGTGACGAGTAGATTTGAAATCCGGATGTCTGTCTGTCCGTCCGTCCGTCCGTCTGTCCGTGCAAGCGATAACTTGAGTAAAAATTGAGAAATCTTAATGAAACTTGGAACACATGTTCCTTGGGACCGTGAGTGGGTTGCTTTCGAAAATGGGCAAAATCGGACCATTGCCACGCCCACAAAATGGCGAAAAGCAAAAACACATAAAGTGTCATAACTAAGTATAATTTGCACAGTATAGCTGCACTCAGATTTTTTTACAAAATGGAAAATGGGCGTGGCATCGCCCACTTATGGGTCAAAAACCATATCTCAGGAACTACTCGACAGATTTCAATGAAATTTGGCATATAATATTTTCTTGACACCCTTGACAAAAAATGGGCGAAATCTGGTTCACAACCACGAGTACTTTCCTTATAACTCAATTTTGAATTTCCTCTTATCCCTTCACTTTATAATATATACATAAGGGACCAATGAAGATGGCGGAATAAAACTTTGCACAAATAGTGTATATCATCCCTAGCTTCATTTGTAAAAAAATTGTCGAAAACGGACTATAACTTTTCAAGGCCCCAGATATCGAACATGTTGAAGTCAGCGCCTAAGGGTAAATTTTAACCGAAAATATGGGTAAATCTCTCAACTAATTTAATGTAATTCAGAGGAAATTGTTTTCTTCCAATAGTGTGTCTCTGTTCCAAAAATTATTAAAATCGGGTCACAACATCTCTTAGCTCCCATATACATAATTATAGGTTTTTCAAAAATACGGTGGGCTTTATTCCGCATATATGTATTGGTTAATATGTGAGATATCTTAGCAAAATTAAGTGAGCGTATAGTCTTGGATATAGTGCACCTTGTTGGTGAAAATGAATGAAATCGGTTCAGGAATTACCTCAGCCCTCATATAATATATGTATATGACGATTTTCGTTATTCAATTAAACTGTATGCCGAATTTGTGGATAAATTTCTTCAATAAATTGCGAGAGTATAAAATGTACGGTTGCACCCGAACTTAGCCCTTCCTTACTTGTTTTTTATTTATTTTAATTTGGTTATCAATATTCTTATAACCGAAATACATTTACTCAATAAAACATTAAATTTTGAAGCAATGGGAATTTCAACTAACGTAGCTAAGTCATGATTTCAAAATTCTTATCGTAATATTCTAGGAATTATTTTTATAAATAGATGTCTGTGCGTAGAAGTATTCATTATGCGGCTTATTTAACATCAATCCAATCTTCCGAAAGCTTCAGTACAAAATCTGCGCCCAAACAGTTCGTACAATTCGCGAAAAAAATGTCTCGCTTATTTTTTCTTTTTTTAATTATTCAAGTCGTATTTGGCGTCGGCGGTCAGAGTAGTAATACATGCCCAGTGTGCGCTTGCAATTGTATTTGTAATATCCAAATAGAAGCCGTTAATGATGAAGATGTACAACAGAGTAAATCTAATAACACCATAAAAGCTTCGAACAACGAAACGCAGAGTCTTGCGAATCGGTAAGAATTACTTATTATTTCAGCATATCTCAAAAGTGTTAAAAGTATTTATAAGCTCATTACACATAGTACATATTATTGGGTATTTGTAAATAGTTATAGATATAGAGTAAACACTGGTAATTATTAACCGTTTATTACAGAGTATCAAAACCGTCTAATTGCTTGGAAGCTGCTGCCAATACCATGAAGAGTGGCATCTACCACATTCAAGTGGGGGTGTCTGATGTGAGAGTGTTTTGTGAAGAAGGCGTGGATTTTGGAGGATGGATAGTTATACAACGGCGACAAAATAAATCTGTAGATTTTCGTAAAAACTGGCAGAACTATAAGGTCGGATTTGGCGACTTAACGGGAAACTTTTGGATCGGTTTGGACAACCTACATGCGCTCACTAGCAGCTGTGAACAGGAGTTGTATATTCAAATGGAAAGTTATAATGGCCAAAAATACTATGCAAGATATTCATCTTTCCTTATTGGGTCTGAGTCCGAGAGTTACGCTTTGAAGAAATTGGGTGATTATAGCGGCAATGCTGGCGATGCCTTAACAGCTCATTTGGGAGCGAAATTTCGAACTCTTGATCATTGTGGCCGGTCTTTTATTCGTCCAGGCGGTTGGTGGAGTAATTACTGCAAAGTCAGGTAAAAGCATCTTGCTCGTCAGTGTGCGTGATGATATATATTTATTTTTTTTATTTTTCAGTCACTTAAATGAACAATATGGGAGTTATTTAAGTTGGGAAGGCATAAACGAAAAGTTATCATTTACGCAAATGATGATACGACCAACTCCGAACTGCTTGAGGCAATTGCTGTTGCGCAATTAGCTAGTAAATAGATGAATCTAAAGTAATATTCCGTTTTAACTACACATTTATATTTACAATCGAATGCTTATATTAAATATTGTTATTGTTATCATGGAACTAAATTTTGAAATATATGCTTATATAAAAATAAGTCAAGAAAATTTCTATTTTGTCCAGTTTATATATACACAAGGCATGATGATTATTTGTTAACATCTAAAACGAATCGAGATAGATATAGCGGTATTTATATCAAAGTGATCAGTATAAAGGCTATTATAGAAATCAAGTTGTCTATATGTACATGCAACTCTTCAGACGATAACTTGATGAAAAACGAAGATGACTTAATTAAATTCTGTTCAAGGTAAGTGACGCGATGAAAACGTTTATATTTCATAGGAACGAAATCAGATCATTGTCATGCCCACAAAATGCTATAGAATAAATAAATAGAACTATATTTTGGCTGTGATTAAATAGTTACATATGTGGAAATTGGGCAAGATTCCTAACACCATAAAACGTATATGAGGAACTCATAGTCCACAATATTACGGCTGACTTCTTGTATTTTAATTGCGAGCGTGAGTTTTACTGAGAATAATTAATAATTTAAAACGTGTAAATACTACTTCTATTTCACATATATATGTATATAGCATACAGGAATAATTTAAAATTTTTTTTGATTATAACGGGTGATCCAAGTAGAGGTACTTTTTATACTCTCGCAACAAAAGTTGCTAAAGAGAGTATTATAGTTTTGTTCACATAACGGTTGTTTGTAACACCCAAAACTAAACGAGTTAGATATAGGGTTATATATACCAAAGTGATCAGGGTGAAGAGTGGAGTTCAAATCCGAATGTCTGTCTGTCCGTCCGTCCGTCCGTCTGTCCGTCTGTCCTTCTGTGCAAGCTGTAACTTGAGTAAAAATTAAGATATCTTGACGAAACTTGGCACAAATATTCCTTGGCACCATAAGAAGATCAAGTTCGAAAATGGGCAGAATCGGACCATTGCCACGCCCACAAAATGGCGAAAACCAAAAACACAAGTGTCATAACTAAGCCATAAATGAAGATATAAAAGTAAAATTTGGAATAAAGGATCGCACTAGGAGGGGGCATATTTGGATGTAATTTTCTTGGAGAAGTGGGCGTGGCCCCGCCCACAAATCGGTTATTTGTATTTACCTCGCAAACTAATAAAGCTATATAAACCAAACTTTCTGCAGTCGGTTCTCTTACATACCCCACCACACACCATGAAAATAGTTGAAATCGGATAATAACCACGCCCACCTCCCATACAAAGGTTAGGTTGAAAATTACTAAAAGTGGGTTAACTCACTAACGAAAAACGTCAGAAACACTAAATTTCACATAAGAAATGGCAGATGGAAGCTGCACTCAGATTTTTTTACAAAATGGAAAATGGGCGTGGTTCCGCCTACTTATGGATCAAAACCATATTTCCGAAACTACTCGACCAATATCAATGAAATTTGGTTTGTAATAGTTTCCTTACATCCCAATGATATGTACTATATATACATATACTATATTTATAGTGTGGCATCGCCCTTCTAAAAATCTTCGAAATCGGACCATACATATTCAAGGCCCCATATATCGAACATGAGGACATCAGGGGTTCTAGTTTTTTTTATCGGAAATATAAGTAAGTCTTTCAGATATTTTGAAGAAATTCGGAGGAAATATGGTTTTTTTTATACTCTCGCAACAAAAGTTGCTAAGAGAGTATTATAGTTTTGTCCACATAACGGTTGTTTGTAAGTCCTAAAACTAAACGAGTTAGATATAGGGTTATATATACCAAAGTGCTATAACTAAGCCATAAATAAAATTATGAAAATAAAATTTGGAACATAGGATCGCATTAGGGAGGGGCACATTTGAATGTTATTTTTTTTTGGAAAAGGGGGCGTGACCCCACCCTCAAATTGGTTTTTTGTACATATCCCGCAAACCAATTAAGCTATATAAACCAAACTTTCTGCAGTCGTTTTTTAGCCACTTCTTAATACAGTCCAAAAATGAAAGAAATCGGATAATAACCACGCCCACCTCCTATACAAAGGTTAGGTTGAAAATTATTAAAAGTGCGTTAACTCACTAACGAGAAACGTCAGAAACACCAAATTTTACATAAGAAATGGCAGATGAAAGCTGCATTCAGACTTTTTTACAAAATGGAAAATGGGCGTGACGTCGCCCACTTATGGGTCAAAAACCATATCTCAGGAACTACTCAACAGATTTCAATGAAATTCGGTATATAACACTTTCTTGACACCCTGATGACACGGGTGGAATATGGGCGAAATCGGTTCACAACTACGTTTACTTCCCATATAACTCAATTTTGAATTCCATATGATTCCTTCACTTTATAAGATATATATTAGGAACAAATGAAGATAGCGGAATAAAACATTACACAAATACTGTATTTGAGCTGTGACATCACTTGTGGAAAAATTGTCAAAATCGAACAATGACTTTTCAAGGCCCCTGATATCGAACATGAAGAACTCATTTCCTAAGGGTAATTTTTCACCGAAAATATAGGTAAATCCCTCAGATATTTTTATGTAATTCATTCCCTCTGAATTTTTTTCTTATAAAAGTTTCTCTCTGTACCTGAAATGGTAAAAATCGGGTCATAACTTCTCCCAGATCCTATATACCTAATTATAAGTAATATTCAATTAAGGGAGCGTATAGTCTTCGATACATTGTATATTGGTGGTGAAAACGAGTGAAATCGGTTTATGATGATTTTCGTGATTCTATTGAACTTTATACCGAATATATGGGCCGAATTGTGTTATCGTTATAAAATTACATCAATAAATTGCGAGAGTATAAAATGTTCGGTTACACCCGAACTTAGCCCTTCCTTACTTGTTTTCTTATTTATTTACACAGAGATCTTATCGACGAATTAATATATTATTTAAATAAATAATTCCTATTCTATTCCTCTAATAGTTCCGGACAGATAAACAACCTAAACTTTGTATGGGAGGTGGGCGTGGTTATTATCCGAATTCAACTATTTTCATGGTTTTTGGTGGGGTACGTAAAAGAATCGACTGCAGAAAGTTTCGTTTATATAGCTTCATTGGTTTGCGAGATATATACAAATAACCGATTTAGGGGCGGGGCCAAGCCCACTTCCCCAAAAAAATTACATCCAAATATGCCCCTTATTCCAAATTTTACTGTTATAACTTTATTTATGGCTTAGTTATGACACTTTATGTGTTTTTGGTTTTCGCCATTTTGTGGGCGTGGCAGCGATTTTGCCCATTTTCGAAAGCTCACGGTCCCAAAGAACATGTGTTCCAATTTTAATTAAGATATCTCCATTTTTACTCAAGTTATCGCTTGCACGGACGGACGGACGGACAGACATCCGGATTTCAACTCCACTCGTCATCCTGATCATTTATATATATATAACCCCATATCTAACTCTTTTATTTCTTGGTGACACAAACAACCGTTATGTACCTATAATACTCTGTGCAACATGTTGCGAGAGTATAAAAAAGGAAACATTTTACTAATTCCTTTTAGCCGGGTTGTTTGCTAGAAACAAATCCATGTTAAATTTCGTGAAAATTTTCCATACAAGCCCTTGATTCCGTTCGTTCAGTTTGTATGGCAGCTATATGATATAGTGGTACGATCTGAACAATTTTTTCGGAGATTTAATTATTTCTATGAACAATAACTCACACCAAATTTCGTGAAGATATGTAGTAAAATGCGGAAGTTTTCCATACAAGCCCTTGATTCCGATCGTTCAGTTTGTATGGCAGCTATATGCTATAGTGAACCGATCTGAACAATTTTTTCGGAGATTAAATTATTTCTATGAACAATAACTCACACCAAATTTCGTGAAGATATGTAGTAAAATGCGAAAGTTTTTCATACAAGCCCTTGATTCCGATCGTTCAGTTTGTATGACAGCTATATGATATAGTGGTCCGATATCGGCAGTTCCGACAAATGAGCAGCTTCTTGAAGAGAAAATAACATCTGCAAAATTTCAAAACGATATCTTAAAAACTGAAGGACATGGCTAAATCGACTCAGTTCAACATACTGATCATTTATATATATACTTTATAGTGTCTTTGACGCTACCTTCTGGGTGTTACAAACTTCGTGACAAACTTAATATATTACCCTATTCAGGGTATAATTAAAAATACCCTTCTTTTCAACCTCTGAAACCAAACCCTGAAACCCTTGAGTCCTACATAAAAATTGAGTAACATTTCAATGTACTCAAAAAAAAAACACCCTTTATAAACACTGACAAATTAATATTATTTACTATACATCTAAGCAATATTTGTATATCTCCCATAAATATACCGATATCCTTACCACACACACACACATCTAAAAGCGTTGAAATTTGTTTGTTTGTTTCTTGATTTACCACACCATAATATTCTCATTTCGCTCTCGTGATTTTCAAATACTTCAGTAGCGGCAAGTTTATGCTAACTGATAAACCGGCACGCGCATATCATCCATTGCGTATGAGTAACAGTAACTTCGATAGTGGTGGTGGTGGTGTACGAGGCGTATACGTAACATTCATACACCGACTGTCCATTCGCTTGTACTCGCGCTTGATACTCCAGCAAAAGCGCTCTCTTGCACGAATTTTCATTTTCAGTCTGTGACGGCAAACGAAGCGAGCTTGACGTGTTTGGAGCGCAAAAAACTTGATTGAATTTTTCTGAAGCAACTGTGCGCTGTGTTAACTGTGCAGTGAGCAGTAGTGAGTGTGTGTGGAAAATTTAATTTTGTATATTCGAGTTTTTATGATTTTAAATAAAAAAAAACGGTGCATACAAGCATACACACGCATATATTGCTGTGTGTACGGAAATATTGCTGAAACAGTTGAAGTGAAAGTAATTAGTGCTTTAGAACCGTTATTTGCGTGCTGTGGCATAGACAAACGCATATGCTCCGGACTGACTGGCTGATGGCAAGTTAAATATCCTAAATACACATACACACACGGGCATATTCATATTTATATGAGGGATTTGTTGCGTGGTTATTTCTGTCCGTTGCACACATATATAGATATATATCGGTAAATATATATACATATTCACTGGCACAAAGTGTTCGCCGTTCGCCTAATCAACGCGTACCGTGCAAAATTATTCTGTGTGTGGCCGACAAACCAAAACAAAAGAAATGAAGTGATGGCTAAGCTATGTGGACTATAATGGCCATGGCATCTTCCGTCAACCGTCGTCCGTTGCAGCGTTTTGTGACAAAGTCCTTGAAAAAATGTGGAAAGCAGCAAAAGAAATGAAACGCGCGTGTGCGGAATTGCCTATCAGTGTATGTTAAATCGGTAATGTTACAATAACAACAACAAGAATAAGAACAAGAACATAAAATAACAACAACAACAACAACAAAAAGCAAAAAACAACAAAAACAGAAAAAAAACAACAAAAACCAACAAAAAAGCAAAAACAAAAACGCAAAAAATATAAAAAAAGCAAAAACAAAATCAACAACAACAACAAAGCAAAAAACAACAAAAATTAAAACAACAAAAATTTTCGTGCAACAAATGTTCGCAAGCGTTGACTTTAATATTGCTCGCTCCAACTTAATATGAAACGCGGTGGTTCGTGTAAAAATATTAGAAAATTTTAAAAATATTAGAAAATTCTAAAAATATTAGAAAATTTAAAAAAAAAAATATTAGAAAATTACAAAAAAAAAATATTTGAAAAATATAAAAAAAAAAATAATATTTTGTGGAAATATGCCAACTATATGAGTTCCAAATTAGTATTCACATTCAACTAGAAGGTAATTTCAAAGTCAAAATCACATTTTTAACAATACAACAACAAAAGTAATACATAACTGTGATAAAATGTTGAAAAAAAAAGCTTAAGTCGAGTTAAGTTGAGGCATAAATTCGGACCGTTCGCAAAAAAATTCGGCATAATTTTGCAAATTTTTTCGCTTAATTTATAGCTGCCAATATACAGCTAACATTTAAGCTGCAAAAACAACAAAGTTTTCATAAAAATTCAATAAAACAACTCAAAATCACACAAAAAAACTTAACTTGACTTAAGCACTTTTAATGTTAAACGCATTCAAACACCGCCTATACATCAAATATATACCCATTAACCTTTCAACAAAGTGTTTTGTTTGAGTTCCCTGCCTTTTGCAACAGTTTAACTCAATTAATCGTAGCTTTTGTGTCGCGTAATCCCTACACGCCAATTGCTGTGTGTGTGTGTGTGTGCCAACGTTAGATAGGGTGTAAAGAAGAAAAGCAACAACAACAAAAAATGCAACAATTTGCTGCGTAGGTGCACTACTCGTGAGCGCTTAATGTTGTTATTGCTGCGTCTGAGGTGTGGCGCTTGCAACGCAGTCGTATGGGAGGCTTGCAGTGTGTTGTTGCAGCCGCCGCTTGCGCTTTCGTTTGTTGTACTCTTTGCATCTAATTTGCATTTGCATTTGCTAGTCAATTTTATTTACTTTTATACGGCGTTTGAGCGCGCCGTATCAATTCATAATTTCATTAACATAGCCGTTATTTTACACACCATAACGGTTGATTTCATTATGGTTGTCATTTACCAAACACGGTACTACAAAGGAATATTGTTGGTGGTAGTTCACGATTTGCCATCTAATTGATATCACCTTGGACTCTCAGGAGGTTGAGGAGGTTGTCACTTTTCAATTTAAAAGGTTAAAACAATTTCCATTTCAGTCATCTTTAAAATTACAGATAGCGAATTTAAAGACTTTTTTGGAACGCTAGGTCATAGATTTCTAGCAGATGGAGATTATAATGCAAAACACATGTACTGGGGGTCACGTCTTAATAATCCGAAAGGACGCCAGTTGTACCAAACCATTATGAACCACAATAACATTGATATAATATCTCCTGGTAAGCCCACATACTGGCCCAGTGATCGTAACAAAATACCAGATTTAATTGATTTCGCTGTAACCAAAAATCTAGATAGATCACTTGTGACAGCTGATACATGTACAGATTTATCTTCTGATCATTCACCTGTACTAATAAAGTTGTGTGAAGAACCCATTATCGTTGAGCCAAAGGTGGGTCTAACATCTCACAAAACGAACTGGTTAAAATACAAAAAATATGTGAGTAGCAACATTAATACTGATGTAAAAATAGATACAGAAAGAGATATTGATGAAGGTATAATAGAATTTAATGATGTAATATCAAATGCAGCTGTCATAGCAACACCAAACATAAGTAATAAACCGATTATCCGCAGAAAAATCACTAATAATGAAATAGAAAAGCTTGTAAATGAAAAAAGGCGAGCTAGACGTGAATGGCAGTTAAATCGCTCCCCTTCTACTCAGCTGCAACTAAAATATGCTGTACGAAAACTAAAAACAGCGCTCAAACGTGAGGAAGAATACCACACTCACAATTATATAAAGAAACCAATTCAAACAAAGGAAATTCTCTTTGGAAAGCCCAAAAGTCAATGAAACCTCCAGTCGACTCTAACTTGCCTATAAGATGCTTGGGTGGAAACTGGGCACGAAGTGACGAGGATAAGGCAAATTGTTTTGCAAATCACCTAGAAAAGGTTTTTCAACCTAATTGCCCAAAGAACAGCTTTAAGCTGCCAATCATCTCCAATAGCGCTAACGAGTCGCTTGGGTCTATTCAAACGTCATCTTCTGAAATTATTAAAATCATAAAAGAGCTGAATCCAAAAAAGTCGGCAGGACACGATAAAATTACTCCAAAAATGCTAATTGAGTTACCAAATATTGCTTTAACAGTACTCTCCTTGCTCTTTAACGCTATTCTCAGTTTCGGGTACTATCCAAGTTCATGGAAAAAGTCGCAGATCATCATGATAGAGAAACCAGGTAAAGACTTGACACAGCCGTCTTCATACAGACCAATCAGTCTTCTACCCTGTCTTTCTAAAATATTTGAAAAAGTGTTACTATCAAAGATGTCTCCTTTCCTCCATGAAAATTATGTAATACCAACGCACCAATTAGGTTTTCGTGCAAAACATGGCACTGTAGAACAAGTAAATAGAATTACTAACGAAATCAGAAGGGCGTTCGAGTATAGAGAGTACTGTTCTGCTATATTTCTAGATGTGGCTCAGGCGTTCGATAAAGTGTGGCATGACGGGCTTTTATATAAGATTAAAAAAAGCTTACCTCTCGAAATGCATAAAACCTTGGAGTCTTATTTAAAAAATAGAAAGTTTACTGTCAAAGTAGGAGACTTCATATCTGATGAACGACCAATAAGAGCTGGTGTACCTCAGGGCAGTGTCTTAGGGCCAACTCTGTACATAATATATACAGCAGACCTTCCAACAGCTAGTAATATTTTGACATCAACTTTTGCGGATGACACAGCTTTAGTGAGCCGAAACAAATGCCCAATTATAGCATCAAAAGTATTAGGAGAGCATTTGATTTCTGTCGAAGAATGGCTAGCAAACTGGCGTATAAATGTAAATGAACAGAAGTGCAAGCATGTTACATTTTCTCTAAGGCCAAAAACGTGTCCGGCAGTTAAAATGAACAATATTTTATTACCCCAAGCGACTGAAGTAACATATCTTGGTATTCACTTGGATAGAAGGCTCACGTGGAGAAAACACATATCGAGCAAAATAACCTGTTAAGATAAGAGCAGCACATTTAAATTGGCTTTTAAATAAAAATTCAAAACTTAGCCTAGACAACAAAGTTCTTTTATACAACGCGGTCATAAACCCGATTTGGATGTATGGTATTCAACTGTGGGGTACGACCTGTGCAACCAATATCGATATAATTCAGAGATTCCAATCAAAAATGCTTAGAACAATCACGTGCTCACCATGGTATATGCGTAATGAAAATATCCATAAAGATCTTGGTATTCTCATGGTAAAGAAAGAAGTGGAGAACAGCAGAAATAAATATTTATCCAAGCTCCGAGATCACCCAAACCCATTGGCTAATGCTTTAGTAAATTCTTGTAATCAATCACGTCTAAAAAGAAGAGATATGCCAGTACACTGAGGAGCAACGTTTCACCAAAACAACTCAATCGATTGGTTGAGCTTGTCTAGTTTTAATTAGAATTAAGATTTTATAACTTATTGTTAGGCTCCAAAGAGCAGATTCAATAAATAAAGAAATATATGAAAAAAAAAGTTATCTTTTCGATACCTGTTGAGATATGTACCTTATCTGCACATGACGCTCACTAAAAATCCAGAAATTTTTTTACATTGTTTTCACCAAAGAATTTTCAATCCAAAAATCCAAGACATGTATGTAGGTACAGGGTGTATTTTTCGAGGTATAAAACTTCTTTGAATGATTACCATGGGCACGCTTGCTGAGTCCAGACGATGAATCCAATTTTCGACGGTTTTCAAACATAAATCGGCCGATACTGCTGCAATTTTTCGTTCGAAGTTCATCAATCGTCGCTGCCTTGTTGGCATAGACCATAGACTGAACGTAGCCTCACAGGAAATAGTCTAATTGCATCAAATTGCACGCCCGAGGCGGCCAATAGACTGAGCTATTTCGTGAGATAACACGTTCACCAAACTTGGTTTTAAATAAATCGATTGTGGCATTCACTGTGTGGCTTGTGGCGCCGTCCTTTTGAAACCATAAATTTTCCAAGCCCATATCATACAATTCGGGCCAAAAATATTCCGTTATCATTGAGCGGTAGCGATTCCCATTCACAGTAACGTGCGGGCTCGATCATCATAAAAGAAGTACGGCCCAATGACGTCGCCGGCCTATAAACCGCACCAAACCGTAATTTTTTGGAGATGCAATGGTGACTCATGAAGTACGTGTGGATTGCTGCCTGACCAATAACGCATATTTTACTGATTGACGAAGCCATTCCACCAGAATTGAGCCTCATCGGTGAAGATGATTTTTCAATGAAAATCCGGATAATTTTAAAGTTGCTACTCAGCCCAATGCACGAACATACGACGATTCCGGTGGTCAAGCGGCTTCAGTTCTTGTGTCAATTTGATCTTGTATTTGAATGTCGGCCAAGATCTTTGCGTAAAATTCGCCACAACGTCGTCACAGAGATGCCCAAAAATTGAGAACGACGTGTGAGAGACTGATTGGGTCTTCCTCAACTGATGTGCTAGCGGCAGCAATATTCTCGACAATATGGACACTTCTTTGTCTCACTGGCACGAGAACTTTTTGTACTGTGCCTGTTCAAGATTTTCCACTAGACGTTCAATTGTTGATCGGACGATTATGACGACCATAAATTGGGCGTACGCTCTTAAATTTGAGGCCACTGTCTCCGAATTTCTATAGTAAATTTTAATAATTTCGACTAGTTGCATGTCTTGTAAATACAAGACCGGATCAAAGCCGTACTGCTGAGCTGATGAGCACGCGCGTAAAGGCCCGTCAGCTGAAATTTCAACAGTTTGCGAACGAGCTGGTGGTCCATTGTACTCCTCTGGCACTGGATCGAGGTCCACTGATCCACGAGCTCAGTAGGCGGTGGCTGAGGACCAGCACCTGCGTGACTGCGACATTCTTTTGTTTTAAGCAAACTTCAACTCGTTGCAATGTTAGCGACCTTACTGGACACTGTCCAATAGGTTCATATGCAGTGAGGCTAATTATCCTTCAAGATGCAAGTTGCCGATCTAGCATGGTGGAAGACGAGATTGAAACATTAAGAACTTTTTTCCTTCACTGTTCAGCTTTTGCAAGACTGAGGCTGAAATATCTCGTCTGCACAAGTTTCGGAGAACGAGATGAACTGCCGCTACCATGACCGTCGGTTCCACGTAACAGGAACGGACCTGGATTTTTATCCGACAAAGGACTGTCAAATCGGCCGCTTTGTCGACGTCTGGACATCTGGCATCCATATTTAAGAGTTCGCGATATTAGTTATCTAAGTGGGATCCATTGGATCAACCTTTTAACTTAACCGAACCTACTCCGGAACAACGTTTATTGGTTTATTGCTGACATATGACCCCAATTTTTGCGAAATGTGTTCGAAAATTAGAGCTCTCGGCTGGAATTTATTCGAGCAAGCCGTAACAATCACTTATCTGACATCATTTTGAAAACATAATAAATCCAATTCTGGGTCATAATATTAAATTATATGTTTTTTTAATTCATCTGTCCAAACACATGTAAAAACTATACACTTTATTACAAAAAACATTTAAAATCGGTATTCTCAAACTTTATTCCGAGTTCTACATGGTAAACCAGGCTTAATATTTTGCCGTCCAATCGTCTTTAAAGATAAGTAGGATAGTCATATTTATATTTCAACGGATAAATAACGGTAAACCAGAAAAATGTCCAAATTTGGAATGCGTGAAATCTCAAAATGACACTTGATTTTCCCTTTCTTCAATCTTGAAGAGACTTTCCTAGCTCTTTCCATTAGGAAATGTATTTGAAACAGAAAATAAAGCTAAAGACGCCTTCAAAATTGAGTGTTACTAAGAACTTTCTCAAGCCAATGCCAAACACCTATTGTAAAATCGGACCGACAGTACGCTCTTCAAGCTCTGAAGGCCATAAAATCAAAATCTTTGAAATAACAACTCTCTACAAAACATGGACCTTTTAATAATTTTAATTTAAATAGAGTATGAGGAAGGGTTCTTAATGACATTACATTTATATTAAATTTTATTTATGTAGAAGTCCACATCATTGATACTACCCCAACATAACCAAAAAAAAATTCTATAAAAACTGTCTTCCAACACCTATAAATCTTTGTCGAACATATTACAAACTAATAATAAAAATTAAAACTAATGTACTTTGGCATCCTCAAATTGCATTAACAACTCTCATATATAATTAAGTCACATAACACTAATTGCAAACGAAATTCATCAAAAAGTCTATCAAGTTGTTAACTGTCATTACTCCGCTCATTTAAGTGTGACCAAGCGCAGGCAAATCAGAGACAAGTCTTCAGCTAAAAATTAAGTTTAAAAATTCATAATGTTTGAATTATAAATTCCTTCACATCCTTGTGTTTATGTTACGACGAAAACCTATTAACTTTATCACCGTTGTCAACCTTTGTACTTTGTCGCTTTAGAGTGTTGAAATTTACTTTCACTAACCCTTTTACACCTTTTACACTGGGGAAATTAATACTTGTGACACTTGTGCATACTAAAATTATGAGAGAATGTGATAACTTATACTTAATTTAAGGACCCATATTAGAGTAGTTAGTTTCATATAGTTGCAGTTGGTACTTTCTTGGTTAGTGGAATGTGCAGGATAGGTATTTTTTTTTAACAACTCCTAATAGGTTAGTTTGTGAAGCTTCACCGAGTATAGTTCAAAATAAGTAATAAGATTTTGAAAGCAAATGAATGCTATTGAAGATGTATTCCTTAATATTGATATAGATGAAGGAGAGAGGTCTCATTGGTTTCTTGATTATAAAAGAAAACCGAAATTTTGAGTAAAATGGCGATTTCTTATTTCAACTTAATACACTAAAATTAACCCCATAATTTGCAGTAATCGAGCTTAGAGTAGAGTAGAAGTCGTCTATTGTGCCCTCCCTAAGTCTACAACAACTCCATCAGTCGCAGCACTCTTATAAATTCAAGAATGGTGCTGGGAATGAGTGAGTCGATACCTTCCTCAGTTACTCCTGTAATTTACTCCTGCTTCTGTGAAACACATTCTAAAAGCAGGTGTAGGATAGTTTCAGCTTCCAAGTCACAGAAGCGACACGTTTCTGATGAGACTATGCCTAGATTGTATAGGTGATTCCTGAGCTTACAGTGGCCTGTATATAGTACCACCAGGATTCTTAGTTTATTTCTAGAGAGGTTTATTATCTTTTGGTGTTATACCTTCCCTTAAAGCGTTTTGCTTCGAGTAGACCCGTTTACTGTCGCCTTTCCTTATCTATCCTTACCTCATTCCGGAACACCACCCTAATTGTGTGTGGCCCACTGCTATAAAGGGTTCTGAGCCAAGCAGTTTTGTTAAAGCTGTCGATCGCGCTAGTTCATACAGGCGCTTCGTTCCCTGCTATCCCTTTGTGTCCCGGCACCCAGATTAGGTGAACACTGTTGATAAAGTGTTGAGTCTATCAACACTCTCTTTGACCCAGCGGGACTTTGTATTGTAATCGAGCTTTGGGGCAGATAGTCAGTGTATATTACACCTTTTGAATCCCAAAAACGTTCTTTCCTGACAATGGGACAGTCTTTAGAACATGGTTGTCGGATGAACTCCACTTGGTCTCAGTGGTTCCTTGATCTCTGACTCTTGACGGTCATGATATGACTAAGAATTTCCTTTGGAATGCGTTTAAATAGTTTCAACCACCGTGTCTGGAGTGAGTAAGGGTAGCACCCATCTCGTTGATAGTTTTCTATTGTCTCGGCCATCTCAACAATCAATTCATGAATCAATCTTAATTGACGATCTGTTAATACGAGATCATGACATGTTTTCACGTTATTCTCTATGGCAACTGTTTTCAGGTCCATGCCCATGGTTCTTCAAAAAAGACGAGAACAATAATTTGATAGATAGAGATATTGATGGACAGGTCCAACAATTTCAGTGGAATCCTTAATCGAAATTAGTTAACTGTGCTAAAATCTTAAATGATTATTACATCTCATTCAAGAGTTTCTTCCTATGGCTAGAGGCAAGAGTTAAGAAAGCATTTCCATTGAAACTCAGGATTTAATTGTTATATGACAAAATCGACTTTTTTCTGGGTATTGGACCAAATTAATTTTTCCAGGAGATTGAGTGATAACTATAAAAATTGTATTCTCCGATTTTTGAAGCATTCAAAATCAAAATATTTGGATTCGAAGTTTAAAAAAATGTTTAAAGTACAAAGTAAAGAAAAAATCGAAATTTTCTTCTTAAGACAATGATATATAAAAATTTTTCGTAAAGCTTATTTTACCGATGCTATGATGGGTCAAGGTTTGATCTTCGAAAAGACTCAACAGCTTTTTAATCGAAAGAGTCTGCGCCTAAATCCTAGATCGAATATCCACGTTTATATGAAGGCTTTTTAAAACAAATATTGACTTCTTCCCATAATTATGTCATATTTATCTATAATTTCTCTCATTATTTCACGATTTCACAATTTTCCGTTAGTAGAAAAATACTCTTCAAAATCTCCAATATTTTTTTTTCGATTACAAAAACATTGTTGTGATCATAAAAGCCCGTTAATCCAAATTTGTCTCAATATAAAACTGTATTGCTAATTTCGACAAAAACCCATAAAACTGTTTAGTATTCTTTAGTATCCAAGTATTTGTCGTTTGAGAATATGCAAATCGATGTGTTGCGGTTACTGTTAAAAAATGCACACCCGCTGTCCGGCGAACGCACAAACAACTCGCCGTGATTTTTATACCGTTATACGAGTACATACATAAATTAGAAGCGTTAGTTGGAAAGTTGGGTGGTTATTTTGAAGTGGTAAATGCGCTGCGTTCGCCCATTTGTTTTTTTGTCATACCCACTTTGGTACTCACACACACATACAAGCAGACATTTACTTTGTTGTACAAAAACACATACACATACCTTAATTTGGACATGTGTGTGTAACATATAGAATATATATGAGAAGACTCTTAAGCCGGCATTTACATATGCGGGCACACAAAAACAATAACAGCAACAATTATTGTCAAAGTGTAAGAGCTTAAAACTTTTATAGTGATTTTGTTTTTATTTTTGTTTTTAATAAAGGGGAGGTATATTTACATATATGTATATGTTTATATATGGTATATATGTATATAGATTTGAAAAACATTTAAGTTCTGTGTCAACAGGACTACACAAATACAAACATAATGCGAAAATGTTCAAATTTAACAAATAATAGATTTAGAGGTTAATTTGCTGTCAAAGCAAATTTGGAGTCAAAACAACAACACAATTTTGATTGTTTTTCAATTTTTTCTTTAGCTCTTGTGATATGAACTGAGGATGTGTTATATGTAGATATTTTGAAATTAGCCGTGTTCTCTCCACACCAAGTACACTTCACACAACGGATATTTTCTGGTTTATTTCAGTAGTTCAATAAGGAATCCATTAACTTTTGTCTATTTTTCTTACTGTTCACTTAATTGGACAATTTAATTAATTTGTAGAAAATTAATACAATTTGTTTATGCAAAACCTAGTAGTCGTTCGTAACAGCTTAAAATCTCATATCTAATGAACCAAAATAATAACCAAGCGCTTAGAATAAAGATACGAAATAATTAAGTGATACCTTACATAAACAAGTAAGGAAGGGCTAAGTTCGGGTGTAACCGAACATTTTATACTCTCGCAATTTATTTATTTGACTTTATTTATATTATGTAATACACAATACCATTAACACGGAACCAGCATTAACACCAATAACAATGTCAGCCTGGAAATCCAACGCAGAATCACTCTTGCCAACAGGTGCTACTATGGACTAAGAAGGCAATTGAAAAGTAAAGTCCTCTCTCGACGAACAAAAACCAAACTCTACAAGTCTCTCATCATTCCTGTCCTACTTTACGGTGCAGAAACGTGGACGATGTCAACATCCGATGAGACGGCACTAGGAGTTTTCGAGAGAAAGGTTTTGCGGAAGATTTATGGTCCCTTAAGAATTGGCAACGGCGAATACCGCAGACGATGGAACGATGAGCTGTATGTGTTATTCGACGACATAGACATAGTCCAGCGAATGAAAAAACAGCGGCTACGCTGGCTAGTTCATGTTGTCCGAATGGATGAAAGTGCTCCAGCTCTGAAAGTATTCGATGCAGTACCCGCTGGCGGAAGCAGAGGAAGAGGGAGACCTCCACTCCGATGGAAGGACCAGGTGGAGAGGGACCTGGCTTCGCTTGGAATAACCAATTGGCGCCAAACTGCCAGAAGGAGGGATGCGTGGCGCGCTGTTTTGGACTCGGCTATAACCGCGTAAGCGGTGTCTACGCCAGTCAAGAAGAAGAAGAAGAATACACAATTTGACCCACATATTCGTCATATATATTGTATAAAGTCCATTGAAAGTTGGAAACCATAATATTAGACTAGAAGCACCGAGGTCCTCGTGTTCGATATATGGGGCCTTAAAAACCTATGGTCCGATTTCGGCGATTTTTAGAATGGGGCTGCCACACTATAAACATAGTATTTGTGCAAAGTTCTGCACCGATATCTTCACTAGTGCTTACTTTATATATTGTAAAGTAAACGCTTCAGATCGTCTTCAAAATTCTGGTATATAGGAAGTAGGCGTGGTTGTGAAGCGATTTGGCCTATTTTCACAACATATCATTGAGATGTAAGGAAACTATTACAAACCAAGTTTCATTGAAATCGGTCGAGTAGTTCCTGAGATATGGTTTTTGACCCATAAGTGGCCAACGCCACGCCCATTTTCCATTTTGTAAAAAAATCTGAGTGCAGCTTCATCTGCTATTTCTTCTGTAAAATTTAGTGTATCTGACGTTTTTCGTGAGTGAGTGAACCCACTTTTAATAATTTTCAACCTAACCTTTGTATGGGAGGTGGGCGTGGTTATTATCCGACTTCTTTCATTTTTGGACTGTACTAAGAAGTGGCTAAACAAAACGACTGCAGAAAGTTTGGTTTATATAGCTCTATTGGTTTCCGAGATATGTACAAAAAAACCAATTTGAGGGCGGGACCACGCCCACCTCCCCATAAAAACCACGACTACTTTCTTTATAACTCAATTTTGAATTCCATCTGAATCCTTCACTTTATAATGTATACATAAGGAACCGATAAAGGTAGCGAAATAAAACTTTACACAAATACAGTATATGATCTGTGGCATCACTTGTGAAAAAATTGTCGAAATCGGACTATAACTTTTCAAGGCCCCAGATATCGAACATGTTGAACTCAGCGCCTAAGTTTAATTTTTAACCGAAAATATGGGTAAATCTCTCAGATAATTTAATGTAATTCAGAGGAAATTGTTTTCTTCAAATAGTGTGTCTCTGTTCCAAAAATTATTAAAATCGGGTCACAACATCTCCTAGCTCCCATATACATAATTATAGGTTTTTCAAAAATTCGTTGGGCTTTATTACGCATATACATATGTATTGGCTAATATGTGATATATCTTAGCAAAATTGAGTGAGCGTATAGTATTGGATATAGTGTACCTTGCTGGTGAAATTTAATGAAATCGGTTCAGGAATTACCTCAGCCCTCATATCTATATATGACGATTTTCGTTATTCTATTAAACTTTATGCCGAATTTATGGGTAAATTTGTGCGTTATCTTAATAAAATTTCTTCAATAAATTGCGAGAGTATAAAATGTTCGGTTGCACCCGAACTTAGCCTTTCCTTACTTGTTTTTGTTTTATGTTATTGTTTAACATTTCGAGAATATGTCCTCAAAATTTTAATCCAATCTAAGCAATATTCTTGAAGTTATTGTTTAATTAGTCTCGGGGCAATCTCGGTTGGGATTGCAGTGCAACTTTAAACGCGTTTTTTTTTTCAAAACTACTTTTTTGAAGTCCGTGTTCACTGCCTTTTGAAAACTGCTCGACCGATTCATTTCAAACTTGGTACACATTTTCTTCACATAAAATACCTCCCCCCTACGTTTAGTAATTTTTTTTTTAACATTAAGGGTGTTGAAAATAACGGTTCACACTTTAGATGGCCGCCAAAAATTAAAAAAAAAAATAATAATCAGAGAACGTTGGGGGGAAGATTTGTTTAAAATTTAACTAAATTTTTATGGTTTTTCATTTTCGGAGTTACAGTGGTTTCCGAGTTACAGTGAACACCGCAAATTGTTTTTTTTTTTCAAGACGTCCTAGGGGAAGCTCTGTCACGGGCTAATGTTTTAATATTTTTGCATGAAAAATTTACAGAACATAGTCAAAACTATGCTCAATAATTTATAGAAGGTTTGAATAAAATTGCTTAATCGATATTTGAGATAAAAAATCACAAAAAAAGTGTTTTTTTTGCGCTGAAATCCAGACCCCTCCCTTAAAACTTTGTAATGTCAAAGTAATGCCAAGTCCACAAGACACTTAACGAGCCATAAATTAGCGAACAAGTGAGCACCGAAATTCTAATGTTATTCTAATTTATAATGCACAGCGTTTTAATTATGCCCTTATACCACAATTTGAAATTCGAACCAGCACTGCTTCTGCCTTCCATAACACTGTCGGTTGGGTATTAGACCAAACTAGTCATGGGTAAAAAAGTATATTCTTCTATTATCGAAATTAGCCTCCAAAATCTAAATATTTGGATTCGTAATTCAAAAGAAAGACTTAAAAAAAATACTAAAAAATCCAAAATATAGATAGAATATAAATATTCTTCTTAATGGTATATTATATAAAAATAGTTCCTCAAGCTCTCTACCGATTCGGAGACACGCCAACAAACTTGGGGCGATACCTTTCAATGACTACTGCCGAAGCTGCTAAGAAGTAGAAGAAGAAGAAGACACGATAACACACCTTGTATGCGGATGGCCTCTGTATAGGAAAAGAATCGCAAATATTGGAGGAGGTTTCCTCGATGGTGTGGGTGAAGTTGCAGACATTATTTCATGAGTTATTTCATGAATTATTTCACTTTATTAAGACCACAGTGTGATTCAAAGAGAGCTTAATAGTGTAAGGGCCAGTACCAATGGTGTCACAATGCGCCTCCCAAAGACCTAAGTGCGTCGATTGACAACCACTTAATCTAAGCTTAAAGCTTAATAACCAGAAAAAAGTCGATATTTCATTATCTATCTATATTATATACTATTATAAAGAGGAAAGATTTGAGAAAGATTGGATGTTTGTAATGAATAAACTCAAAAACTACTGTGCCGATTTCAAAAATTCTTTCACCATTGGAAATCTACATTCACCCTGAGTAACATAGGCTATATTTATTGCTAACATCTCAACTTCCTGGAAATAGTTCCCAGGTGAGGGTATCAAAAAGACTCCGTCATGAAGAATCTTAATTTGAAACTGAAAATCATCTTGCAAGTTATTATCTTCGCATCGCAATCGAATCGCAATCGAGAAAGACAACGGCATTAAAGACTAGAGGTCGTAATCAAATTTTAACTCATTGCAAATAAAATATAATTTCATGTTCGAATTTTTCTCATTTTACTATTTTTAAATGAACTCACGCAAGAAACGGGAAAGTACATACATATATAATATGTATGTATATGGGAGAGTGTGTATATCGTAAGTGTTAAAAACTTATAACTTTTGAAATGTTTGTTTAAACCCGTGCGAAACCGGAGAGGTCTGCTAGTAGTGTAATATAACATGTATGGAAAATATCATAACATCTATAGACTCTTTGGTTGACTTCACCAAATGAAATTAATTTACACAGGGTATAATGTAATTTATCCTATTTCGAACACAATATAATGAATTTCGTTCTTCCGTCCTTTCTTAATGTATGTAAATTGGTATATTTTTTGAAGTTGGCGTGTTTTGATACACAACAGTATTGAAATCACTCCACACCTTCCTCAAGACAATAATTCAAAACACACTTAATAAAAAACTCTTAACCATCTTTCAATGTTAGAGGTTCTTAATGAACTAAGATCGGACCGTGATGTTGATCAATCTTAGGTTCAATTTCAAAATTAGACGAAAAAGGTCGAGATCTTCCGCTGGATAGTTGACCTTTTAACGTGCATATTAGTCATAATATGTTAAGCGGATGTATTTTACTAAAAATACTTAAATTCGGTACCAAAAAAGAGAGCTATCGGCGCATATCTTTCTATATACTGTTGGATTTCCATAACTCAAATCACCATAATCCATAAAAAACTTCGAGTTTGAGAGACTTCCGAGTTACGGAAAGTAATTATGGTATGAAATTTCAATTCTATTGTCAATTCAAGAGTTCGAGATATGGAGAGCTTCAAGTTAAAGAAGTTCAAGTTATGGAAGTTCAACTGCAATTTAATATAGTATTAAACGTTAGTTCTATCAATTGCGCCTTCCTTAGTTATTTCAATAAAGTCTTAGTGTACCTTATAAACAACTCCAGTTGCGTTCAGACCTTCCTTTCTTACTTCTAAATACATATGTACCTCCATTAATAGTAGCCAATTTAAACATGTAATGAGTGCAATTTATTTATCTAAGCCACTTTCTCCCTTAAAGTTTTCTGGACACGCTTCTACTAATATATATATGTATGTAAGTATACAAAGATAATAAACAGGTAGGGACTTTTAAAAAACATTTATTGCTACACTTTCATTTGCAACTAAGCACAAAGCAAAGTTATGTTTTGCTTTTACAGTTACAAGCTTATATGTTTTATGAGTACATATGTATATATCTACATACATATGTATACAAACATAAATGCACATTACACATACTTAACTATAGAGTGAAGTCAGAAGGATACATAAAACAGAAGAATGAACTTTTTTGTGTTAAAATAATAAAAACTCATTTTAAACTCATATAGAGTACATGTTGCTATGCACCAAATGTACATATGTACATGGGAATGTTGTATGTGTGTATGGGAATGTTTAATGTGCCAACGCGGAAGACCTTTTATTGCATTTAACTCTGTATGAGGAGAGAAAATGCTTGTTTTTACCCAGTGCTCCAAGTAAAATCAGGGTTAAATCAACTTTTTAGCTTTTTTCCAGTTCAAAGATACAGAATTTTTCCTAACTCATAAAAAGTGCTCTCCAAAAGTGATCGTTTCTTGTAAGGGACTGTGCTTCTCGAAGCATCGTAAAGTTTTAACGGCTCTAAAAAAAAAGAAAGTTGCACCTTCCGTGAGAAGTCTTTTTTAGATGCCTAACAAAGACCCCACAAACTGTGCCAATTACCGTGGAATAAGCCTCCTAAATATCGCCTATAAGGTTCTATCGAGCGTACTGCGTGAAAGGCTTAAGCCCACCGTCAAAAAACTGATTGGACCTTATCAGTGTGGCTTTAGACCTGGAAAGTCCACCATGGACCAAATATTCTCCAATTCTTGGAGAAGACCCGTGAAAAGAGGATCGACACACACCACCTTTTTGTCGATTTTAAAGCTGCTTTCGACAGCACGAAAAGGAGCTGCCTGTATGCCGCAATGTCTGAATTTGGTATCCCCGCAAAACTAATACGGCTGTGTAAGTTGACGTTGAGCAACACCAAAAGCTCCGTCATGATTGGGAAGGACCTCTCCGAGCCGTTCGATACCAAACGAGGTTTCAGTCAAGGTGACTCACTATTGTGCGACTCTTTAACTTGATGTTGGAAAAAATAATACGAGCTGCAGAACTAAATAGAGAAGGTACAATCTTCTACAAGAGTGTACAGCTCCTGGCGTACGCCGATGATATTGATATCATCGGAAGCAACAACCGCGCCGTTTGTTCTGCTTTTTCCCGCATGCATAAGGAGGCGAAGCGAATGGGTCTGGAGGTGAATGAGGACAAGACGAAATATCTCCTGTCATCAAGCAAACAGTCGGCGCACTCGGGTCTTGGCTCCCACGTCACTGTTGACAGCCATAACTTCGAAGTTGTAGATAATTTCGTATACCTGGGAACCAGTATCAACAACTCCAACAATGTCAGCCTCCAACGCAGAATCACTCTTGCCAACAGGTGCTACTTTGGACTGAGTAGGCAATTGAACAGTAAAGTTCTCTCTCGACGAACCAAAATCAAACTCTATAAGTCGCTTATCATTCCCGTCCTGCTTTATGGTGCAGAAGCTTGGACGATATCAACATCAGATGAGACGACACTAGGAGTTTTCGAGAGGAAAATTTTGCGCAAGTTGTATGGTCCTCAGAACATTGGCAACGGCGAATACCGCAGACGATGGAGCTATGAGCTGTACGAGTTATACGACGACATTGACATAGTTCAGCGAATAAAAAGACAGCGGCTACGCAGGCTAGGTCATGTTGTTCGAATGGACGAAAAACTCCAGCTCTGAAAGTGTTCGATACAGTACCCGCCGGAGGAAGCCGAGGAAGGGGAAGGCCTCCACTCCGTTGGAGGGACCAGGTGGAGAGTGACCGGGTTACACTTGGAAACTGGCGCCGAACTGCGAAGGAAAGAGAGGAGTGGCGCGCTCTTATCGATTCGGCTATAACCGGCTAAACGGTTGAACGCCAATCTCATACATACAACATAGACGACAGATACTCATTCATAGTACCTCATCCCACGTACAGACATCCCAAAGATGCCGTTTCTTCTTTTTATATAAAATTTAATCACATTTAAATAGATCGTAAATGAATTAGGAAAAAGTTGTATTAACGACTGGAAGCCATAAAACAAATAGTTTAGAAATCCTTTATAGGAAAACTGAGGAGCTCATATGGCTGTTTCAGTTGAGATAATTTCACATTTCCAGTTTCTCAACCTAATTCTCGAAATTGTTTATTCGAACAAAATTGTACCATATCTGAAGGGCAAATCTTCTTGTCGAATCGTGGTATATCTCGAGCTATATTGTTTAAGTTCCAAATTATATTATATAGCTGGGTCTGTCGAACCATTCGCATACATTTATATCGACTGATATGGAGTTATAATTGATCTTACCCGATACTAAATCAACTGACTAGCATTCACCGAGCAAATGTAAAAAATTTCACACCAAATGCATATGCCTCATCAGAAAAATGCACAGAAAGGTCGTATGGTTTTAGTCGCTTTTAATAAGCGCTTCCAATCTTTACCTACTTCGTTCGGCAGCCCCAAGTAATCCACGATTTCAATGTTAACTTGCCTAAATATCGAACGAATTTTTGGTTTTCTCACAATATACAGACAAATGTAATAAATTTGCTTCATTAGAGGGACGAGCTGAACAATTTGGGATCATAAATATCATTTATACATTTCAGATCCCATCTAGACGATCTAGGACGGACACTTTTCTCGAATTTGGTATTCACTTTTCAATTTATATTCTCAATTTGAACAAAATCAATTCTTATATGATTTTTGGCAGTAATTCGATCTAGCGGTCATAAATGTATATATTTAACTGAGGTATCGAACTCACCGTCCCTCGACGTCCCAAACCAAAGGCTAAGATATCCTTCTTCCCAAAAAATTGTCGTTTCGTACATGGGTATAAAAACCGTGGAACTACCACAACAACTTCAAACACTTAAGTAACAAAATGACGAATACTTTTATTCATAAGTGTATGCGGTAGACGCAAGTTTGTATGTAAGTAATGAATGTGAGAACATATTTCACACAAAACCATTCACATCTTATTGGTGACGTTGACAAGCGTATGACTTACATGGCAAAGTGCACTCAAGTGTTGCAACAATGTGCAATGCACACCCACAAGAGTCTACACATATAATACATATTCAAAAGAAAACGAGACGTTCGCAACCCTGCATTAAATTTGGCTCTTTGTGGAACAACTGTATCATTTGCTGGTGCTCAAAGGCCAAAGTGAAGGCGTTGGATGCAACAGAGATTAGTGAGGGGTTAGTAAAGAGTATATATTCTTAAATCTTAGAAGAGAAGATTTGATAAAATTTATATAGCGTCCTTTTTAACATAAAAAGTATCAAATATATTGGACCTCTAGCTTTGGCATTATTCAAGTCTTCACTAATGTAACTTAGGTACTTCTTCAACTGATCCTCTTTACATCCTTTTCAAACCAGTCTGCCTACAGTTAAGATCTAAACATTTCAGTTTAATTTCATGACAGTGCAAATCATTTTTAAGCACGTGCTATATAATTTTGCAACAAACAAAATGCATAAAGAACTTTGAAAGACTAACAACAAACACAAGGATACAAAAGAAGAACAGGCGAGATGACAGACAACATGAAGAAAATGCAAACAAACATAAATAACTGGAAAGCAGCAAGCGGTTGACCACATCAAAATATGGGTCAAATGACTTCCTTGTCACTTAGTGTTAACAATATTGTAAAATAGAATATTTGGACAGCGTATGGCGTAGTAATCAAAAGAGATACGTATGTATATATACAGAATATTCATAAGTATACTTATTAGAATTTTATAATTAGAACTTGTAGTGCCTTAAAATACACAAATGTGTCCCGAAATTGATAACAGTTGCGTTCCACATGTTTTTCTGGTCTGAGTTCTTCGTGTTATTCTGATTGAGAGACAAAAAGTTAGTCCCTCAGAAGAGATAGAGGGGACTCTGCTGACACATTTTGTTCCTTTATATAATTCACGAATCCAGTGGAACGAATTCTCTCGGAATAGCTGTTCCTGCTGCTCATCCACTGCTCGTGTGGAACATGAGTAGTCAGTTTTGCTGTGGAAACAGATTTACGATCCAAAAGTGAAACGTGTCCGCTTTTTACTGTCCCATTATTTCGAATGAGTTACGTTCCACATGGTTTTCAGCGCTCAGTCATTGAACTGAATTAGAGAGCAAGAGAGTTAGTCCCTCAGGAAAGACAGAGAGGAATCTGTTGAGACACCTTGCTTCGTTGTATAATTCCAAGTGGGACATATCATCTCTGAATCACTAGCCATCCACTGTTCATGTGGAACATAACTAGTCAGCATTGCTGAGGAAAAATATTTACGATTCAAAAGTGGTTCTGTACTGTGCTGTTGTTTCGAATGAGCTTGCTATTAACGTTATCCACAGGCTCATGTGGAACATAATTAGTTACGATCCATAAGATATACAGAACCTATATGATTTCGTAGTGATTTTCGTTCTCAGTTTTATCTATATATCCATGGGTCTATGTGGAACATAACTATGTACAATTCAAAAGTGGAACGCATCCGACTTGTATTGCTCAGTTCAATTTAGATATTCACAGCCTATGTGGAGCATAATTATTTACGATTGTGGAACGTATCCGACTGCGGCGCATGTGGAACATAACTAGTTGGCACTGTTGAGAAAAGAGATTTACCATACAAAAGTTTAACATATCCGTTCTGTATTGTTCTATTATTTTGCGTAAGGCGTGCTATTTAAGATATCCACAGTATCATGTGGAACATAACTAGTTACGATCCAAAATGTGGAACTTATTCAACATGTTTTGCTCGATTCAATGTAGGCATCCACGGCTAATGTGGAACATAATTAGTTACGATCCAAAAGTGGAACATATCCGACCTGTTTTGATATGTAATATTCAGTTTTCAGACATGTAGCATGCTTCTAGGCTGCGAGGAGATCCGAAGTTAAATCAGGTTTCATTTTTATTTGAAGATACCCTCTTTTATTTATTTCGAAAGTTAGCGACAATTCGAAGTATTAAACTGTCAGCGCACTGCTAACTTTGGGGTCTTGCATCTTCTATGGTAAAATTTTTGTTAAACAGTTACGTTGAAGAAACTAAACGCCGTTAGCAATAATCATATTCAGCCTAGTACACTACTAAATATAATACATTCCAATTTGATTTGCTGCCTCAACAATACACCGTTGGGTATTAGAAAAAGCGTGGCCCCTATGGCGCACGATATCTTGAAATCTGCCTACAATTTATAGCGCTTACATAAACCAACATTTAATGGCAGAAATATGTACATATATATATCCCACATTGCAATTCAGTTGTAGTTGGTGTTATCACTTAATTACTGCCCCGGCCATCTTTTTGGAAAACCGACTAGCTGCTAGTTCTTTTATTTCGATATTTTCCATTTCATCACGCTCCCGGTCTGAATTGGCCATTTAAGAAGAATGAGAAAATGATTACGATGATGGCGATTTGACAGAAATGTGTTTGGACGCCGCTTAGTTATGCTTCGCTTGCGGCATTTGCTGCAGTGTGCTTTTGTGTCGCTCACTCTCGTGTAGGCCGTTTTACAGCGTGCCATTATCTTCGCAAACATATAGACATACATAGAGATCTGCATACAGTGGTTTCTCCTTCACATTCTTTCTTCACTCTTCTTCTTCTCATTTTGCATGCATTGAGCTGCGCTGTAGTTCTGGTGTGCTGGATAATGGTATCATGTTCTTTTATCTTCAATAAGGGAGTAGTTAAAGCCTTAGGCTAGTTAACGGTCGGTGGATGGCAGTCAAGCTGTATGTACATATGTGTGTAGCTATGGCATGTGCTAGGCATTGTTATACCGCTGGCTAAATCATACAAAATCGCTGACATGATAATTTTTCTTCATCATTTACTTTCGACTCAAACAAGCCGTTAGACTTGTACATGCATACATACATTTATATATATATAATATACTTATGTATATATGTATATGGTATGTAAAGATATGTAAGGTTGTACGCATAGTGGCGTAATGAAAATTGCTTTATGTTGTAGAAAAATGCGCTCCATAATAGTTGACGCTTAATTGCATTGTTTACCACAATGTTCAAGTTACATATATGTGAGACTACAGTGGTTCTGCATTAATTATTATCATTTTTTACCTCCATTAAATAAACAAGAAATTCAAACATATAATTTCATACCTTCTGAGCTTAAAACATATAATTAATTCCCTTGTCGAAGATATGCGCTTTCGACAGCAAATAGCTAGCTTCTTCTAAACCAATATGGTGGGGTTCTCAAGTATAATAGAATTTTCCATAGTGACAGCTGTCAAATTAGTTGTCAAAATTAACATATGAATTTGACAGTTCGTTTTAGTATAATTTATCAAATCACCATGCAAAAACTGAGACTGGAACAACATTAAGAATTCCGGGATTTAAAATCTGAATTCTATGTAGCAAGCTGAAATTGATATTTTTTCATCGATAATACACATTTTTGGCTAAATGAGTACGGAAATAAGTCATGCTGTCCAAATAACAAGTAAGGAAGGGCTAAGTTCGGGTGTAACCGAACATTTTATACTCTTGCAATTTATTTATTTAACTTTATTAATATTATATAATACACAATTTGACCCACATAATCGTCATATATATTGTATAAAGTCCATTGAAAGTTGGAAACCCTAATATTAGGTTAGAAGCACCGAGGTCCTCATGTTCGATACATGGGGCCTTGAAAACCTATGGTCCGATTTCGGCGATTTTTAGAATGGGGCTGCCACACTATTAACATAGTATTTGTGCAAAGTGCTGCACCGATATCCTCACTAGTACTTACTTAATATATTGTAAAGTAAACGATTCAGATCGTCTTCAAAGTTCTGGTATATATAGGTAGGTGTGGTTGTGAAGCGATTTGGCCTATTTTCACAGCATATCATTGGGATGTAAGGAAACTATTACAAACCAAGTTGCATTGAAATCGGTCGAGTAGTTCCTGAGATATGGTTTTTGACCCATAAGTGGGCGATGCCACGCCCATTTTCCATTTTGTAAAAAAATCTGAGTGCAGCTTCCATCTGACATTTCTTATGTGAAACTTGGTGTTTCTGGCGTTTTTCGTTACTGAGTTAACTCACTTTTAGTAAGTTTCAACCTAACTTTTGTATGGGAGGTGGGCATGGTTATTATTCGATTTCTTTAATTTTTGAACTGTATTAGGAAGTGGCTAAAAAAAACGACTGCAGAAAGTTTGGTTTATATAGCTCTATTGGTTTGCGAGATATGTACAAAAAACTTAGTAGGGGCGGGGCCCATTACCTAGTAAGCCTTATGAATCATTATCATAACAAAATTTGTTCTAGCTACCTTTATAGGTTTGAGATTTAATTGTTTTAAGCAGTTTTGAATAAACGGAGTTTTATTTGTATCTAGACTTTTTTTTTAATAGATCAAAACATATATTGGTTTTGATGCTGGCGGTTTTGACTAGTACTAAGTTTTATAAATCGAAATGTATGTCCAACAAAGCGTCAAAAAAAAAATTATGAAGCGAACAAGGACAAGGCGTCGAAATTATTAAAATTTACTATCGAAATTTGGAGTAATCTTTGGGAGCGCTACATCCAATTTATGGTCGTAATAATCGTCCTGTCTAACCGCTCAATAATAACCGAATATTAGGACAATATGTGGTTCCAACAGGACGGCGCCGCGAGCCGTATAGCGAATGTCACAATCGATTTGCTGAAAACCAAGTTTGTTGAACGAAAATTGGGTTTTGGTGCAAGCGTGGTCATGCAAAAGAAATAGGGTTCCATACATAATGACATCGAATGCATTTTCACAAGCATACAACTTTTTAGCGCTCTTATTGAAAACCCCTTTACATACCTGAATTATTAAAGTCACGTCGGAGTGTTAGAAAATGGGTGAAGTGAGAACTTGAATAGCAGCGGTTAAGATTTTAAAAATTATTACTGGTTTATCAAAAAATATTCAGCTAAAACCATTTTTATACTCTCGCAACAAAGTTGCTAAATAGAGTATTTTGGACCATTGCCACGCCCACAAAGTGGCGGAAACCGAAAACCTATAAAGTGTCATAACTAAGCCATAAATAAAGTTACGAAAATTAAATTTTTAACAGAGGATCATATTAGGGAGGGGCATATTTGGGTGTAATTTTTTGGGGAAGTGGGCGTGGCGCCGCCCACAAATAGCTATTTTGTATATATCTCGCAATCCAATAAATCTATATAAACCACTTACGTACCCCACCACACACCATGAAAATGATAGAAATCGTATAATAACCACTCCCATCTCCCATACACAGGTTATGTTGAACATTACTAAAAGTCCACTAACTCACTAACGGAAAACAACAGAAACACTAAATTTTACAGAAGAAATGGCGGAAAGAAGTTGCACTCAGATCTTTTTACAAAATGGAAAATGGGCGTGGCATCGCCCACTTATGGGTCAAAAATGTCAGGAACTACTCGACCGATTTCAATGAAATTCGGTATAAAATATTTTCTTGAGACCCTGATGACACGTGTGGAAAATGGACGAAATCGGTTCACAATCACGCCCACTTCCTACATAACTCAATTTTGAATTCCATCTTCTTCTTTTACATTATAATATATACATAAGAAACCAATGAAGATAGTGGAAAAAAAACTCTGCACAAATACTATACATGATCTGTGACACTACTTGTGAAAAAATTTCCAAAATCAGACTATAACTTTTCAAGGTCGCGCATATTGAACATGAAGAACTCAGTGACTAAGGTAATTTTTCACCGAAAATATCGATAAATCCCTCAGATATTTTAATGTAATTCAGAGGACTTTTTTCTTCTAAAAGTATGTCGTTGTTCCAGAAAATCGGGTTATAACTTCCTCTAGCTCCCATATACCTAATTATAGGTTAATATGTGAAATATCTAAGCCAAATTCAGTGAGCATATAATCTTGGATATAATGTATGTATGTTGGTGGTGAAAATGAGTGAAATTGGTTCAGACAGATAATATATGATCTCAGAGGGTTGTTAGAGATAAAATTATCTAGTGAAAATCCTACAATCGGTAGGAAGTATTAAGAAATTGCACTAGCCTTCTTTTTCTAGCAAATCTGTGCAAAAGCTGAGTCCCTAGTAAAAGTTATAATTAAAATGTTTTGAAACTTGTGTTACTCAAAAATAATTATTCATTCTGTAACATCCTCTCAACTCTTTCCAACAGCTCGTCGGCAAATGCAACACAACAATGAAATGCCTGTTGACAACATGGCCGCGAGTAGAGTGGACATCAGCAAATTATTGTTGTCAACAAACGAAATCGAAAGTGAATTTCGCAACAACTGCACAACGGGCAACGAAAATCAAAAAGAACACAAAAGTCCAATGTTTCAGGCAGCACAGACCTACGCCAGCGGACAGTATCAGCAAACGGCACAACCAATGTATTACAAGGAGTCAAACTCACTGTCACATGACACCGCCTCAGTTGCTCATCTCACTCTCACTGGTTTTGCTGTTGGTGTTGCAAGCTGAAGTTGTTGTTGGAACGTTGATGGCTGCGGAGGCGGGCACAACATCTACGGCAGCCACATCTGTCAATTTTAAAAGTATTATACGCATCGGCGATGGCAATATTGTTACCAGAGTGAGTATCCAACATTTTGATTATATGAATTTAATAGCTGTAATTTGCACTTGGCGTGTGCACCCGCTCTTACTTTTGAGTTTAAGTTAGCTAGACTAGCACAAACAAACAAACAAATTAGTGTGTGGATATAATAATATGCTTATCCGATATTGGTATGGAGGTGTATTTGCGGTTAGAGTCATCTTCGGGTAGCATTAGGGTCGGTCAGAAATATTATATAATTTACCGTTACAGGAACTAAAGTAAAAAGTTTTAGTGGGGAGACTTTGACATAACAAACTGCTTCTGGACCTGAATCAAGTTTGGTACATAATAATCAGACGACAAGATAGGCTGACTCTAACGAGAGAATTTGTAAGAATATTTAAAATATTATTGATGTGGCAACATAGCATATTTCCGAACTTCGTAGAATTCTGGAGCCGCCTACTTATGAGTCAAAAACCATACCTCAGTAAATACTCGGCCAATTTCCTAGGCATCCCAGCTCTATAATTTTAAAATGGGTGAAATCGGTTCAAAGCCACATCTTTTTACTATATATAACAACATTTTGAAGTCCATATGATTTCGACAGTCAATAATCCCAAAATTTTGGGTGTCACATTGGATAGCCTGTACTCCTTCACTCCCCACACGAACGCGAATGTAACCAAGGTACAGAGCCGCAAAATAATCCTCAAGTCGCTAGCCGGCAGCACCTGGGGTAAAGACAAAGAAACCATGTTGGCAACCTACCAGGCAATCGGCCGGCCGGTCCTTAACTACGCAGCCCCAACATGGTCGCCTGGATGCAGTAGGAAGCAGATGGGAAAGCTTAAGACTTTCCAAAATACCGCCCTCCGAATAGCCACAGGTTGTCTCTTGATGTCTCCGGTGGAGCCACTTCACAATGAGGCCCGCATGCTACCTGTTAAGGAGCATAGCATAATGCTTACCGAGCAGTTTCTGTTGGGATGCTTTCGTAGAAATCGCCCCTGCAGTTACCTGCTGGAAGCCGACCCGCCTCCCATAGCCACCAAGAGTACCATCCTGAAATACGTCGACGACTTAAAAGACTATACCGACATGACTTCGCACGCGATATAGTCAAGCACTGAACGTCATTCACGGAGGAACGGTCGAGCAACTTCACAATGAGGCCCGCATGCTACTTGTTAAGGAGCATAGCATAATGCTTACCAAGCAGTTTCTGTTGGGATGCTTTCGTAGAAATCGCCCCTGCAGTTACCTGCTGGAAGCCGACCCGCCTCTCATAGCCCCCAAGAGTACCTTCCTGAAATACGTCGACGACTTAAAAGACTATACCGACAGGACTTCGGACGCGATATAGTCAAGCACTGAACGTCATTCACGGAGGAACTATTAACACCTTCATTGACTTCCTACCCGTGAATGACGTACTTGGAGAAACAGCTCGTTTCCTGGGCCTCCCGTTAGATGACTTCGATGACAATTAGACTAGGATTGTCGTTTCAGCAGGCCTGGGTAACCGCTACAACAACAACATCGGAACAAAACTTTGCATGAATACTATATTTCTAGTGTGATATTGTCCACCTAAAAATCGCCGAAATCAGACTATAACTTTTTAAGACCTCGGATGTTGAACATGAGGACTTCATCTACGGATTTTCAAATTTTCAGTGAAAACTTAAATGAACGTAAAATATTGTATATAATGTAGCTTGGAGGGAAAATAGTTAAAATCTAGTAGATTTTATACCGAATCTATGGGCCAAATTGTGTCTTACCTTAATAAAATTAAATAAATTAATTACGAGAATAAAAAATGTTCGGCTACACCCGAACTTAACCTTTCCTTTCTTGCTTTTGTAAAACATTTCATTCAGAATTCATCTTAATCGTGGTCGATTCATCAACAGAGCGAGTCTGAACCATGGTCGGTTTAATCAGTTCAACTGGCTCATACGTTTTTGGATATATTTAGGACTGTTCTTAGTGACTTTGAAATAACTTTTGGTAGCAGGTAATGAATTTTGAAGATTTTAGTTTCTGATACTGAGATTCTCCTGGTATTTTCTTAAAATTTTCAGTTAGCTGTCCTATTTTATGCGATGGGTCTACATTGTATTCTTCTAATCCTGTAATTTAAGTCATTATTAATCCTGCCAATGAAAATTAAAGTAATTTTTGCGAGATCCTAAAGATACTTTGACCAAAGTTTGCCTAATAATAGTCTATATGTAATAGGCGATATGTAGAACACATGCTAACTTCATAACCAATAAGAACATAAAATGATTCAACCAATTTGAAAACTTTAATGGATAACACAGACTTCTTCGTGAAAATAGAAACAAATCTTATCACAAATGAGAGATATAGCAGAGATCTTGAGAGGTGAAGAATTAATCAGTTTTTTAGGTAATGGTGAAAGTCTTTGATGTTGTGTTCTACCAGAAGTTAGTCTTCATAATTTGGTCGGTAAATCTTTATGTTTGACAAATCACTCTTTCAGTCTTGATATATCACAAAATAGATTATTGTGGCTTTTCTTTTGACTGTTTAGCTCTATTTGTATACTTCCGAACTTTCCCACTACCCCGATCAAATATTTATATGAAGAAAACGACCTTCATATACTTCATAAGAGTTTTAGATTTAAGAATTTAAGAACACCCACCACAATCAAAACAAAAGCACAACTCTAATTCCTAAATCGAACTGTTCTGTATCCTGTACAAATGACAAAAATATACACACATTAAAGCGAATATCTATAAATAAACGCAACATATCATCATTTACATATTTATCAATGTGGCAACACATGTTAACACTTACTCGTGAGCTCACAAACACGCTATGAAAAAAGAAACCGAACGAATATTCACGCCAGCAGGACGATTTTTGCACACATCACACGCTTAGACGAGCACCAAAAATAAATGAAAAGAGTTCTAGTGCAGCTAGCCTTTTATAAACTAAGTGGAAAACAGTTGCGGCATTAAAGCGCAATATTTTTGCAATAAAATAAAATATTCACCACAGTTTGCTGTGCGTTTCGGAACTAAAACCACAGTCAACTATAGCATTGGGAGGGACCCTAACGCATGCAAATCACTTGCGATACCCGAAAGTAGTTTTTTCCTGCATAAAATGACCTTCACGCCCACTTAAACAAAAGTTCGGTTTGGTTGCTCAAGTTGCGAAAGGGGAGCTTTTGGGAGCATTTTGTGAATCAATTCGGACATGAAGGCCACAATGAGAGATTTGATATATTGTGACAGGATATCGAAATAAAGTAAATAATGAGAAGAGGCAACTGTCAAAATTTTATAACTGTAAATAAAGAAATCCCGTTATTTCATTTAGCTGTCAAAAGCTCTTCATAAAAGGGACTACAGCGTTCTTCTTCTTGATTGGCGTTGCAACCGTTTAGCCGGTTATAGCCGAATCGACGATAGTGCGCCACCTCTCTCTCTCTTCGCAGTTCGGCGCCAGTTGGAGATCCCAAGTGTAACCCGGTCGCTCTCCACCTGGTCCCTCCAACGGAGTGGAGGCCTTCCCCTTCCTCGGCTTCCTCCGGCGGGTACTGCATCGAACACTTTCAGGGCTGGAGTGTTTTCGTCCATTCGGACAACATGACCTAGCCAGCGTAGCCGCTGTCTTTTTATTCGCTGAACTATGTCAATGTCGTCGTATAACTCGTACAGCTCATCGTTCCATCGTCCGCGGTATTCGCCGTTGCCAATGTTCTGAGGACCATAAATCTTGCGCAAAATTTTCCTCTCGAAAACTCCTAGTGTCGTCTCATCTGATGTTGACATCGTCCAAGCTTCTGCACCGTAAAGCAGGACGGGAATGATAAGCGACTTGTAGAGCTTGATTTTGGTTCGTCGAGAGAGGACTTTACTGTTCAATTGCCTACTCAGTCCAAAGTAGCACCTGCTGGCAAGAGTGATTCTGCGTTGGATTTCGAGGCTGACATTGTTCGTGTTGTTGATGCTGGTTCCCAGGTATACGAAATTATCTACGACCTCGAAGTTATGACTGTCAACAGTGACGTGGGAGCCAAGACGCGAATGCGCCGACTGTTTGCTTGATGACAGGAGATATTTCGTCTTGTCCTAATACACCTCCAGACCCATTTGCTTCGCCTCCTTATCCATCCGGGAAAAAGCAGAACAATCGGCGCGGTTGTTGCTTCCGATGATATCAATATCATCGGCGTACGCCAGGAGCTGTACACTCTTGTAGAAGATTGTACCGTCTCTGTTTAGCTCTGGAGGATGGAATCATATGTAGAAGTTCACGCAAGTGAGAAAAGTTTTTGATTGTCACTCACTTGGGAGTGACCAGAAACGATTCTTCTCCACATGGTTCAAGCAGCTTACGACTTCCGGTTTTAGACCAAGTATTCTCTGGGTAGCCAACAGACATCCGTTTGAAGGCGAGCTAAAGTGAGAAGGCCAAGCCCGCTTATGCGGTTGTGCGTAGGGCTTGGGACCCACCACATAAAAACGAAGTACCAATGAAAAATCGACGAAAGCCTCGGACTACAGCGTTAAAAAATATAAATAAATAATTTAAATATTTTTTTTTAATATTAACAGGACTCCATTGAACAGTCTCTTGTAACGGTACATGATATCGCCACTGAAAATTTGGGCACTCTATGCATATCTACGCTATACCGCCCTTTGCAAGTGCCAATAAATTCGGAGCGTTATGAAAGCGCACGACAAAAGGCCGATCTCGTGGCCTCAATACTGCAGGAGGTGGGGATCGTGCGACATGGTGGTGAGTATACACATTTTATTCACCTCAAACTACATTTCACTAGTCATTGTACCCTAAACTCAATGTCCAAAGTTTAGAACAAACCCAAGCCTATCATGTAATTCCTACTGATCTACTTATGATCGCTTTCTACATCGAAAAATCTTATTTAGAACTATCTTCTTTCGTTTAGGTCTCAGTGACGCATTGGCTAAGGGCTTACTGAGTGACGACTCTACCACTGGCGCTAGAATTTTAGCACTGAACCTTACGAATGGCGCCGTGCAGTCGTATGTTTGGTGGGTGAAAAGTTATCATGAGAAGACAGGCGAGATGCAGCGCTATGAGGAGGAGGGCTTGCAGATCGGCAAAAAGCCGATACAGAGTTACCCATGGTAAGTTGCCATTTTTTATTAAAAAATGCTTGACATACTATTTTTTGGTTGAAATAATTCCAGGTTCGACGATGAGAACACATCGCCCACTTTGCGTTCACCCAAATTTGCACCAAGCCCACCGAATATGTATTATAAGGGATGGTGGACTTTTCCCTATTTCTCCTGCACATTAAGCAAATGGATACTGTCTTATAGTATCGCAATACCACCGAGTGGAAGACACGGTTTACGCGGCTTCATCAGCATCGATATCGATGTAACCGGTCTGCGGGTGAATCAGTGTGATGCGCCCATTTATCGTTTAAGTTATCAGCAAATGCAAAATCGACGACTGCACCTCACCGATACACCAGCTCCCGAATCCATAGCGGATATACAGGCGTTTCATGGTTCGCATAAATGTCATCGCGATACTATGAAGGTTGGTATTATCACAAGTGCTCCAAAAGAACACGCTTACTCGCTTAAGATTTAGTTAGTAATATTGTATATCAATTCATTTCCAGTGCGATTATCGCATTCCCAGCACGGAGGCGCCGACAATAACCACTAGCAAAATTCTCACCACACCAAATAGCTGGTCACGTGGCGCTTACCAGTGTCTTTGCCGCCGCGGTTTCTACTCGATGCGCCACCCGGACGGTTTCAATGGCACCATCATGGAGATCGCCTGGAAGGAGCATCAAGAGAATGTGAGCAATTATTATGCAGACGTCTTTACTTGTCTGCAATGCGAGCCCGGCTGTGATTTCTGTACGGGGCCCGAGCCATGTTTGGCCAACTATAACTGGCCTTTTAGGTAAGATGCCAAACAGAGAAATTTTGTTAAGCTCTGAAGCTCATATTCTTCCTAAAATTATTTTTAATTATTTTTTTTTTAATTGCAGAATATCGCTTTTAGTAATCTCAATAGGCTGCGCCATTGGTACTTTTGTGCTGGCCGGATATCTTTTTCATCATCGCAAAGTAAAAGTTTTCAAGGTGGCCAGCCCCATATTTTTATTAATCACACTAATTGGATGCGCAATAATGTATTTGGAGGTAAGTGATCACTGAGGTTCTTTGGAATTAGTTTAAGTTGTACGGGCATCACTGAGACCTAAAGGAATTATGGGGACTCCACCTAGAACTTGCTTGTTTAAGTTAAACAAGCAGCTTAAATTCCCAAAACAAAGCACTGAGAAGTGTTGCTAAAGCTCTTTGCCGTCTTCCAAGATCAAATGAATACTGAGTCGTGTAATTGAAAAGACAGTTATGAAGTCCACTCTTCTTACCAACTAATCTGTGTATGATTAGAGCACAGACCAGATCTTTGGTTGGGTCACCCTGACGAGCTTATGTCATCTCTTCTGATTTATCACCAGGATTCCGCAAATAATATTTGATCTCTTCTGGCAACTAAGACTTCGAGAGCTCAGGAACCACTTAAGACACAACGAAGAACTCTCGGGATTATGCTAAATTATCTTCTTAGCCAAATAGTAGTAATACTTATGAAAAGTAATGATCTCAAAAGTCGATAAGCACCGACTTCGAGAGCTCATCTGTTCGTAGGTACCGGTTATAAAACAACGAAGAACTCTCGGGATTATGATAAATAATCTTAATAGCCAAGAAGCTTTCATAAATCATGGTTTCAAAAATCGCTAAACACTAAGCGTTTCAATTCCCAAGTCACGAACACTTCAGCAAGTGAAAACTTGGATATTCCTAAAAAATCAGCAAGCTCAGCAGTTGATACCAAAAAATTACCGTATTATGTAATGAGATAAGGTTTAGGAAGTAATCGGTCCCATTCCGACCGTTTGTACTTATAAAAGAGCTTAAAAGAAAGCTCGTACAACAAATACGTTAGAATTCCTTTCTAAACAGCTTCCTTTTCTTATTGAGAAATGTCAGTAAAGATATAAGTTCTATGAATGGGTATCCGAACCCCAGACGTCGGACTTTCTAATGTCTTGAGTGGATCTAGATTGCAAAATTCTTACAAAATATGAACTTTAAGAACATTGCACCAAAAAATAAGAGCTTTTCAGAGTCTCTAACAACCTTACATTTTTCAGATGGTGGCTATTTTCCCTTACTTGGACATGACATGGTGCATCGTGACCAAGTGGACACGTCACATGGGATTTTGTATCACATACACATCTCTGCTAATGAAAACGTGGAGGTAGGTGCAATAAAAAAAAATTGTGAATATGGTTCTCTTATAAGGTAACTGAGCTCTGATGATGCTTCGATAAATTAATACTATTATATTTCTTCGACTGAATCTCCTTTTTATACTTTCTTCTCTTCGCAGAGTCTCACTCACGTATCGCGTTAAATCGGCACACAAAGTCAAACTCACCGATCAACAACTTTTGCAATGGATGGTGCCGATACTACTAGTGATGCTTATCTATTTGGGCACATGGACGATTTCAGCCACACCGTACGCCGAAGTGGTGGGTCCACAGTACAACTTATTTCATATTTAAGCAATATTAATTCAATACTTCTGTTCTTCTCCAATAGATTTACGACCAGGGCGGTTTGAAGTTCAAGCAGTGCTCTTACAATTGGTGGGATCACAGTTTGGCCATTGGCGAGGTGCTCTTTCTCGCTTGGGGCATACGTGTCTGCTACAATGTGCGCAATGCCGAGTCTTTGTACAATGAGGCGCGTCTCATTTCATATGCCATTTACAATATTGCCATTGTTAATATAACCATGGTGGCATTTCAGTGAGTCTTGCTATCTTATCTTATCTATTTCAACTAGTACTAACAAAACATTTTTTCAGTCTCTTCATATTCCCCAGAGCTGGTCCGGATATCAAATATCTGCTCGGATTTATACGTACACAATTTTCTACAACAACAACAATTGCGCTTGTATTTGGTCCGAAGATTTCACGTGTTCTCAAAGGACAAGGTGACAAATGGGATCAGAAGGCTAAAGTACGCAGTATAACTGCATCGTTTTCATTGAATGGCGTTGGCCTGGTGCCCGAAGAGTCGCCGGACTTGTATCAGGAGAATGAAGAATTGAAGGTTAGCTTGATTTAAATTTAATTTTCTTGGGAAATCGTGAATTTCAAGGGTTTATGACAAATTAATATTATTTTAACCAAATTCCAGGAGCAAATCCAGAAATTGGCACATCAAATTGAGTTCATGAAGACTGTGCACATGCAAATGAATAATCGGCATTTAAAACCAAAACCCGGTGGCTATTTCACCATAACATCGACTTCATTGCAGGCGCCATTTAGCAAAAATACAATGTCATCCGCCCAAACACAGACCTCCAAAGGTACTGAGGACTCTCTAGGTGGTAACAAGAATTTGGGGTAAGAATTTGAAGAAAACTTCATTGAATTTTGAATATTGTATTATCTCTATTTCTTTGCAGCTTCCCCACTCATTTAACACCGTCAAAAGCCCGCACGAATAAGGAGAAAGTTTGACGAGATCAGCGAAGTGTAAAAGATTGCTCAACTGAATTTAATTTCCCACACTCAATAGCTAGTCATAGCGGTGAACATACACCGAATTCAACACCTTCCATAACCCACCCACCGCCAACGCTCGGTCAGGCCGAGCACGATCTACTCAAACAGTTTGCTTTGCTCTTTGGTCCGGACGCCGATGTCAATACATATTACATACTAGACTCAGATGTAGATGGTGATCAAGAAGACAATGGTGATAACAGTTCGACAGCCAATGTACAAATCGAGCAGACAATTGCCGAAATTAATCAGCGCGTTTCACCTTTGGACAGCACACAAACAATGTCGTCGAAGAGTGTGACCAGCTCAATGACAATTTCACCAGAATCACCATCGTTTAACGAGGCGCATTTACCGCATATACCATCTTCAACGACATCCACCTCATCGATGTACGCCATACGCACACCGTCACCCATCAGATTTCACCTACTGGAATCACCAAGCTCCGAACTCGATGCTATTACCATCACCGAGTTGGTGGAAGTGCATTGCGCGCCGTTGAAAGCACACGACGGCAGCGCGAATATGTCAGATTTAATGGTTGGAGAACAAAGTGTGGTTGGCGTCAATGTCGCGGATGATTTTCCGAGTCAAAATAATAATACATCCTGTTCTATGTCATCCACCCTAACCGATAGTAAAACTGTTGATGTACGTACACCGATAGTAGTTTAAGCTTGTGTTATAAATACAATATGTATGTGTGTTTGAATGTGGTATCCATGGTATTTAATTGGTTCCAAGTTGGTGTAGTGGCTACAACCATGCTTGAACCCAGTAAAGAATATTCTAAATGCAACAACACCATAAAAATAACAAAAGAAAACTGAAAAGGACAAAGCTTTTTGTGGTAAATGAGGCGCGAGAGTAATATCTAGCTAGTAGCCTAGCTTCGTAGTTCGTCGCAAAGTAGTATTAAAGCTTCTAAGTGTAATTAGGCAGTTCCGAAATAAAAATAGGTTCGAGGCTCAAGTGACGTCGATAATGAAATATTTTAGGTAGCTATTTTTCTTAGCAATTTTATTAGAAATTAGGAATTGTCATAAGGGTCAACCAACGGTAGTTCCAGTATGAAGTTTTTGACAGTGTTGGATCTTATTAAGATGGCTTTATCGAAGAAAAGCAATTTCTGATTAAAAAAGTCTTTACCGAAGAAAATTATTTTCTGATTAGGAAAGTCTTTACGAAGAAAAATAGTTCCGGATTAAGAAGGTCTTTACCGAAGAAAGTAGTTTCTGATTAGGAAAGTCTTTACGAAGAAACATAGTTTCTGATTAAGAAGGTCTTTACCGAAGGAAAGTAGTTTCTGATTAGGAAAGTCTTTACGAAGAAAAATAGTTCCGGATTAAGAAGGTCTTTACCGATGAAAGTATTTTCTGATTCGGAAAGTCTTTACCGAAGAAAAGTAGTTTCTGGTTCATAAGATCTCAAGTTGGTTTTCCGAAGAAAATTTGTTTCTGATTAAGAAGGTCTCAAGTTGCTTTACCGAAGAAAAGTACCGAAGTAGTTTCTGATTAAGAAAATCTCAAGTTGCTTTACCGAAGAAAAGTACCGAAGAAGTTTCTGATTAAAAAGGTATTTGCCGAATAAAAGTAGTTTCTGATTAAGAGGGTCTCAAGTTGCTTTACCGAAGAAGGTAGTTTCTGATTAAGAAGGTCTCAAGATGCTTCACGACTGTAGAATGAAGGTATATCAATTGATGTGTCTCATATTTGTTAGTGGATTTCATAATGTTCCACTCTTGAACCATTCTTTCGAGTTTTCATGTTTAGCAACAGTTCGGGAACCTCAGTGAGATCGATGACAAGTTAAATTTATCGATGGATAACCCAACTTTTGGCCGTATTCAATGAGGTAATTATGCTGCTGTAAGAATGATTAGGAATCTAGCGAAGTCTGAATTCTAAAGCCATAGAAAAAAATAGTTGCCGCGGCATAATTGTTAGTACAGAGATGTTATCACTTGGCCTCTTTTGCCATAAATTGCTTTGTCTATAATAAATGTTTCTGTGTAATTGTAATGCTATAAAGATTTCTGCAATTAATTTTTGTAACGAGCGAATATTTTTCTTTCATTTTTCAATAATTTTAAATATTTTATATTTAATTTATTATTTAAAAAAATATTCATATTATGATTCATTGTTGTTGTTGTATTGATATACATTTTTTAATTTTTTTTTTTGTGAAAAACCGGTCTGTTAGTGTCGAGGAAAATTTTAGGTTAGTTAGAGTCAGTGCTTGAATGCCTTTCGAAATTCAGAATATAAGCAATACAAAGCATTTTCCCCGAAATTTCGGTAAAATTCTAAGCAAAAAAAGAAAAGAAGACTCTTTACAGTCAATTGAAAGCGCTCAATACCGGTAAACAATATTTCGTTAACACAAGTAACAGTATAAATGTGTTTCCAGAGAAGGTCCTGACTTTAGTTAGTATCAAGAACTGCATTTATCACATTTTTTATTTTTTTAAGCGGCTTTTTCAAATTATTCTTTCTGCTTATATCAAGAATTTTTACTACGTGACGGCACACCATCTGGTACCACAAAGGACCAAAATCGGTCTATATGTGGTTCACTGCCTGCCAGATTAACCTAACCTATTTCAAGAATTTTATGTTTTTAATGAAAATATATGGATGCGCATATAAAATGTTTCGTTAAATAAATTTATTATATTATTTTTTTTATTAATTTTATTTATCTACTGAACTTATTTATAAATTCTATTTTTAGTTTAAAGTGTAGGTAAACCAAAACTAAACTCGCAATAAATATGTATGCCTAGTAAATAAAAGCAAATAATAGAAAATATATGGTTATTATTATATTATTTTTATGTTAATGTATATAAGAACGCATTTGCTTAAAATATTGATAATTACGAATGAAAAGTGCAAGCACGTTGGGCAATTTTTTTCACTTCGTTGAAAAATAAAAGTAATGAGCTAAATAAATGATAGAAATATGTAATTCCGTTAGCATGGGCAGCAGTATAGAATAAGCTAGTTTGCAAATTGTATGATATTTTTTTTTGCTTTTAAATTTTTCTCAATATTAAACTTGTCTCAATACTGCACTTTTACTACATATTTTTCTTCCTACAAAACGCAAATATTTTAAATTTAACTTTTTGCTTAAAAAACGTTTGAGTATAGTAAATAAGTATAAGATATGCCTGTGTCTGCATAAAACATGACATGTGTGTTAAATTCAATTGTTTGTAAATGTAAGTATTTGATGTACAATACCAACTGATCAATAAAAACAATAAAAACTCGAAAATGATGAAAAAAATTGTTAACAGTTTTGAAAAAATTCAAATAAATAAAGTTAATAATATGGTAATGGTAATTGAATTTTATCAGAATTTATGAAATGAAATTTGCTGTCCTACCTTGCTGGAGTTGTACTATTATTCGACGATGACAGGTTGTAAGGGCTTACGCTTCCGACTGTCATGGGAGAGATATAAGAATTAGTTGTGTCTATATTATATAATGTATATACTCACCTACAGTTGCACGAATATACACATGACTCCCATGCCTTTTGATTGATGCAATTAGTTTAGGAAAGCGAAACGAAATTGAATAATATGAAATGAACTTCAAAATTTGCGAAATTAAACATTTTATAAACATAGTCCAATAACTAAATATATAAAATATACAGAGTCTTTTGTATTATTATAAATTTCATCATACGAAATACTTTGAAATGCTAAAAATCACGCGGATCACTTTTTTTCGTACTTTGGTGAAGAAGATAGCTAAAGCTCACATCAGTTGCCTTACAGCAAATGGCTTCCTCTACAAATTGTGAAGAACGTTGCAAAAGCTCACATCAGTTGTCTTACAGCAAATGGCTTCCTCTACTTATATATATATGTATATATATGTCTGTATATGCAGAAAATGTTCAACCAACCAACAATTACACTTTATCCCGCAGCAAAACACTTTTTAACATTTATTACACAAAAGTCCAAAATCTATACATATTAGCACACATATTTGTAGTCAATTTAAACAAATCTGCAAGAATTTGAGAATGCCAGCGATCACAGGCACATATATGCAGAAGCTACTTCCGTGAAAGTTTGAAATGAATTAAGAACTTTCCGTCAACATGCAACCAACTTCCGCGCAAATTTCGAGCCTTTCACCAAGCTGTGGTAAATATAATCACAAAATTCAAAGCATTTTTCTACACCATGGTGTATAAAGCGGAAAAAGCACAATCCAGCTTTTCTGTAGCAAATGGCTTCCTTTACCAATTATGCAGGTATGTATTTGAGGTGAAATATTAAAAAACAATTTTTATGAAATTACATTAATTATTATTTACAAAGAAATATTTTGCGTTAATTACACTGAAAACAGATAGCGTATACAAATATTTTATAAAAATTCCAACAAGTCTATAATAATTACGAAATACGAGCGATCTTAGCTACTTATAAGCATAACTTACTTCCGCAAAAATTTGAATTTGAAAAGGATTTACTTTTGCATGAAAACTGAAACATTTATTTTTAAGTATTCTGTTATTTAAAACCTCTACAAAGTGTTTTTTAATGTTTTCAATGGCGATAGTTGGCTTATATTTAAAATGATTTGCAAACACAGATTGAGAAGGAATATTTATTAATTGTAAATTTCAATTTACAGTGAAACTTCCATAACTCGAAGTTCTCCATAATTCGAACTTTTGAATTGCCAGTAGCGTTTAGAAATCAAATTTCTTTCCATAACTCAAATTTCCGTAACTCGAAGATCTCCATAACTCGAACTCTTAAATTGGCAATAGTAGTAAAAAAATTAAAATTTTACTATCGAGACAGAATTTTAAAAGTTTCCCACTATATCGTACGAGGCAGACAAAAAAAGATCATATTACATTTATGAATTGCTTAAATCGGGTAACAAAGGTATGGGATAGTCTCAAGAGGAAAACTGCAACACACAAAATTAAAGAATACATGTTTTAAAGTAGTTAAATAAAATTTTATGCGAAGTAAATAAATAAAACTGTGTAAAAATCTATATTTTATAGCTTTTTGAAAAAATATTATGATTTAATGAAAGCTTTATAAGTCGAAGTCTTCATGTGGATTATGGTGATTCGAGTTAGAGAAGTTCCACTGTACTTTTAATAATAAAAAAATTTAGTGGAAACAGCGTAAAAACAACTGCATCTCCCTTCTTCCTTTCCCTTAATTTTCAAATAGATTTACGAAAATTAGAGATTATATTATTACCTTAAGCAGTAATCCGCGTCTTGGCTCCCACGTCACTGTTGACAGTCATAACTTTGAAGTTGTAGATAATTTCGTATACCTAGGCACCAGCATCAACACCGATAATAATGTCAGCCTTGAAATCCAACGCAGAATCACTCTTGCCAACAGGTGCTACTATGGACTGAGTAGGCAATTGAAAAGTAAAGTCCTCTCTCGACGAACAAAAACTAAACTCTACAAGTCCCTCATCATTCCCGTCCTACTTTATGGTGCAGAAGCGTGGACGATGTCAACATCCGATGAGACGGCACTAGGAGTTTTCGAGAGAAAGGTTTTGCGGAAGATTTACGGTCCCTTAAACATTGGCAACGGCGAATACCGCAGAAGATGGAATGATGAGCTGTATGTGTTGTTCGACGACATAGACATAGTCCAGCGAATAAAAAGACAGCGGCTACGCTGGCTGGGTCATGTTGTTCGAATGGATGAAAGTGCCCCAGCTCTGAAAGTTTTCGATGCAGTACCCGCTGGTGGAAGCCGAGGAAGAGGGAGACCTCCACTCCGGTGGAAGGACCAGGTGGAGAAGGACCTGTCTTCACTTGGTATTACCAATTGGCGCCAAAACGCCAAAAGGAGAGATGCGTGGCGCACTGTTGTGGACTCGGCTATAACCGCGTAAGCGGTTTCTACGCCAGTTAAGAAGAAGAAGAGTAATCCATGTCAAATTTCGTGAAGATACCACGTCAGATGCGAAAATTTTCCATACAAGCCATTGATTCCGATCGTTCGGTTTGTATGGCAGCTATATGCTATAGTGAACCGATCTGACAATTTTTTCGGAGATTAAATTATTTCTATGAACAATAACTCACACCAAATTTCGTGAAGATATGTAGTAAAATGCGGAAGTTTTCCATACAAGCCCTTGTTCCGATCGTTCAGTTTGTATGGCAGCTATATGATATAGTGGTCCGATATCGGCAGTTCCGACAAATGAGCAGCTTCTTGAAGAGAAAATAACATCTGCAAAATTTCAAAACGATATCTTAAAAACTGAAGGACTAGTTCGTATATATATAGACAGACAGACGGTCATGGCTAAATCGACTCAGTTCAACATACTGATCATTTATATATATACTTTATAGGGCCTCCGACGTATTCTTCTGGGTGTTACAAACTTCGTGACAAACTTAATATACCCTGTTCAGGGTATAAAAATTTAAATATAAAAATTTAAGAATTCCAATTAAACAATTATCACAGCAAACATCTGAATCACACCACATTATCAATTTAGTTAGTAATTATGTTAATAAATGATAATCGTGTTTATTTAAAAATGACTTAAAAAATTGTCCAACACAATATGACATTTATTCACTAAACCTTTTTTATTAAAAACTCTTTAATAATAATTTAAAATTATTATTTACGATTTTAGATAAATATTAAATTGTTTTCATCATAATTTACATACAAAAGTGATATTTTTTGCATTTCCTATTTTCCATCTGAATTGTGTGACGTCATCCCGTCATTCTAATGTCGTAATCTTTTATTCTATGATACCTGTAACCACTGTTTGTCATAAAAGCTTTAAACACGCAACCAACTTCCGCGCAATTTTCGAGCTTTTCAACACAGTGTGGTGAGTAATTAATTGCAAAAGGAAGTCATTTTGATAATTCAAAATGGGCTCTTTACCGACGCTGTGTGCAAATTTCACATTTCCTTTATAACTTTCTTAAAAGTAGAGAAATTAGATTTACTTACATTCTAATAGTAAAACGAACATGAATAAAGTAATTGGAAGTGTTTTATTCTGCCAGCTGCTTTCAAATGTTGTAAAGTATATAAATGTATTAACGGAGCCCCAGCAGCAATGTGGTGGCAGCTGCATATATATATATATATATATATACCTGGAGCGCCAACAGGTACTTAGCTGAATGTTAACAAGTAATTTCATTAATAATATTAACATTTTCTAAATTTCACACTATTTTTGTAGGCGTTGGGTGATTGGATGGTAATTGAGGCCACTCTACTTAACCAAAAAAGTATCTTAATAAGCGAATAAGTACACTTATATACTTAAATAAGCAGAGCGCACAGTTCTTGAGTACCAAAATTAGGGTCCGGAAAGAATAAGAATCTTAAGCGTAACGGACAGTAATGCAAGTTATAGAAGAGTACGACTGAAAAAGGAAAGGAAAATATTAATAAGTAAGTAGTGCACAAATAAAATACTTAATATTATTCTATTGGAGTGTACGATTATATATGTACATATACATACCTTCATAAATGTATCCTAATAATACAAAAGTGAATTGAAGTGGTACTGCTTAATTCAAAATTAATGAACTTTTCTTCACTTATAAGAAATTTTCCAAACTGAAGTGATATACATTGGCTAAGTTTTTTTGTAAATTTTTTTCAATATTATTAATGTAGGTGACACTCTCACTGACAATAAGCTTTTAAATCCTGGATCCTGCAAATATATTTATAAAAAAATGTGAATTAGCTAGTGATTTTGCTATATAGATATATACTTACTTCGCCAAATGAGTGCATATGTTTTTGCAACTCCTCTTCACGCCTCTAGATAAATATTTCTTGTTTTAACGACTTAAAACATTTCTTGAAATCGTCGCCTATAAATTCGGTTCCATTTCATGACCTTTTTGAAATGGTGTCTATTTTACTAAAATTATTTTACGAAGACGTTGCCCTTTTTGGCATCTCAACTTCCCTAATTTAAATGCGTATCATTACCAATGAATATTGAATCAAAATTATTTTATTTTGTGTTATTTTTAAAAATTGTATACGTGTCTGAAGTGATCTTGTGAAAGTAATTGACAACATACATGTGCAAAAGCCGCTGAATATAATATAATAAAACTGAAATAATGGTAAACTACGCGCAGTCCACAAAGTTAATGCTATTTATACAGTTTAATGTTGTTGTTGTATAGGAGCAAGTAATACTGGATGAAGAATTTCGTTGCTACATGCGGGTAGCACGTTCTCTCGAAGGAACATTGAAGCGCCCAAAAGGTAGAAAATCTCAAATAGGTTACAATAAATAATGCTTTCAATTTAAATATAGATCGCGAATGCTGTAAACAACTGCTCAAAAATTGTGAACGGCTTAATAATATAGACAATATTATGGTTAAAAAGAATACTAACGTTTTTATGAAATATTTGTTGAAAGTCATTAATTGGACAAGTGTGCATCAACCGCTACAGTTATATGATAAATGGGTAAATGTTGTGATCTATTTAAATTAATTTGCTGGGCAGCGCATTATTTTTTAAAATTAACTCATACTCTAAATATTCATTAGTATCAAGGTTCGAAAACTGAAGTTAAATTGTGGCTTCAGGATAACAAATCATATATGGCTGTGAAAGAAATGCCAAACGGTGCGCTCGCCATATATTGTGCCGTTTCGAATTCACCAAGCACTGGTTGGCAAGATGGTGCACTGAAAGTTATGAAAGATTCTAAAGATCCAGATGCAGAAGATATGTGAAAATCAATTTGCACTAAACGTTGTCTGTTTTATTATTATGTATACATTGTAGTGTATGTGTAGAAAATTTTGTACGTGAAAAATATATTTTTACACTTTGAACTTACATTAAGGCACTTAAGTTTATGAACAATGACATAATCGCATTCGATATACACTATTAAAAATTAATATATTATGTAAAATGGACGGGATGTTATTCGAGTTACTTTTCGTTTAGTTTGTTGCTTAATTCACAAACTTTTTGCATGTTAGCGTTATTAGCGCAATGATTGCTATAGCGAAACTCTTTTTGGACAGCTTAATACTCGAGGCGCCATTACAGCTGTCACTGGAGCAATAGCATTCTTCCCAATAGACGCCGTTTTCATAAACACCCCAGTTGCATACGCCAGTTACACCTGTATCAGATACAGACGCACAGCGCCGAATTACTTGACGCCAACGTCCGTCCCCTAGTTTAAAATAAATTTATCAAAGTTCAAATTACAAAAAACAACAACAAAAAAGGTGCTTACAGATAAACCCTCTAGGGCCTTGTTGTACCACTTTCATACAAAACGAGCCGGGCATATGTGATTCATCACTATTACATTCAATTGGTATATGTTCCGTGCGGTTAAATGGTTTATAAGCACCACAACTATCGTAACCTTTCCGATCCTGATCAGAGGAGCATTGGTAACAGCGTATAGCAAGTGTACCTTTAAATTTGTTAAAACAAAAATGTTTACACATGTATATATATTTATTAACACACCTTTAAAGCCACACCCAAGACGTGCTTTAAACTGTGACTTAAGCGTGCAATTAAATAGGAAAACAACTTACCGACTGTACAGAGCGTTAACACAATCACCACATAACTCACAATGTTACGCATTTTATTTAAAAATTGGAAAAAACTACACAAAAATCGATTTAATAATTAAATGTAAAACATAAACAATCTTTATAAAAATAAATAGTTTTGTTAACAAATTTGACAATTGCCAGATACAGGGGTACTCAGATGATAAGAAATAGTGCTTGTAATATTACCAGATAGGCGCTGTGTAGAAATGTCTTAAGCTCCAGTTACCCATACTTGACTTGACCTAGAGAGACTTGATAACTGTCACATAAAAGATCCGTTTAATGGGCCTTGCATGTATTTGATTACCGAACGCATGACTTGACTTGAAAGTCTGTTGAATTTAGAATTCTACGTTACGTTGACATTTGAGCTGCTCTCCCTCTCTCACTGCTTCTCTTTTCATTCTCATTATGACACTATTCCAGTGTTGCCTGAATGTTTTCGGTTAAAATTAAATATGTTAAAATTCTAGTCTTTAATATTTATAAATCTTCAAATAAAGAAAAAATAAGATAATTCAGAGGAAAATACCTTTTTCACAACAATTATTTTTTAATGTATTTAATAAAAAATATTTTATTGTATTTATAACGCAAATACTTTAAGTGCAATAAACAAATCAAATCAAATCAAATAGGTACGATATGAGGGTAAATTTTGCAACAGAAACATTACTATTGCGAATCTCTGCATGAATTTGTGGTGATCTGCTCAGAAAAAAAATATTTTGCGAATTTATGTAATAAAAAATTGATTGTAAATGTTCAAAAACAATTTGAATAAATTATTTTTTCACCTATCATTTATACGCTTGGCTGGCTCCAATTTATTACATCTTCTAACAATTCTAAATATCGAAAAACTGAGCTTCACAGATTTCCTAATAGTGAAGATTTTTTTGTATACTAGTTTTGAAATCTTCAATCTTGGTGATATTTTAATTAAAAAAACTTAATTTTAAAGCTAAATCTGCACATCTGGCAACTCTACCCAGAAACTATAATAATAACAGCTGAAGTTGAAGTTGTGTGAAGTATAAAGCTCCAGTTACCGATACTTGACTTGACTCAGCTTCGAAAAATTTCGCTTGGAAAACTTAGATGCAGTTATACTTCACACAACTTCAACTTCAGCTGTTATTATTATAGTTTCTGGGTAGAGTTGCCAGATGTGCAGATTTAGCTTTAAAATTAAGTTTTTTAAATTAAAATATCACCAAGATTGAAGATTTCAAAACTAGTATACAAAAAATCTTCACTATTAGGAAATCTGTGAAGCTCAGTTTTTCGATATTTAGAATTGTTAGAAGATGTAATAAATTGGAGCCAGCCAAGCGTATAAATGATAGGTGAAAAAATAATTTATTCAAATTGTTTTTGAACATTTACAATCAATTTTTCATTACATAAATTCGCAAAATATTTTTTTTCTGAGCAGATCACCACAAATTCATACAGAGATTCGCAATAGTAATGTTTCTGTTGCAAAATTTACCCTCATATCGTACCTATTTGATTTGATTTGTTTATTGCACTTAAAGTATTTGCGTTATAAATACAATAAAATATTTTTTATTAAACACATTAAAAAATAATTGTTGTGAAAAAGGTATTTTCCTCTGAATTATCTTATTTTTTCTTTATTTGAAGATTTATAAATATTAAAGACTAGAATTTTAACATATTTAATTTTAACCGAAAACATTCAGGCAACACTGGAATAGTGTCATAATGAGAATGAAAAGAGAAGCAATGAGAGAGGGAGAGCAGCTCAAATGTCAACGTAACGTAGAATTCTAAATTCAACAGACTTTCAAGTCAAGTCATGCGTTCGGTAATCAAATACATGCAAGGCCCATTATACGGATCTTTTATGTGACAGTTATCAAGTCTCTCTAGGTCAAGTCAAGTATGGGTAACTGGAGCTTAACTGCATCTAAGTTTTCCAAGCGAAATTTTTCGAAGCTGAGTCAAGTCAAGTATGGGTAACTGGAGCTTTATTTATGCAACTTAAATAATTTTTTTTTAACCGATTTATATATTAAATGGATAAATAAAAATGTTGATTTCTAAAATAAGTAATTAACATATTTTTGTGTATATTTTATGCGTGAATTTTGTGATAAACAAAATATCTGTGCTGTGTGTGCGGAAAATTGTTTATTTATTTTTTAGTGTTTTACAAATCTGGCAATATGCCTGATGTGTCAAATTTTAATCAGCAAGCCATCGTGTATTTTGGGTGGGGACGCTTTCAATATTTTGTTTGAAAAACTGCATTTATAAATTGGTACACAAGTTTCTTTTTAACGAAAATAGTTTTTTTAAATATAATATAATGAGTTATTTTCAAAATACATTAACTGCTGGCATACTCCTCTGTTGCCTGGTACAATTGGGTGAGTAAATGGTGAATCACAAAATTCAAAATGACGCACCCACTAAACGAAATTGTTACAGGTTTTGCCATTAAATGTTGGGACTGCCGTTCAGACAACGATCCAAAATGTGGCAATCCATTCGATAATAGTTCATTGGTGATTACCGATTGTGCACAGGAACCTGAATTGCAGCACCTACCTGGCGTACGACCGACAATGTGTCGGAAAATTCGACAAAAAATGCACGGCGAATGGCGCTACTTTCGTAGTTGTGCTTATATGGGAGAACCTGGTATCGAAGGTGATGAGCGTTATTGTCTAATGCGCACAGGCAGTTACAATATTTTTATGGAATACTGCACATGCAATAGCAAAGATGGTTGTAATGTAGCCAGTCTACTTAGTGTGAACAAAATAGCAATATCGCTGAGCACACTATTAGTGGGTGTTATTGCTTGGACATTACGTCTATAAAGTAATGCTACCACACTCCAGTTCACACCAGCATAACGTGCCTTTTATTATAAGTGATTTATTAATCGAATATACATACTTGTATGTAACTTTTAGTACAATTAAGAACTGTTAAGACAAATACTTAACATTTGAAACGTATCCGTCCAAAACGATAGATTAACTTAAGAGCGTAATTCATACATAAGAATAAGCAAACGACATTTGGCATTCCAAAAATCATTTATTGTATACAATAAAACCAAAGTCAATGTATTTATATTGACAAATTAAAATTAATGACACTGTGTTTGTTTTACATTTATGGTTTATAACTTTGGGAGTAACATTTAAATGTTAAAAATATTGTCTGATCTAAATTTATTACCGACGAACTCCGGCTAATGACGATGATGACAGCACGTTCCATATAGGGATTTCCGTGGCTGAAATTCAAAAATGGCATGTTGTCTGATTTGAATGAAAATTTCACAGTTTGTTACCGCCTATCTATACATTATTTTCCCAAAGTATTAGGATTCTATCTGCATTAGTTTTTTGTCCAGAACTGCCCAAAGTTGGTGAATGTGGAGAACATCAAAATTAGCAAAAAATTTACTCAAAAGTCAAATCATTGATACAATAAAACAATTATTGAAATTCGACTTTATTTTTTTTTTCATTTATAATATATATCAAAGAAAAAATTTGCATCAAAATCCATTGAAAAAAATAACGCATAGAAAATTTTGTGGAACAACATAATTTGGACGTCAAAATTTCAATGTTCTTCAAATTCAAAGTGGTGCATCTTTTTAGCGCTGTCTACCGCTGTCGACATACATATACCAAATTAAAGCTTGAAGTCTTAGCTAAACGATAAAAAAATTCAGCTGCCCCAAATGGCCCCCCTTGAAAAAAAAAACAATGAGATACTCTAAATTTATAAACGTTTGCCTTTGAATGCAATTGTTTTTGGCACTGATTTCTTAACATTTTGTTGATATTTTTACCGTAATATTGAATATTGTTGAACAACAATATTGATCAAATTACATTAATTTGCGAAGTGTGAAAGTGATTAGAGGTCAAGTGATATCAAGTGCTGCAATGGAAAGTTTTAAAATTTCTTATTTAAGAATATGTGAACTTTTAATGGATACCAATAGTGAAATTGACATAGTTATTGAAATTATTGCGACTAATAATAGAAACATGACTCAAGTGGATGTTGAGAAATTTGAAACATTAAAAAAAAAATTTTTTGTGACAAAATTTAAAGAGAGATGGCAAAGAACAAGATTTCTTGAAAAGAATGAACAGTGGCTTACAAGTGATTATGTAGTGGAAGTTACTAAGGAGACAGAAGCACCGAGCTGTTCTAGCATGGTTAAACGCGGACGACCAACTATTGCCTTCGAAAACAGTAAGCCGCGAACAAAGAGAACAAAACTGCATGAATTTTATGAAAACACCTCGGAAGAAATGGTTTTGTATGCCGCAAAAAAACATGATAGCGCAAATATGAATAAGGCTTTCACTCCAGAAAAGGCCCTGGCGTTGATTCTCGATGCTTCATTATCTAAGCACCAATATGAGGTTTTGCGCAGCTCCGCTAAGGAAATTGGTAGTGATATTTTCCAAAAATCAGTGCTGTACTTCAAAAATTAAGTTTCACCTTATATGGGAGGTGGCCGTAAAATAGGGGGCGTGATTTTGATTTTTTCTTTTTTTTCTTGATTGGAATCCAAAACAATGATGTACCAAATGTCATTGTTCTGCGACCCCACAACTTTTCTGTTGCCTTTCCGCCTTTGATAGTGAAAAATAATATTTTTTTTCCAAATTTTTCTGCTGAAACTACTTTTATTGAATTCTTCAATTAAATATTTTTTATATAAATTAATAAAATATAAATTTTTTAATACCATCAGCGCTCTAAATGCTTATTGTTTTTGTAAAAGTATATGTAAATATATTGTTTATAGATAATACCAGAGAGAAAACAAGTTTTTTTATTAATAATTTTAGAAATTATACATAAATTATAATATTTACACATTTAGAGACAGGCCATTTGTTTATATACATACATACTGCGATTTTTTCATATTAAAATCTATTTTATATATTAATTTACAAATTGTTATTTCAAAAAGTACGAAAGTTGTTGTTGTTTCTGTATCTAACAATATTCAAAGAAAAACAAAATTTACAATACAAATTGCATAGCGACCATGCTCAGTAACGCCGCCAAGCCAATAGCCATGAAGCGACCAGCCGATGAAGCATTGCAGAGATCACCCTTGCAGATGTGACAACTCTGCACTTCGCGACTGTGCGAGACGGTGCAAACATCATTCTTCTGACCCACTATTTCGAAGTGGCAGTCACGCGATATTATCATGCCGGCCTTGTCTGCAAAGAAGGAGGGGAAAAATAAGTAAATTATTAATAAAAGTAAAGAGCTTATGCTATTGTAGCTTTCTATTATCGAAATAATTAAATTTGTTTATTTTTTCATCGATGATTTTGATTTTGAAAACTGTTAGAAAATGAGAACATCTGTTATACAAATATTTCTAATTTGTTTATATTTAATAACGGTACATATGTATAAAATATTTTCAATATATGCCTATGGCTCATATTCTGAAGGTGTTTTGTACTCGTAGGAAATCTAATTTTCTTTGACCGCAATAAAATGTGGAATTTGTAAATAATAACAACAATAATAGAACTATAAAGAACACGCTGAAACACGCGCTGCTTTCGTCTTGGTTGTTGGCACTCAGCGAGAAAGCGCCACAAATGTGAGGAAAACTCATTTGATTGATATTTTAATATTTCGAAATGATATAGAGGGCAGAATAATAACGTTCTCTAAAGATATTTTGGTTAGAAAAGGGTTTCCCTTTAACCAAGCTTAAAAATATTAAAATTTTATTTAATAAATAGGGGTTATAATTGTAAAATTTGAACCGTGTCAAGGAGACAATGTTGTTGTTGTAGCGGCATAAAACATTCCCCAAATAATTTTGAGGAATGCTGCCGATTTGACAGTCCTTGGCCGGATAAAAATCCGGGTCCGTTCCGGTTACGTAGAACTGACTGTCGTGGGAACGTTTTATGTTGAGACAATAACTAGCTGTCATCGTGTCATTTCTGGGAGGTCCAGAAAGGGTACTATTTTAACGAGGTCAGACCATAAATAAAGGGGTGTAAGCTGCTTTTGACTAGAGGAAGCTTGCAAATGGCTGTTGTTATACATATTTTGTTGTTGTTTTAATATAAAATAATTCTCAAATATTTTAGGTTGATGTTGCTGTTGTTTACATACAAATATACATATTTTCGGGTACAGTTTGTGTTATCGACTATATTATAAAGAATTAGAAACGAATTTATCAAATCGCTATTAAACAACATATTCAGCTATGTATTCTTTGAAATTTGACTTTGATTTTTACTTGGAAGTTATATACTTGGTGTGTTCTTGAAAATGTTAACGTTCTTTGTAATAGTTCTTGAGTCATGACTTAACTTTTATGCTCTCTTTCTCTAAGTTTATCTTTTTTCACATGCTGACTCACGGTTTACACATTAAATAGTGAAATGTGGGTTATTTTAAAGTTTTTTTTTTGTTGTTGTTAAAAATATTGATAAAAATTCTGAGGCAAATGCACAATTCGACCATATTTCAGACATGAACGCGCTATAAATTTGAAATATATAAGTTTTAAAAATGAAAACTGTTTTCATTTATGAAATTGGTGCAATTTTTAAACTTATTTTACAAACTATAGATTATGTAGGATTTTTTATACTTCAGTTTTATTTTATTATTTTTTGTTTTTTTTTTTTTTATTTTGGTTCTTACTTATTTCGTACTTTATAGGTTATGTTCACATGCTTAAATTTAAATTTTGTTTACTTTTTTTAAGATTTAAAAAAATTGAAATATATGAGTTTTAAGAACGAAAATAATTTTTTTTATATGATTGTTGTTCTAACTTATTTCAGACTTTATAAGTTAGTTTGAATATCTTCAATTTATTTTTTATTTTTTTTTAATTCTAACTCATTTCGGACTTTGTAGGTTATGTTCACTTTTTTGAATTATTAAATTTTTATTAATTTTTTTTTAAGATTTTAATTTTAATAAATGATTTACTAAAAATATTTTATAATTAAATGCATTGCATATAGTAATATATAATATTTTAGCACATTTTGAAAATTAGCAACTCAACTTACCAGAGGTTACAACTTTGTTGCACTTGGTAACTGGCAGCAATTGATCCAACGTATTTGGTTTCGGCACCACATCACAATCGACGCTGTGTATGTTTGAGTTGGCATCGATGACGTCCTTGGCGCAATTGGCGTCTGTCAATGATTTGCACTGATAGCATTTGATGGCGTATCCTGCAGAGGGAAGGAGAGTTTACTTTTATAGAAAATAATACGATAAAAAGAAAATTAAAAATAAAAGCAAAAATATTTCCATATAAATAAATATTAATAAAAAATAATTAAAAATAATAAATAATAAAAAAATTATATTTAAAAATAAAATATAGATAAATTAATTAAAAATAATAAATAACAATAATTAATCCAAAAATAACAATATCAAAAAAAAATATGAATTAATTTAAAAAAAATAAAAAATAATAATTAAAATAATAATAATATTAAAAAATAACAAAATATTTAAATTAATTAAAAATAATAAATAACAATAAATAATCCAAAAAAAAAATATTAATTAATAAAAAAAATAGAAAAAAGTAAATGAAAAAAAATAATTAAAAAATATTAGTAAATAACAAAATAGATTAATTAATTCAAAATAATAAATAACAATAAATAGAAAAAAGCAAATAATAATATTAAAAAATAGAAAAGTTAATTGAATATAATAAATTACAATTAATAATAAAAAAATATTATTAATAAATAAAAAATATAAAAGTTAATTATAAATATGAAATAAAAATAAATAAACAAAAAATAAATCCAAATTAAAATAATAAATAACAACAAATAATTACAAATAATAATAATATTAATGAATAAATGACAATAAATAATGAAAATAATGATATTATTTATGAATACAAAATAGAAAATTTATTAAAAATATTAAATAACAATAAATAATTTAAAAAGTATAATATTATTAATAAATAAAGAGTACAAAAATTAATTAAAAAATAGTAATCTTAATAAATAAAAAAAAATAATAAATTAAACAAGTAAGGAAAGGCTAAGTTCGGGTGTAACCGAACATTTTATACTCTCGCAATTTATTTATTTAACTTTATTTATATTATATAATACACAATTTGACCCACATATTCATCATATATATTGTATAAAGTCCATTGAAAGTTGGAAACCCTAATATTAGGTTAGAAGCACCGAGGTCCTAATGTTCGATATATGGGGCCTTGAAAACCTTATGTCCAATTTCGGCGATTTTTAGAATGGGGCTGCCACACTATAAAGGTAGTATTTGTGCAAAGTTTTGCATCGATATCTTCACTAGTGCTTCCTTTATATATTGTAAAGTTAACGATTCAGATCGTCTTCAAAGTTCTGGTATATAGGAAGTTGGCGTGGTAGTGAAGCGATTTGGCCTATTTTCACAACATATCATTGGGATGTAAGAAAACTATTACAAACCAAGTTTCATTGAAATCGGTTGAGTAGTTCCTGAGATATGGTTTTTGACCCATAAGTGGGCGACGCCACGCCCATTTTCCATTTTGTAAAAAAATCTGAGTGCAGCTTTCATCTGCCATTTCTTATGTGAAATTTAGTGTTTCTGACGTTTTTCGTTAGTGAGTTAACCTACTTTTTGTAATTTTCAACCTAACTTTTGTATGGGAGGTGGGCGTGGTTATGATCCGATTTCTTTCATTTTTGAGCTGTATTAGGAAGTGGCTAAAAAAAACGACTCCAGAAAGTTTGGTTTATATAGCTCTATTGGTTTGCGAGATATGTACAAAAAACTTAGTAGGGGGCGGGGCCACGCCCACCTCCCCAAAAAAATTACATCCAAATGTGCCCCTCCCTAATGGAATCCTATGTTCCAAATTTCATTTTCATAACTTTATTTATGGCTTAGTTATGGCACTTTATGTGTTTTCGGTTTTCGCCATTTTGTGGGCGTGGCAGTGGTCCGATTTTACTCATTTTCGAAAGCAACCTTCCTATGGTGCCAAGAAATAAGTATGCCAAGTTTCATCAAGATATCTTAATTTTTACTCAAGTTACAGCTTGCACAGACGGACAGACGGACAGACGGACAGACGGACAGACGGACAGACGGACAGACGGACGGACGGACAGACATCCGGATTTCAAATCTACTCGTCACCCTGATCACTTTGGTATATATGACTCTATATCTAACTCGTTTAGTTTTGGGTGTTACAAACAACCGTTAGGTGAACAAAACTATAATACTCTCTAGCAACTTTGTTGTTGCGAGAGTATAAAAATAAGAGAAATTAATTTAAAAAAATAATATTAATAAATGAAAAAATAATTCAAAGTAACAAATGAAAATAAATAATTAAAAAACAATAATAATAAAATAAAATAAAATAAATAAAAAATAGATAACATAATTAAAAATAATAATAAATAAATAAATAATGAACAAAATAATATTATTATTGAACAACAAATAGAAATTTTATTAAAAATATTAAATAACAATAAATAATTAAAAAAATATAATAATAATATATAATATAAATAAAAAATACAAAAATTAATTTAAAAAAAATAAACTTAATAAATAAAAAAATAATTCAAAGTAACCAATTACAATAAATAATAAAAAAATAAACAATAAATAATGAAAAAAAATATTAAAAAATACAAAAAACATTAATTAAAAAAATTTAATGACAATAAATAATAAAAAAAATATTATTAATAAATAAAAAATATTAAAATTAACTAAAAATAATAAATGGCAATAAATAATTAAAAAATAATAATAATAAAATAAAATAAAATAAATAAAAAATAGATAATATAATTAAAAATAACAATAAATAAATAAATAATGAACAAAATAATATTATTATTGAACAACAAATAGAAATTTGATTAAATATATTAAATAACAATAAATAATTAAAAAAATATAATAAAAATATATAATATAAATAAAAAATACAAAAATTAATAAAAAAAAATAAACTTAATAAATAAAAAAATTATTCAAAGTAACAAATTACAATAAATAATAAAAAAATAAACAATAAATAATGAAAAAAAATAATAAAATATAAAAAAACATTAATTAAAAAATTTAATGACAATAAATAATAAAAAAAATATTATTAATAAATAAAAAATATTAAAATTAACTAAAAATAATAAATGGCAATAAATAATTAAAAAATAATAATAATAAAATAAATAAAAAATACAAAAATTTATTTAAAAATTAATAAATAAAAATAATAATTCAAAGTAACAAATGAGAATAAATAATAATAAAATAAACAATAAATAATGAAAAAAATAAACAATAAATAATTAAAAAAAAATAATAATGAATAAAAAAACATTAATTAAAAAAATTTAATGACAATAAATAATAAAAAATATTATTAATAAATAAAAAATATTAAAATTAACCAAAAATAATAAATGGCAATAAATAATTAAAAAATAATAATAATAAAATAAATAAAAAATACAAAAATTGATTTAAAAAAAATAATATTAATAAATAAAAATAATAATTCAAAGTAACAAATGAGAATAAATAATTAATTTAACAAGTAAGGAAGGGCTAAGTTCGGGTTAACCGTACATTTTATACTGTCGCAATTTATTTATTTAACTTTATTTATATTATATAATACACAATTTGACCCACATATTCGTCATATATATTGTATAAAGTCCATTGAAAGTTGGAAACCATAATATTGGGTTAGAAGCACCGAGGTCCTCGTATTCAATATATGGGGCCTTCAAAACCTATGGTCCGATTTCGGCGATTTTTAGAATGGGGCTGCCACACTATTAACATAGTATTTGTGCAAAGTTCTGCACCGATATCTTCACTAGTACTTACTTTATATATTGTAATGTAAACGATTCAGATCGTCTTCAAAGTTCTGGTATATGGGAAGTAGGCGTGCTTGTGAAGCGATTTGGCCTATTTTCACTACATATCATTGGGATGTAAGGAAACTATTACAAACCAAGTTTCATTGAAATCGGTCGAGTAGTTCCTGAGATATGGTTTTTGACCCATAAGTGGGCGATGCCACGCCCATTTTCCATTTTGTAAAAAAATCTGAGTGCAGCTTGCATCTGCCATTTCTTATGTGAAATTTAGTGTTTCTGACGTTTTTCGTTAGTGAGTTAACCCACTTTTAGTAATAATAATTTTCAACCTAACTTTTGTATGGGAGGTGGGCGTGGTTATGATCCGATTTCTTTCATTTTTGGACCGTAGTAGGAAGTGACTAAAAAAAACGACTACAGAAAGTTTGGTGATATGCGAGATATGTACAAAAATCTTAGTAGCGGGCGGGGCCACGCCCACTTCCCCAAAAAAGTTACAAAATAAATAAATATTTAATTTGTAAATATTGTGTTATATCGTTTTTTCCCTAGAATGTTAATTTCTTCAGAGACACAAGTTTGTGGAATTTTTCAAACCCGTTTGAATGTAAATCATTAATGCGCCCTTTTATACTCATACATACATACAAACATATTTTCTAAGTTCATTAATTGCGTCTAAACTTAGACTTAGTTAAAGAAAATTGTTTAATCGAATGACGATGTTATTTTGCTTTGATTGTCTGGCTAAAACCCGTTTCATCTGTAATTAAAGACGACTGGGGTGTAGAAGGCAAGTGTCTAATTCGTATTGTATTTGCATATGCCTACATATTGACATTAGAAATATGTATTTTTTTCTTTTCAAATATATGACAATGTTTATATGTAACGAACACAAATGCGATCACATTAGTTGCACATACAAACAAACACATGTAGATACATATGTAAATTTTGCATTAAAAGTTGTATGTCTCAAGCGCTTTTTGAAAGTCTACAGAAAACTTTGCGCAAAAAAAAAATAAAATTTGATGACAAAATCGCTATTTATATACAAGCGTCGTCACAGAGGTACATTTGTATTTATATACGCATATATTCAAATTGCAAGCAATTGCTCGTCGGCATGTTGTGGGTGGAATGCAAAATAAGGTGAATTTTGTGGCTTTTTGGAAGTTCTAATGAATTTATTTTCCATAAAAATCGAAATTATTTTAAAAAAAATCACTTTTATGTCGCTAAAGAGAGACATTCTCTTCAAAGCGATACCCGACACACCTTCAGTCAACATAAGTCCGGCCTAAGTTCATCAAGGTTATATTTTATTACACTGTTATTGTTACTAATTAACGCTTGTAACTGTATATATGTAAATTACTTGTATTTACATATATATTTCTACACATCTCTACACTCTCCGCTTACCACTGGGCAATAGACAAGCCGCGAAGAGCACTAAAGCAATGATTTGTTTCATTTTGTTGTTGTTGTTTTTTTTTCGTTCACACAAAAAACACTCGAAGAATCAACAAGTTTTCTTTATTTTGCAATATTCCAAGCAATGGTGTACACGCCAAGACAGTTCAATTTGGACTGACTTGAATTGTTGCTTGGCGCTATGGAGCGAGCGTTCGTTTGGGGTTTTCAGTTTTCAAATTAAAATTTGTATATAAGCTTTTACTTATATATATAATGTTGTATATATGTATGCATATAATTTCGCTTTTTCACGCGCATATGCCTTGTGTTGTTGTTTAACAAATGCTGGAAAATTTGTCGGTTGTTTGTATAGAAATCTCTAGTTTTCTCGCGTTGTTGTAATATATTTATTGTGTCGACCGTTGCAAATTGTTGTTATTGAACTGTATTTATGACGTCTGTACCTGTTTAAAAGCACAATAACTGTATTCAATAATATAGTATATAGGCATTATAGAGGCCCCACCTAGTAAAATTTGCCTCTAATTGTAATTTTTTTTTTGTTAAATCGTCATTATATTAGTACCGATACTGTCAAAGATATCTGTTCTATGTATATATTAATGTTTATTTTTATGTAGATCGCCAAGGCTGTATGCAATCGAAAATGTGTCATTATATTAGCATAAATACAAATATACATACATATATATCTTATATTTAAGTACGTGCATGAATTTTTCTTGTGCTAATGCCTTAAATCTCAACGACCTAGGTACCGAACCATGCCATAAGTTGGCAAATACGAATACCATACATACAAGCCTTGTAAGAAATTTTATTACTTATGCCTTGATGCTACAAAATTACTCATGACACTATACGGCAAAACAGATTTTTTTATGGGTATTGGACCAAACAAAATTTTTCCTTGGAGATTGAGTCATAAGTAAAGAAATGTATTCTCCGATTTTCGAAGTTAGCCTCCATAATATCGAAATATTTGACTTTGAAGTTTGGAAAAAGTAATTAAAACAAGTAAGGAAGGGCTAAGTTCGGGTGTAACCGAACATTTTATACTCTCGCAATTTATTTATTTAACTTTATTTATATTATATAATACACAATTTGACCCACATATTCATCATATATATTGTATAAAGTCCATTGAAAGTTGGAAACCATAATATTAGGTTAGAAGCACCGAGGTCCTCGTGTTCGATATATGGGGCCTTAAAAACCTATGGTCCGATTTCGGCGATTTTTAGAATGGGGCTGCCACACTATTAACATAGTATTTGTGCAAAGTTCTGCACCGATATCTTCACTAGTGCTTACTTTATATATTGTAAAGTAAACAATTCAGATTGTCTTCAAAGTTCTGGTATATAGGAAGTAGGCGTTGTTGTGAACCGATTTGGCCTATTTTCACAATATATCATTGGGATGTAAGGAAACTATTACAAACCAAGTTTCATTGAAATCGGTAGAGTAGTTCCTGAGATATGGTTTTTGACCCATAAGTGGGCGACGCCACGCCCATTTTCCATTTTGTAAAAAAATCTGAGTGCAGCTTCCATCTGCCATTCCTTATGTGAAATTTAGTGTTTCTGAGGTTTTTCGTTAGTGAGTTAACCCACTTTTAGTAATTTTCAACTTAACATTTGTATGGGAGGGGGGCGTGGTTATTATCCGATTTCTGTCATTTTTGGAATGTATAAGGAAATGGCTAAAAAAAACGACTGCAGAAAGTTTGGTTTATATAGATCTATTGGTTTGCGAGATATATACAAAAATCCGATTTGGGGGCGGGGCCACGCCCACTTCCCCAAAAAAATTACATCCACATATGCCCCCTCATAGTGCGATCCTTCATACCAAATTTTATTTTTATATCTTCATTTATGGCTTAGTTATGACACTTTATGTGTTTTTGGTTTTCGCCATTTTGTGGGCGTGGCAGTGTTCCGATTACGCCCATTTTCGAACTTAACCTTCTTATGGTGCCTTCCAAGTTTCATTAAGATATCTCAATTTTTACTCAAGTTACAGCTTGCATGGACGGACAGACGGACGGACAGACAGACATCCGGATTTGAACTTTACTCGTCACCCTGATCACTTTGGTATATACAACCCTATATCTAACTCGTTTAGTTTTGGGTGTTACAAACAACCGTTATGTGAACAAAACTATAATACTCTCTTTAGCAACATTTGTTGCGAGAGTATAAAAATCGTTATTAGAGGATCAGGATAGAGTTATAGATTTGGTGTAAAAAAACTTTTCTGTTGGAAGAAGAAGACAAATCTTGAAAACTCTCATTTTCAAAAATATTTTTTTTTGTTTTTATTAATGTAACTAGTAACGTTGTCAAAAAAGTAATGCAATCAAAACAAGTTCTGTAATTACTTTGATGTTAGTAATCAAAAAAGTAATGTAAATACTATGGTGTTAGTAATCAAAAAAGTAATGTAAGTACTTGGTGTTAGTAGTCAAAAAAAGTAATGTAAGTATTTTAGTGTTAGTAATCAAAAAAGTAATGTAAGTATTTGGTGTTAGTAATCAAAAAATGTAATGTAAATACTATGGTGTTAGTAATCAAAAAAAGTATTATAAGTACTTGAGTAATCAAAAAAAGTAATGCAAATACTCTGGTGTCGTAATCAAAAAAGTAATCCAAGTACTAAGTGTTAGTAATCAAAAAGGTAACATAAGTACTATGGTATTGTAATCAAAAAAGTAATATAATTACTTGAAAATACAAATGTTAATAATCAAAAAAAGTAATGCAAGTTCTTTGGTGTTAGTAATCAAAAAAGGTAATGTAAGTACTATAGTGTTAGTAATCAAAAAAGTAATGTAAGTATTTAAGTGTTAGTAATCAAAACAAGTATTATAAGTACTTGAGTAATCAAAAAAAGTAATGCAAATACTCTGGTGTCGTAATCAAAAAAGTAATCCAAGTACTTGATGTTAGTAATCAAAAAGGTAACATAAGTACTATGGTATTGTAATCAAAAAAGTAATATAATTACTTGAAAATACAAATGCTAATAATCAAAAAAAGTAATGCAAGTTCTTTGGTGTTAGTAATCAAAAAAAAGTAATAAAAAAGTGTGTTGTAATGAAACAAGTAATGTAAATACTTGGTGTTATTCCCAAAAAAGTAAGTAATTCAAATATAAGTACTTGATGCTAGTAATTAAGAAAAGTAATGTAAGTACTTGCTGTTAGTAATCAAAATAAGTAATGTAAGTATTATATATAGTATTTTTCGAATAGAGTATTCAAATTAATCTTTTATACAAGTTTATCTAGAGGTATTTATACCCCATAACGCCAAAACAGCTTCAGTATTCACATTCACTAAACTTTCAATATCATTAAATTTCCACTTGGGATGCTGCAGATTCCATTTTACAGCCTGAACTTTATAAGTCAGCTATCATATATGAATGACATGCCAAAGAAAACACAAATATTTCGATTGTTGATTTAATAATTTTGGTGGGTGTAAATTCATAGTTTTGCATATATTTAAATAGTTTAACTCTAGATATCACCGATTTATATTACATAATGTGATGTGATTGGCGTTGAAACCGTTTACTTGGTTATAGCCGGGGTTTGGGTTTCGGCGAAAGCCTCGGAATTACATAATACTATGTTTAAATAATATTTTTCCTACTGGGTAGGTCTTTGAAATGTAATAACAATAATGTTCATACATACACGTATATATCTATCTATATATACGTATATATAAAGGTAAATTTGTTCGCTTCGAACTAACAACAACCGCAGATCCAAATAATTACGCCTGCACAAAGTTGTTGAAAACTGGTCTTGCGATTAATTCAGTCTTACACACATACATATATACATATGTATGTTTATATAATATGTATATACTGATGTATAATTTAGTATATACTGATGTCTAAGCGTAGAAAAGCTCATTGCGTTCATGTTTAGAATACGATATAAAGCGAAAGCGAGTAGGTACTATTTTGTTTTGATTCCCATTTTCGGGCACTCATGTCTTTTAACTGCCAAACTAATTACAATGGCGATTAAGTATGCCCTGAAGCGAAAACAGTGAAACCCCGCTTAAGTAAATCATATATATGTATTTTTTTGATACTTTAAGGTGATTTATGGATATTTTTTTTAAAGATTTTTGAGTATAATAAAATGTTTACTTGACCTTTGATAGAGAGATCATGTAAGATAACCCAAAAAAATATTTCTAATGTATTCTCATATTAAATTTTATTCGAATACATTCCACTTCTTTAGGTTACTCACGAATTTCATTAAAAGTTTCGGAAACAAAGTTTTTTCAAACTCGGTTGTATGATATTATTTCGCTCTCTTCGAAAAGTTACCAAAAACATATATACAATTTCTATTCTTCATCTTCTTGACTGGCGTAGACACCGCTTACGCGGTTATAGCCGAGTCCAAAACAGCGCGCCACGCATCCCTCCTTCTGGCAGTTTGGCGCCAATTGGTTATTCCAAGCGAAGCCAGGTCCCTCTCCACCTGGTCCTTCCATCGGAGTGGAGGTCTCCTTCTTCCTCGGCTTCCACCAGCGGGTACTGCATCGAACACTTTCAGAGCTGGAGCACTTTCGTCCATTCGAACAACATGACCTAGCCAGCGTAGCCGCTGTCTTTTTATTCGCTGAACGATGTCAATGCCGTCGTATATCACATACAGCTCTTTATTCCATCTTCTGCGGTATTCGCCGTTGCCAATGTTTAAGGGACCATAAATCTTCCGCAAAACTTTTGTCTCGAAAACTCCTAGTGCCGTCTCATCGGATGTTGACATCGTCCAAGCTTCTGCACCGTAAAGTAGAACGGGAATGATGAGAGACTTGTAGAGTTTGATTTTGGTTAGTCGAGAGAGGACTTTACTGTTCAATTGCCTACTCAGTCCAAAGTAGGACCTGTTGGCAAGAGTGATTCTGCGTTGGATTTCCAGGCTGACATTGTTATTGCTGTTAATGCTGGTTCCCAGATAGACGAACTTATCTACAACTTCGAAGTTATGACTGTCAACAGTGACTTGGGAGCCAAGACGCTACGCTGACTGTTTGTTTGACGACAGGGGATATTTCGTCTTGTCCTGTTTTTGTCTGTTGTTGATTTTCCAGGTCTAAAGCCACACTGATAAGGTCCAATCAGTTTGTTGACGGTGGGCTTTAGTCTTTCACACAGTACGCTCGACAGAACTATATACGCGAAGTTGAGGAGGCTTATCCCACGGTAATTGGCGCAAATTCTGGGGTCTCACTTTTCCCAATCGTCAGGCATGCTTTCTTCCGACCATATTCCGCAAAGAAGCTGATGCATGCACCTTATCAGCTCTTCGCCGCCGTATTTGAATAGCTCGGCCGGCAATCCATCGGCCCCCGCCGCCTAGTTGTTCTACAAGCGGGTTATTACTATTCGAATTTCTTCATGGTCGGGTAATGGAATATCTATTCCAACGTCATCGATTGGCGAATCGGGTTCGCCATCTCCTGGTGTTGTACTTTCACTGCCATTCAGCAGGTTGGAGAAGTGTTCCCTCCACAAACTCAGTAGACCCTGGTCATCAACAACTAGATCATTTTTTGGGGTCCGACAGGAGTGTGCTCCGGTCTTGAAACCTTCAGTTAGTTGCCGGATCTTTTCGTAGAATTTTCGAGCATTACCCCTGTCGGCCAGCTTATCAAGCTCTCATTACTCACGAATTTCGGCCTCTTTCTTTTTCTGTCTGCAAATGCGTCTCGCTTTCCACTACAATTTCTATTAATATAGATTATTCTTCACTTTGTGGAATTGTTGTTGTTTTCAGTTATCCCACAAAAGATTTTGAAAGTCGAAAATGTTTACTGTTTCCCATACAGTCAGTTCCACATAACCGAAACAAGCTTAGATTTCCAGTCTCTTAGAATATTTCGAATATACTGTATACCGGTACCACAACAATCAAGAAAATACAGCTTCCTTTGAACAGCTAAACTAAAGTTGAACCTTCTTTATTATATACGTAGGGATTATTACCGTCATAAAACAATTTTTTTATAATTTTAGAATAGACTTCTAAAAAAATAATATTGTAGACTGTTGTAGCAAATCAGTGAATTTATCAACATATAATCCCAGCTTGAGCTCCTCAAGGTCGTAAAAATATTTAGATTTTTTTCTAATAATATATTTATAATGAGTTCTACTTTTCTAAAATTTTAACAATTTTTCTTGTATTACTTATCTCTTTCAGAGCAATAATAAACTGCTCCTATTCAACACCTAAGGTATTCGTATGCATATGCAAACCATATCTACATCATTTATTCTTGTCTTTCTAGGAGTACCAGTACATATGTATGTAACACATATAAATTTCCTTTATGTCCAATCGTGGTTTTACAATTACCCAACATCACTTGACATTACATTTTCGTTTGTATTTCAATTGCCTTAATATTGTCATATAGTACAACTTGACACTACTGCTCATGCCTAGTTATATTCGAATAGATTTATCTGTTGCTGGTGCACAAGTAGACAGCGTGTGGTTCTTTTCAAATTGAATTGTTCAACAATTTATTGGCCGTTTGTCGAAATAGCATATACGACAGTAAAATTACAGATGTGACCATGTTTGACTCACACACACATTTCTACATAATCAATTAGAGAGAGGAGAGGCTTTAATGTGAAATCTTTCACTTATTGTAGAATTATTTAGGTGTTGAATTGGGAGTGTATGGAAACTCATTTGTTAAAAATAGCGAAATTTGGGTCTAAAATATGCAAACTGGTATGCTATTTTCAATTAGAGAGGCCGTAAACATATATTCTTGCCACCTTGGAGTCTAGAATTAAAAGGTGTGTTCATTCTTCACTTTCGTTTGAAGCATTTCCAATAATCTATATGGAAAATATAGATTTTGAAGAATATTTTCTATTAATTTTTTGGCAATCTTGTCAATAATATTTTACTTATAATAAGTTGGTAGATAATTTTCTTTTATTTTGTTGAAGAACTTTCACTTCGTTTGCAAAATGCCTTTGAAAAAAAGATATTTGAACTCATACTGGCTGTGCAAAGAGCCTTTTTGATTTCATTTGTGAAGTCCTGCCTTGAAAAATTGGGAATCGATTAACTGGTATAAATTACTGAAACTGGTATAATAAAATAGAAACAGAAAAACAATCATATACCCTACATTTTTTCTGTTTTTGAAAGGCAGAACTTGAAAAGTGGTGAATCGAACAACAACTGGTATAAATCCCTTAAACTGGTATAATTAAATGGAAAGAGAATTTCTCGCGTTTTGATAGTCTGAACTTGAAAAGTCGTGAATCGAATAACAACTGGTATAAATCATTTAAACTGGTATAATCAAATAGTAAGATAATTTCTGGCTTTTTGATAGGCAGAACTTGAAAATTGTGAACAACTGGTATAAATAACTTAAACTGGTATAGTAAAATTTGAAACGGAAAAGCAATCATTTACACTCTATTTACTCAATTTTTGATAGGCAGGACACAATTTTTGTGAATCGAACAACAACCGGTATAAATCCCTTAAACTGGTATAATAAAATAGAAACAGAACAGCAATCATTTAGCCTCTATTTTCTCGCTTTTTGATGGGTAGCACTTGAAAATTGGTTAATCGTACAAATCTCTTAAAATATTTAATCGTATAAATCTCTTAAACTGGCATAATCAAATAGAAATGGAATAGTTTAACCTCTATTTTCTAGACAGAACTTGAAATATGGTGAATCGAACAACAATTGGTATAAATCACTTAAACTGGTATAAGAAAATAGAAACAGACTAGCAATCAGTTATCGTCTATTTTATCGCTTTTTGATAGGCAGGACACAATTTTTGTGAATCGAACAAAAACTGGTATAAATCCCTTAAACTGGTATAATAAAAAAGAAACAGAATAGCAATCAGTTATTCTCTATTTTCTCCTTTTTTGACTGGCGGGCCTTTCAAATTGTGAGTCGAACAACAACTGGTATAAATTTCTAAAACTGGCATAATAAAAAAAAGACTGTTATGACGCTTTATTAAAGTATCGGTATATTTTACTAAATACCAGTGGAAAAATTTGTCATTACTTTTTAAGAGAGTAGATCTCAAAGTGAGTCAAGAAGTCGCGAGTCCAAGAGCTTTTATGATTTTTAAATTTTACGGAACTGGAGCTATACTGATGGAAAAGTTTTTTTCCAATTTAAATAGAAATTAACGAAAAAAAATTTAAGTCCGGTGTTTCAACATATCAATTCTGTATATTTTTGAATGAGAATGAGCCACCCTAATACTCAAACCAATTTGAGCATGTTTAGAACTCAGCAATGCATTAGCTCTAGCAATTGTGTGCCCAAAATTTAAGTGTGAAATATTCTTGATAAATTTGTTATTGCCGCCGAATTTCTATAGTTTTCGTCGATTTTATTGCTTGAGGTGAAATTAAAGTGTGAATTTCACAGCTGTGCGCAAAAGTTTATGGAAGTAAAAAAATTCACTCAAAATGTATTATTACACATAAAAACACTTGTTGCACACCTAAGCATACATATATGAAAATGGATACAACCCATGTAACTAAAGGTGTCGGTATTCAGTTTTTCACCTTCACAAATATGCACTTATGCTTTCGGAGAACTTTTATATAGCGTTTGAGATATTCTTCTGTTCTTCGAGAAAATTCATGAAAAAGATGAGAAGAGATATGGATGAGATCGGGATAATTCGAAAAGGAAATCTGATTTATCTGCAAAACTGTCCCTTTTGTTAGACCATATCCTATGAGAGGTCTAATGTTACCTTTGTATACCAAAAAGGATTCAAAAAGAGACTCAATGTGTTGTGTTCAAGCTTTTAGGGATTCCCAAAGATATCACAGCCCGACAAAATTAAAAAAAAAACAAGTAAGGAAGGGCTAAGTTCGGGTGTAACCGAACATTTTATACTCTCGCAATTTATTTATTTAACTTTATTTATATTATATAATACACAATTTGACCCACATATTCGTCATATATATTGTATAAAGTCCATTGAAAGTTGGAAACCATAATATTAGGTTAGAAGCATCGAGGTTCTCGTGTGCGATATATGGGGCCTTAAAAACTTATGGTCCGATTTCGGCGATTTTTAGACTGGGGCTGCCACACTATTAACATAGTATTTGTGCAAAGTTCTGCACCGATATCTTCATTAGTGCTTACTTTATATATTGTAAAGTAACGATTCAGATCGTCTTCAAAATTCTGGTATATAGGAAGTAGGCGTGGTTGTGAACCGATTTGGCCTATTTTCACAACATATCATTGGGATGTAAGGAAACTATTACAAACCAAGTTTCATTGAAATCGGTCGAGTAGTTCCTAAAATATGGTTTTTGACCCATAAGTGGGCGACGCCACGCCCATTTTCCATTTTGTAAAAAAATCTGAGTGCAGCTTCCATCTGCCATTTCTTATGTGAAATTTAGTGTTTCTGACGTTTTTCGTTAGTGAGTTAACCCACTTTTAGTAATTTTCAACCTAACTTTTGTATGGGAGGTGGGCGTGGTTATGATCCGATTTCTTTCATTTTTGGACTGTATGAGGAAGTGGCTAAAAAAAACGACTGCAGAAAGTTTGGTTTATGTAGCTCTATTGGTTTGCGAGATATGTACAACAAACTTAGTAGGGGGCGGGGCAACGCCCACTTCCCCAAAAACATTACATCCAAATATGCCCCTTCATAGTGCGATCCCTCCTTTATTCCTTTATTTCCATAGCTTTATTTATGGCTTAGTTATGGCACTTTATGTGTCTTCGGTTTTCGCCATTTTGTGGGCGTGGCAGTGGTCCTTCCTATGGTGCCAAGAAATAAGTGTTTCATCAAGATATCTTAATTTTTACTCAAGTTACAGCTTGCACAGACGGACGGACGGACGGACGGACGAACAGACAGACATTCGGATTTGAACTCCACTCTTCACCCTGATCACTTTGGTATATATAACCCTATATCTAACTCGTTTAGTTTTGGGTGTTACAAACAACCGTTATGTGAACAAAACTATAATACTCTCTTTAGCAACATTTGTTGCGAGAGTATAAAAATGTTTTGCTTCTTTGAATTTATCAACTGATTCTAGTTAATTTCGGCGCGCTGAATTCAAATCTGTAATCAGTTTGTCTCTATCATGATATAGCTTTTTTATACCCTCCATTTAACTTATGACCTGATTCAAATATTTTTTTCGTTTCATAAGTATATTTTACCTTCCAGTCAACTTATACATAGGTATCAAACCGGTTCGCTAAAGATATGCTTTTTTGATGGATTCGGTTAATTTAACTTAGTAACTCATTTACTGGATGGTATATAAAACTCGTCAGGATCGAGAAGGATCTCTCCGAGCCGTTCGATACCAGACGAGGTTTCAGACAAGGTGACTCACTCTCGTGTGATTTCTTTAACCTGATGCTGGAGAAAATAATACGAGCTGCAGAGCTAAATAGAGAAGGTACAATCTTCTATAAGAGTGTACAGCTACTGGCGTACGCCGATGATATCGATATCATCAGAAGCAACAATCGCGCCGTTTGTTCTGCTTTCTCCAGACTGGATAAGGAAGCGAAGCGTATGGGTCTGGTGGTGAACGAAGACAAGACGAAATATCTCCTGTCGTCAAACAAACAGTCAGCGCATTCGCGTCTTGGCTCCCACGTCACTGTTGACAGTCATAACTTTGAAGTTGTAGATAATTTCGTCTACCTGGGAACCAGCATTAACAGCAATAACAATGTCAGCCTGGAAATCCAATGCAGAATCACTCTTGCCAACAGGTGCTACTATGGACTAAGTAGGCAATTGAAAAGTCCTCTCTCGACGAACAAAAACCAAACTCTACAAGTCTCTCATCATTCCCGTCCTACTTTATGGTGCAGAAGCGTGGGCGATGTCAACATCCGATGAGACGGCACTAGGAGTTTTCGAGAGAAAGAAAGGGACCATACCTTAAACATTGGCAACGGCGAATACCGCAGACGATGGAACGATGAGCTGTACGATTTATACGACGACCAGCTCTGAAAGTATTCGATGCAGTACCCGCTGGTGGAAGCCGAGGAAGAGGGAGACCTCTACTCCGATGGAAGGACCAGGTGGAGAGGGACCTGGCTTCGCTTGGTATAACCAATTGGCGCCAAACTGTCAGAAGGAGGGATACGTGGCGCGCTGTTATGGACTCGGCTATAACCGCGTAAGCGGTGTCTACGCCATCCAAGAAGAAGAAGAATATAAAACTCGGTACAAGCAATTTCTGAAAATATTATTTTTTGTGTAGTTGCTAGCTGATTAACGAGAATTCTATTTGTATAATATTATTGAGAACGTGATTTTTTCTTATTGCATATCGCAAGTTAGTTGCTTGTAAGAAGTGGTTTATTGCAGTTGGCAAAGTTTTTTAAAAGGTGTTGATCTAAATCGAAATGACTTCCAATAGAAGACGGTGTAAAAATTACGCTGACACATTTTGTTACATTTGTGGAGAATACACCTTTAAAGAAAACATAAGACCTAGCTGAGCTCCACACATTGTGAGCAATACTTGTTGTGTAAATTTGCGACTGTGGACTCAAGGAGAACGAAACAGGCTTAAGTTTGGTGTGCCGATGGTTTGGAGAGAGCCCAGAAATCATTTGGATGACTGTTACTTCTGTTTAGTGAGTATTGCTGGTATTAATAGGAAAAAATCGAAATAAATGGCAGTATCCCAATTTACCGTCAGCACGCCGTCCAATTCCCCATTCCGAAGATGTTCCCATTCCCATTCCATAACTGAATGATTCTCCAGAGCCGAGTTCGGAGTTTGAACATAATGCCGCTAATGAACTAAGTGGTTGCGACAGTGTTTTCGAAGACACAGAAACTATTCCTCAAAGTTTTAATCAATGCGAGTTGAATAACTTAATTCGAGATTTGGCCTAATCAAAAGAAGCGTCTGTAGCAAAATGCCTAATCTAAGTAGAGATAAGGTTAGAGCAGGATTTTTTGACGGTCCCCAAATAAGGCAGTTTATGAATGACAACGATTTTGATAAGTCAATGACCGAAACTGAATGAAATGCGTGCAAGTTATAAAAAATTTCTTGGGAAATACTAAAGCTCCAAATTATGTTCAATTAGTGGAGAATATGCTGGATAAGTTCAGAGACCTTGGCTGCAACATGAGTATTAAAATCCATTATTTGCACAGTCACTTGGACCAATTTCCCGAAAATTTGGGTAATTTAAGCGAAGAACAAGGAGAAAGGTTTCACCATGATATCACAATTATGGAGAATTGATACCAGGGAATGTGGGTTACACATGTGATGGCAGACTACTATTCGAATTTGCAAAGAGACAATGATCCGGCTGTTCATTCCAGATTGTCTCATAAAGAAGCTTTACATTCTGTAACTAGAATTATATATATACTATACATATATACATATATATTATATTTTTAATGCTCTGTGAGATTTTTATACTTTCGCAACAAAAGTTGCTAAAGAGGGTATTATAGTTTTGTTCACATAACGGTTGTTTGTAACACCTAAAACTAAAAGAGTTAGATATAGAGTCATATATACCAAAGTGATCACGGTGACGAGTAGATTTGAAATCCGGATGTCTGTCCGTCCGTCCGTCTGTCCGTCTGTCCGTCTGTCCGTCTGTGCAAGCTGTAACTTGAGTAAAAATTAAGATATCTTGACGAAACTTGGCACAAATATTCCTTGGCACCATAAGAAGATCAAGTTCGAAATTGGGCAGAATTGGACCATTGCCACGCCCACAAAATGGCGAAAACCAAAAACACATAAAGTGTCGTAACTAAGCCATAAATGAAGATATGAAAGTAAAATTTGGAGTAAAGGATCGCACTAGGAGGGGGCATATTTGGATGCATTTTTTTTGGGGAAGTGGGCGTCGCCCCGCCCACAAATCGGTTATTTGTATTTAACTCGCAAACTAATAAAGCTATATAAACCAAACTTTCTGCAGTCGGTTCTCTTACATACCCCACCACACACCATGAAAATAGTTGAAATCGGATAATAACCACGCCCACCTCCCATACAGAGGTTAGGTTGAAAATTACTAAAAGTGGGTTAACTAACTAATGAAAAACGTCAGAAACACTAAATTTTGCAGAAGAAATAGCAGAAGGGAGCTGTACTCAGATGTTTTTACAAAAAGGAAAATGGGCGTGGCATCGCCCACTTCTGGGTCAAAAACCATATCTCAGGAACTACTCGACAGATTTCAATGAAATTCGGTATATAATATTTTCTTGAAACCCTGATAACACGGACAAAAAATGGGCGAAATCGGTTAACAACCATTACTACTTTCCTTATAACTCAATTTTGAAATCCATCTTATTCCTTCACTTTATAATGTAAACATAAGGAACCAATGAAGATAACGGAATAAAACTTTACACAATTAGTGCATATCATCTTTGGCTTCACTTGTGAAAAAATTGTCGAAAACGGACCATAACTTTTCAAGGCCCCAGATATCGAACATGTTGAACTCAGCGCCTAAGGATAAATTTTAACCGAAAATATAGGTAAATCTCTCAGATATCTCAATTTAATTCAGAGGAAATTGTTTTCTTCTATTAGTGTGTCTCTGTTCCAAAAATTATTAAAATCGGGTCATAACATTTCCATATAGCTCATTGTAGGTTTTTCAAAAGTATCTTCTCCTAGCTCCCATATACCTAATTATAGGTTTTTCAAAAATACGGTGAGCTTTATTCCGCATATATGTATTGGTTAAATTTCTTCAATAAATTGCGAGAGTATAAAATGTTCGGTTGCACCCGAACTTAGCCTTTCCTTACTTGTTTTATATTCCTTTGGAAAAGTTTTACTTTTTAAATACATAAAAAATTTGGGCATTTTTTTTGCAATAACTATAACAGCAAATAAAAAAATTTGATAAAAAAATGTTTTTGAAAAAAAAAACTGACAGACGGTCATAATTGGAGGTCATAAGTGGAGGGTATAAAAAAGCTATTTAAATTTTGTCTGTTTACTTTTCTGATGAATTTATCTGAAAGCTTAAATCACAATTTTTGTTCACTGGGTTCCCTAAGTCCTCATGCACATAAATATGCCATTGCAATGAACGTTATTGCAGCAATGGCTTGCCAATAAACCACAATCGAATTCAATGACGCCAAGACAATGCTTTGAGTTTCGGCGTACTGCTACGAAAAGACAATGTGGAGTGTAATTATTTTTGCAGCAGAAGAAAGTTCGTAGACAATAAAAAAATAAATTTCAATTACAGTGCACTCGCGGTAACGTGAACACCGTCTAACATGAACACCGGCTAACGTGAACACGCTTTTTTTTACATTGACTACTCTAAAACGTGAACAAACTAACTTAGAAAGCTCAGTAACGTGAACAAGTTGAAATCTTTAACAAGGCATTGCAATGGGCTGGAGATGCAATGGTTGATCAAAGCGACATGAGTGTACTTAGATATATATTTTTTATAAAGTGAAGGAATAAGATGTAGTTCAAAATTGAGTTACATGGGAAGTAGTCGTGGTTGTGAACCGATTTCATCCATTTTCCACACGTGTCAACAGAGTATCAAGAAAATATTATATACCGAGTTTCATTCGAATCGGTCGAGTAGTTCCTGAGGTATGGGTTTTGACCCATAAGTGGACGACGCCACGCCCATTTTCCATTTTGTAAGAAAATCTGAGTGCAGCTTCCTTCTGCAATTTCTTCCGTAAAATTTAGTGTTTCTGACGTTTTTCGTTAGTGAGTTAACCCACTTTTAGTAATTTTCAACCTAACCTTTGTATGGGAGGTGAGCGTGATTATTATCCGATTTCAACTATTTTCATGATGTGTGATGGGGTACGTAAGAGAACCGACTGCAGAAAGTTTGGTTTATATAGCTTCAATGGTTTGCGAGATATATACAAACGTGAACAAGTTGAAATCTTTAACAAGGCATTGCAATGGGCTGGAGATGCAATGGTTGATCAAAGCGACATGAGTGTACTTAGACGCTTAAGGGAGAAAGCAGTATTTCAGCTATTAGAAAGGAAAAAGCAGCAGAAAAAGATAACGAATTTTTTTAATGAATAAATCTAATGTGAAATTTTATTCGCAATTTAATATGTGTGTTCATACCCATGAACATACTAATAGCAATAATAAAATACTTTTACATTTAAATGTGTAAAAATCCTGAATTTAGAAATTTGAAGTTATTTTGCGTCTTCAAATTCGACAATCGCTAACGTGAACATTTTCACTAACGTGAACTCCCTTGGTTTTAATTAGTTCACGTTACCGCGAGTGCACTGTACAAATTTCTAACAGTGAACAAGAGATAGATAGATATGGGAGGGAGGCGTAGGAGACTGATTTTAAAGAATACAGGGGTCTTATACCATTTAAATATATTTTATATTTTAAAAAAGAGATGATACAGAGTGGAATTTAGAGATCTTCAGGGGTCTTATACTACTTAAATATATTTTCTATTTAAAAAAAGAAATGATTCTGAGTGAAAATTATAGATATTAGAGGAATTTAATTTAATTTTTTTTATTAAAATTATTTTAATTTTTTTCAGAGAAGAGAGAGCAACAAAAGAAACAAATTTTCTGGAGAAAGAAAAATCCATTTGGTGTTTGAATATCCGAAACTTTGAGAATACATTATGTTAACTGACTTGGAAGTTACTCGAAGATATGCAAAGGATGGCATCCGAAGTATTTGTGGAGTTTGCTTTCATCACTCCCCTCTTTATGATTCATAGTTGGAACCACCCGAAGACATTTGACCACATGAACCCTCCAAGAGGGAATTAAAATCGTTAAACTGTTATTTTCTCTCTTTACTATCAAGAACTGTTATCCATACTGCACTTATTTCTAATTATAGATCAATGTAATTGCGTGTGTCCCCAATGAAATGAGGCTGCCATTAACTGCATGTTACTCATACGCAGTGACGCACGGAACAACGATGATGTATGAGTGAATCAGCTACTATTAGTTGCTTGTACGTTGAATTTAAGTGCAAATATCTCTGTTGTGAAATGCGAAAAACTTTAATTGAGTGCAATGACAAGGGAGGAGGAGGTGGAGGAGGAACGGCACGCAGCTGAAAGCTTTGACAGGAAGTCAACTTCCGTCCAATGCGACATTACATTACAAATTACAAAGGCGCCACCACTAACCTACACACACATGTGCCCACGCTAAAAACAACAACAAACACACACACTCACCATCAACTTCACCATATGTGCATGTGTGTGTGTGTGTGCGTTATGTATGCCAATTGATGAGTGGCACTACAATTATGTCTACAAGTAAATGCAGGCGCTTGCTAATGTATGTGTCTCTGTGTGTTTGTGTGTGTAGAGAAATGTTCATTTGCGCCAAGGTATGAATATACGACGACGTGCACTCTAAGTACACATCGAGTTCAAATTGAAAACATCAATCATGCTAAAAAGTGTTGAAATGAAACACTAATGAAAATCAAACACAATGCCCGACCATCAATGTTGCCTGGATGAGCATTAAATGGTAGAAGCTCGTTGCGCCTGTGGAGACATACATACAGTTGAAATGTGCAGCATCTTTAAATATGTGCAAGTGGGGTGTCTGCGCGCATACATACGGACTTAAAGTTTTGTACACGGGTGGTGAGAGTATTGGCAGCCTAGTATCTTTTTAACATTTTTAATATAATTTTTTTTAATGGAAAATGTTTGAAATTTTACTAACAAATGTTTTTTTCAGTGTAATATTAACAAAAATTCGGCCAACTTCGAATTCAACTAAGAAACCAATTTTTTTGAAATGGATTCAGCACCTCTTCGCTTTCACATCTCTCTACGTATATCATTACTTCATTCAACTAATTCATCACATTATTAACGGTGAGTCCAAACTCAGATTACCTTTTATTAATATATTTCAAAAGATCTTTAAATCACAAACAATATTATTCGCGGAAAAGATTCAAAAACATATTAATGAAGGGACAAAATGCGCCCCAGTGGCCATTTTTGTTAAAAAATAAATTATGATGTTAGGTTTTGGGACCCTGCACCTTAATATAATGAGCATGTGGTTATACCCTAGAAACAGTTTGGAGTTCCATTATCGGTAAACTTAAAATCGGCCGGTCCAAAATGGGTTAAACTGCTGAAAAGAGCTCTTGGTTCCATAGAATCAGATTAGATTAGGTTTTATTACAGGATCACACTGCGACCTACGGTCTATTGTACCCTCTCCTGTTTATTACAGAATACCATCCAGTCCTGTGGCTCTAAGAAAACTTAGTAACGCTGCAGGGCTGCTGGTCGCGATACTTTCCCTTTGGGGATATAGAGACCCCATTGCCTGACTCCTCGCAATTGCGTGACATTCCAGGAGTAGGTGCTCAGGTGTTTCCGCTACCAAATCACAGAATCTGCGCAGGTCCGTTGAGCAGATCCCGAGTTTGTTGAGATGACGACTTAGTCTGCAGTGGCCAGTGTAAAGTGCCACTAGTTGTCTCATTTTGTTTCTTGGGAGCGCAATAAGTTGCTTGAATCTCTTGCGGTTGTACCCCTCTAGAAACAGTTTGGAGTGGCGAAGTCCATGCAATTGCAGCCAATAGCGATTCCTACTTGCCAATTCGCCTTCGAGTAGTCCATTTCTGAGAACTTGCGGACCAACAGCAAAGAAGGGTTCCGGCTCCACCGGCCTGGTAGCCGCTGCCTTCCTAGCTAGCTGGTCTGCGAGTTCGTTGCCTTGTATTCCTCTGTGTCCCGGTATCCAGAACAATGTTAATCTGTTGTTGCTGCACACTCTATTGAGTTTTCCGATGCAGTCCAGAACCAACCCCGAGTTTATTTCGATGGATGACAGTGCCTGGAGAGCCGCCTGGCTATCACTGATGATGGCAATTCGTTCACCGTGATAGTTCTTGTTAAGCTTGATACGTGGTCCCGTGAGCTCGGCACCTATACCATCTGTGGTCTTAGACCCATCAGTGTACCAATGCTGGGTACTTTCGCTTATGACTTCCTTAAGGGAGGAATCCTACCAATCCCTTTTATTTTTCAATATCTATATAGATAAATAACAATCCACTCAAGAATACACACCTCTTTGTATCATATTGAAACCACAACCATTTAACGCCATTTTTTCTCTGAATCGACCCGATTAAACTCTTGGGATGAGATGACAATATGGTTACTTGCTTAGATGATCCCATATGAGTTCTAAATAACTGTTTTAAAAAATTCAACAGTTCCGTTGTCTTCTTGTTGGAGACATAGATGTTAGCTCCGTGGTTGCTGGTCAACAGTCAGTACTTTCGAGATCATAATGATCTTCTGGTCCACTGAGAAATATAAGGGGTCTACTAAGCATTCTTATTTATAGGTGTTCTGATCGTTTTGATACCATAGAGCAAGCCTAAAAAGGCTGAAAGATGTCAATTGCGGAAATTGTCTGGTAGATTTCGATGGAAAATCTTCGATTTTGGTCAATAAGCGCCATCTAGCGGAATTTTTTTTTTCAAACAGAAATTCGTTATTCTTGGAATAAGTTGAATTCAGCGCCATCTGGCGGATTTAAAATTCTCAGAATATTTCTTTCGTGAATATTTAAGGTTAACTAGGGCTATAAACCCATAATTTCAGATCTCTATTATGTAGTATGTATTATATCATAGCTCTTCTCAGCCATCAAATGAACTACTATTTTATTACACAGCAGTGTTTTTTATATATGTATCTATATGTTCAAATCTATACCTATTTCTCCCACACTAGTGTAAAAGCGTAGCGTTGTTGTTTAATGTAAAGCAATGCCTGACATCATTGCAACGAAACAGGCGGGGTACTACCTAAATCGCTACCGTCATTACTAGTTATCGTGTTCAACTATTGGCACTGCTGCAGCAGCAGACTTTTTGCTCAGTTCCTTGGTAATCAGAAATTTTAATCAAGGTACGCTTTTACCGGCGTGTTTTGCCTTTTTTCTGCCTTCTTTTTATCCTTTATTCATGCGCAGTTTTTGCTTTATCCATGTACTTTTAATATTACATATATTTGCTATCTCTGACTATCTCTCTGCAATCGCAAATAATGACGCTTGGGGAAATGACGGCGCAGCGAAAAAAAAGTATGACAGGAATTTGAGTAGAAGATTAAAAAATAAAAAAAAAAGTTAATCAGTTTTTTTTTTTCATTGCAAATCAAATGTTATTTTGTTTTTGTTGCTTTCACCGCTTTACTTATTTATGCATAACTGTGTATTAGATAGTTTTTTCTCAAGATAATGTGTGTGAGTTGCTAAACTTTTTCTTTGTATTACTTACTCACATGAGTCGAATTTGATAACTTAAATCTTAATGTAACGGATTAAATTTGTATATTTTACACAGACTGGGGAATAATAAGTGCGCTTAATATTTTATTTTGTGTTTATTATTTGCAAATCGAGGGTGCTATAGATTATATTCTCCCTCCAAGCATTAATTGAATTGTATTAGAAGCTTTTATAGGTCAGAAAACCACCAGCAGAATGTTCCTACCCGTCGAGGGCTGACTGCTATTAAAAAGGGGTTTTCTATAATAATAACATTCTAGTTAGTAGTCGTAGGTAATACACATTTGAGGTTCACCACCACATCATTAATAGATAGATAATTAATGTGATATATTTCATGTAAAATCAGAGGGAAGAAGATATAAAAATATCCTTCTTCAACGATACGAAATTCCAATTTAAAGTACGATTAGTTAAATAATAATTTTTGGAATAATAATAAGAAAAAACCTTCATTCTTATTCATTGGTATGTGTTTTTTCGTGCTCACATAATTAAGCCACATATGCCTGTAATTTTACACTGAATTTGCACAAGTGGACATATCCCGTATGAGGTGAAGCACCACCATACCATGACTGATAATCCACCATGTTTCAAAGGTTTTGTTTGCGTATCGTGGGTTTAATTGTTGTTATTCTTGCCGCCTGATAAAGCGTCTGCCACTATTCCCGAATTCATTAAATTGAATGAATTTATCATTCCATGCCTCTAGAACTCATAATTTGGAGTCCTTTTACTGGTACACACTTGCAAACAATATTCTCCGCTCGATGTTCTTCTTCAATTCGTTTGGTCTGGGTCGTGCTCGACCCATTTAGGAAATTTTCACGCATTTAATGGCGGATAATGTGTGTTAACACACTTACACCATATCCATGCTCTATTTGAGCGTTTGATTTCACCTGAAGTCATAAAAGAATCCACCTTGCTCAATCGTGGTAATTACCTATTGTCGCAAGGTATTGTCTTTTTCGGTTTTTAACGAAGCACATTTTCAAAAATTTTATGTTTCCTAAAATATGGTAAAGTATACTGGCTCCTTCCTCTAAAAAAGTAAAATATTCCCTTACTTTCACAATGTTTTTAAATTTTTGGAAGCTCACATGTGATTTTTCCTTTGCAAGGACCAGAGCTCTCATTTTTGCCCATTGTCAAATAAAGAAATTGCAAAATGTTTTAAAGTTAAATAAGTCTTTTGAAAACCACATTACTAATTTTTCTGAAAAACCTCTTTGTAATTTCGACACTTATACGAGGGCTGCTATATATATTTCTGGAATAATAATGAAAATAAGAATATTTATCAACGAAAATAGTTTTACTGTTTTTCAAAATATTTCAAAAAAATCAAGATTTATACACTTTTGCATGCGCTCAAACCAATTTACGAAGCACTTTTTTTGAGCCTTTTTTTGAGCCTTTTTTTGAGCGATTGTCAAATTGTGCGGGATCCAACGAGAAGAAACCTTTTTTACGGCCAGGTGTTCATGCAATATCGAATGTATGCTGGTGGGAGAAATGCATAGGCATGCCTCTATCTGAAGGTATGTTTCATGACGGTCTTGCATTATCAGTTCACGTACGGCAGGCATCAATGTTTTCTGGCACAACGGCTGTTTTTGGACGACCTTCACGGAATTCGTCTTTGAGTGAGCGTCGGCCACGATTGAATTCGTTGTACCAGTTTTTCACAGTGCTCTAGGATGGTGCTTCATAGCCATACAAAGATTTTAGTTCATCGATGCACTCTTGTCGCGATAATCCACATCGAAAGTTGTGAAAAATGATCGCACGAAAATGTTCACGAGTTAATTCCATTTTTTGGCCGAGATGAATTTTTTAATTCCCTGTAAATAAAACAATTCACGATTAAATGACAAAACGTTCTGAGTGATGTTACTCTAAAAAATGTCAAACTTTCCAATGGAAATGTCAGATTGCACCTGGCAACACTTAGAGTGTTGCCTAGGCCAGAAATATATAAAGCAGCGCTCGTAACTGGTCTATTCATAGTATTCCAAAGCTTCTTCGGTAACTTTTTTCTTAGAGCCGAAATTTGGAACGCAGTGGCATAATTCCTCCCCAACTGGAATCCCCTCCCACTAACATGTCCACTTTGAGTCACTCATCCTAATGAAAAGTACAGTATACTCTCGAAAAGTAAATCGATTGGTATTTTGGGTAATTTCCTTTTTCGAATAATTTACTTTTCCAAATATATACATAAATTATCTGTTTTTATAATATTAAATGCCTTTTTAAACTTAAAAAAATCATTAATTTATTTGCTTCAATAAAACATTTTGATTAACATGAAAAACATATTTACATTTACATAAATACATATGTATTTACTATGAAGAGAAAAAATCTTGAATATTTTTTTGTTTTTTTTTTTCTTTTGCAATATATTTTCTGACCATTTTTGTACGACAATTCAAAAAGGCTGACACCTGATTTGCATCGTTTTCAATTTTAAACCAGTGGATCAAGTAGGAGAGTTTATTTACTAAAAAGACGCACATCGTAAAAAACGCTGCTTGCTTCGTTTCGAATTTTTTATCACACTCTCTGAAAAGTAAATTAAAAAATTTACTTTTTCGAGGTGCATGTGTAATCTTAAAGGTGATTAACTTTTCCGCGATTATTTACTTTCTGAGAATTTACTTTTCGAGAGTATACTGTATTCACTTCAAAAAGTTTCATCTGTATAACTTCCGAGAAATCACGACCCCGAGTTGCCTTTTTCTATAGAAGATGTGCTCTTCTACTTTTACTTTTTGGCAGCTGCTACAGTAATCATTGTATGGCATCCTCCTTACTATAGTTCTGATATCATTCCATTTAAAATTGATCTGTCCAAAATTTTTTACCATATATGTTTACATAACAAAGACGAAGATGAGAGTATTGTATTTATTTGCAAATACTTTTTGACATACTTTTACACATGGAAATATACTGCCAAAAAATCTCACACTTTAGTTAGATCCAAAAGTGGTTTAAAATTTATTCAAGCTTTAGTCTCTGTATCCCCAAAGCGACAGCATTGGTCCATCAGCCCTGGAACACTATTTAGCTTTTTTAACGCGACGGGGTTAGATGTTATTTTGTGATAAACGCCGTTCATTCCTCAATTCTTAATCTAATCTATTATAATTTGTACCATACACTTTGACGTGTCTAATTCAATTATTTGACACTACCGCCAATTCACAAGTCTATTTCGTTTCAGTCATCAAAAGTTAGTCTAAAAATTTTTTTGTTTTTCTGGTGTATATTTCTAAAAATATACTGAGCATAAATGTAAAAAATACATATGTGAATATTTTGACTTCTGGTTTGCTAATTAAACAAATCACGGGGAGAGAGATGTAAAATGTTTACTTGAATACCAGACCTTCGGTTTAGCTTATCGTGTGCGGTTTCATATTGGTCAGACTGCTTTGAGAGGTTATCGGATAATGTAATTGTGACCCAGAAAATGGCGACAGATCTTTTCTGAATTGAATTCTGAGCATAAAATAAAACGATTGAAAACGCTCATATCCACAATACATATTTTCAAAAAGGTCTTATCAAATGGTTTAAAACAGATTACCATTATTTCGTATCAATAACTCCTGACTCCTGTTAAAAAATGTATATACCTCTGAGTTCTTGATTTGAAATATGACAGACTAGAGAGTAGGTATTTAAAGGTATATCGGCTATAGGGATGTAGGTAGCAAGGAGTGGAACACTGTTTTATTTCGGGCTCAATTAGCACTAGCTTTGCCATTTTGATGCACTAATCGAATACCCTTATATTTCATTTTTTTGTTCAAGCCATTTTGTGCTTTCGATGAAGCTACTTATGTCCGATATGCCTTTTTTAAACATTCATTCAAGGTTTGATGCCTGATGGATTCCAAGTAATCTATGTCGAATCTGCGATAGGCCGGGCATTCACAGCGAAAGTGGAAATTTGTTTCCTTATTCCCTACTAGTTCGCAGCCGCAGAAGATGCTATTGTAGCGCTTACCCATTTTTATCGCATGTTCTTCAAATGGCTAATGCCCAGATATAGTAGCAGTAAGTCTGAAGATACTTTTCCTAGACTTATTTAATAAGTCCCTAGTTCTTTTTTTTGTCATATTTTGGCCATATCTGTTTAGTTATTTTGCTTTTTTTTGTACTTCTACCATCTGTTATTGGCTAATTGTTGAAATTGTATATGAAGCTCTCTCTTGAACGATCCTAACGGTCATGGTATTACCTCAACCTCGGATTCATCTAGAAAAGCTCCTGCCTTTGCTAACTCGTCTTCCTTTTTAGGTACCGAAAATGTTCCTATGGCCTGGAACCCATACCAAGTCTAGGTGGAGCTTCCTTCTAGTGCGCTTAATGTCTAGCAGACAAGTCCAAGCTATCTGTGTATGTTTATGGTTGCTTTATGTATTCTCTCGTATTTATTCAATAGAGCTTCGTAGGCCTTCTCTATGCCTAGTACTGGAAGATGCTAGCCGAGTTTCTAGTCTGAGTATTTTTTCGTTGTTTTTGGAAGACATCATTATATTCAGTTAACTCGCATGACAACCATAGAACAAATCTTAACAATTAAAGTCTATTTTAGGGATCAGTTCCATTTTAGAATAATGATGACTTGAGAGTTGGTAAAAGCATGGCATCAAAATTCCATTTGTCTGTGCAATAGATATGAAAATGTAGAATTCTTCGAGTTCTAAAGTTTCTTAAGCCAAATATATAAAATGGAAGTTTGACTGCCTGTCATGGTATTACCTCTGATGACTTAAGTAGCGAGATACAGATGAAAGAACTTCGTGCTGGAGTATTCAGAGAGGAATATATGGAATTTTAAAGAAAGCTAATTAGATAGATTACTAAAAAATCATCAAAAAACTAGCAAACACATCACCGAAATCCAAATAATTAAGCATATATTTATTCTAAGCTCAATATAAAATCCCAAACTTATTGGAACATATAACCCTCATTAGATTCGAATAACAATTATTTGGCATTCAGTACATAAAGTTATTAGTTCAAGCCTTTATTTACTATGCCGAAGTTTCTTCAACAAGGAAGACTCTATGTAAGACTCTCTAAGCTAGATATATTTATATGAAGAAGGTCAGGGTGACAACTAAATAGAACGTAACATTTTTTGAAACTGGTCTCCATCGAGGTAGTACCAAATCGACCAGTTTCGCTTTGGTGAAAAACCAATCTTTTAATTTCTCTTTTCCATTTTCACTACGCTAACATTCATTCGTCGTGTCGTGCCGTGTCTGTTGAAATGTGTTTGTTTGCAGTACGTACGTACTGGTTCAACAATGGCACAGAACTCAACACCATCAAATATTGACGCACCACTTCAAAATTGTACTCCAGCGCTTATCCGTTGTTGTGACGAGTAGCATTAGTGGCAACTCTTGTCAGCTCGTGTAAAGCTTATAGCCCGGCCGATGGCGGTGACTGCTGCTCATCCTCAGGCTTGTTAAGCACACACTCACTTGCATACACGGACGTATGTGAATGATATGGTGGGCCCGTCGTTTCCTTTCCAGCGCTTTCTCTCATGTATATGCATGTATGCATATTGATGTCCGCTTGTGTGCTGCTGCTGCTGCTGCTTGTTTGTCGAGTAATTTTTTCGCTTTCGTTGCACTTTTACTGCCGAACTGCAGTCGCTAACGGTGCTGTTGCTGCTGCGCTGCATTGTTGTTGTTGTTGTTGGTGGTGATGATGATGCTGCCCTCATTGTTACTGTTGTTGGTGAGGTTGTTGTTGCTATTATTGTTGTTGCCACTTTTGCTGATTTTATTGTTGCTATTTCTGTTGTTGTTGCTGCTACCTCTATTGTTTTTGTTCTTGCTACTTCTACTTTTTCAGTTGTTCTTGTTGTTGTTGTTGTTGTTGCCGCTACTGTTGCCATTGGCTATTGTTGGCTGCCACCTCCGCTACCACTTCATTTGCCGCTTTGAAGTGGATCCACTTTCATTTGTTTGCGAAAATGCTCATTCCTCTCACCTTTACGCCGCGTGCGCACCAATGCTGGCGGTCATGAATTTGAAAAGTTCGAAGTCCATTCTTTCGTTTTTTTGCTGCCGAGTGTGGCTCTATTCTTGTAGCATGTAATGCATACCAACGCGCAACAAAGGCTTAGAAAGTAGTCGGGGTAGGGGACTGGTCCTCATGCCAATCGTGTCTCCCAAGCAAAGACCGAGTAGCTGTAGACACATACACACATATAGTTTCTGAAGTATGTTTGTATGCGGTACATAAAGCTCACTTATTGTACTCGACTGCTGATTCAGCTTTGCTTGCCTTAAGCGTTTGTGCAAACATTTCAACAACTACTCGTCGGGCTGGCAACAATAAGCGTGGCAAGCCGAACTTTGCAAATAGTAAAAAAGAACAACAAAAAAAATCTCAAAAAAGAGATATGTTAATAATAAAGCGAGCGCATGTCTTGTCAACACTCATATGTTTCCAGTAAACATAAATTTTTTGCATGTACTGTTTAAGCACACGCAATCCTGACCCCAACACACGGACTAAATTTTTCTTCATTCCTCAAAAAAAAGTCCACAAATCTCACTCCTTAAATAGCTTCCTTGCCTTACAACAACCATATGCGTGCCAATTTGTTGTCGCCCGGTTTCTTGAAAATGTCAAACCCTCTTACTTTCATGCCACTTGCTACTACACTCGGTACTGAGTTTTGTTCAGCTCATCAAAGCGGCACAAAAACAACTCAACCCGGTTTTTTCTGTAGATTCCTCCATATGTTCTTGTTCTTGTTATTGCTGCAGCAAAGCAAGGAATGCAATAACCTTTGTGTTGCAAAATACCGTTACATTTTGTTCGATTTGCAGCATATACTCACACAAATACCATAAAATCATACGCACTTGGAAGCCATCTCTGCTTGATAAAAACTTGAAGCTTTCTCAAATTCTCAAAGTTAATGCTAAATAACGTTGCAACAAGCAGATTATGTTTCTCACAGATTTATGCAAAATATATTTCTGTTATTATTCGATTTTGTATTTGATTAAAGATGATAGATACCACAAGTAAGAAGGTATGAAGTGGGGAAGGCATCGAGCAATAGATACTTTGGGGACTTGAAGAAAGAAGTAGAGTAGTAGGTTAGGTTAGGTTAGTATGAATATCACTGCATACGCAGAAGAGCTCACTTGGACAGCTGTGAGGGTCGTCCTTTTAAATACCAAAAAACTCCAGAAAAATCAGCACAATTCGGCAAAGCGCTTGGAATCTATTAAAAACATCTTGAGTCGGCTAATGTCAATTCGATAGCTTCATCGAAGGTGTGCCTATAATGGTGTTTAAAGCTCAGTTTCCAAAAGATGGATATTAGAGGAGCACGTGCTTAATGACTCCACCTCGTATTTTTTGAAACAGCTTTGTCAACTTGCATTTGGCCGGATCCCTAATCTCACCGCATATATACCTATCGGACAGTGTCCAGTAAACACAACTATAATAGCGCCGAGATGAGCTGTGACAAGAGAAAACAGTTTGGGGGATATTTTTCACTCCACTATGGGCCAAAAGGTTCTCACAACTGCGTAGCTGCTGGTTGTTGTCCAACGTTTAGCGAGTTCTTGTGATGTCTGTATGTCCAGGGCTCTTGTTAAAGTGAACCATTGACTGTCAACCCTCTCCCATTCGGATGTGAATGTTGGTGGGATCAATGTTGCTTCCCTGAAGATAGTCTCATTCAATGGTTCCAAGGCTATCTTGGTTGGGAGGTTAAGGCGATGGTCGACGCACGGACTTACAAGGAAATGCGTTTTGAGCCGATCAGCGTCAAGCGGGAGTCTTCTCAACCAACACCTGCCACATCAACTTAATAATGATGGGAGAAGAACGTACGCTGATGCCTACCACGGTTTTAGTGGGACGGAGACAGTCTTGGGATTAACACAACAGCCATTTATGAAGGATGTCATCCCCCCAATACTTAGTTTGTGAAATATGGTGACCACAAGCCCAGGGTTCAATAAAAACAATACTACTTGTTGTATATATAAATCCAGAGTCAAAGGTCCATGGGGAGTTTCAAGGCCGTGAGAGCCGCAGATAATTTACCGTTACCCCGGATGCACCGCGAAGTCCACCTTATATCCTTACCTTACTTTACATGGTATATATCAAGATATTAACTCAAATCCTGTTATCAATACTGAGTCGATGGAGTTGGCAATATTCGTTAGTTGGGTGTTAGGCATATTAGAGGAGTAGGCCATTTGATTTCGTCAAAATCGTCGCCTTTGACCGATATATCCCTCGTATGAAACCAGGCCGCTCAGAAATCATTTGCTAGGTGGAGTTATCGACAAACTGAGTTCAAAACGACAACTAATTGAAAATATTATATGACCATTTTACCGATCCTTTACATAACTGGTCTACAGATGATTCATATTCCGGTGTCATCTCTGACCCAATTTTTTTTCAAAATCTGTCTATCTAACAATATTTTTCTCTCCCATGGTAAGATGGATCCCGTTACTATTTAAGAGACCGCATTGACTACTTCTATGGTTTATTGATTAAGACTTCTATTTGAATTCTATTTATTTGTCATGTTTATTCATTTGAAAATATAATACTAATACAGTGAAACCCCTCTTGAAGAGACAGCGATTTCCGTCGCCCAAGAGAGGTGCCCGCCTAAGAGGGGCTCATTCGTTCTAAAAATTTAACTTCTTCTTCTTCCGAGTCCACAACAGCCCGCCACGTATCCCTTCTTCTGGCAGTCTGACAACATGACCTACGGTATTCGCCGTTGCCAATGTTTAAGGGACCATAAATCTTCCGCAAAACCTTTCTCTCGAAAACTCCTAGTGCCGTCTCATCCGATGTTGACATCGTCCACGCTTCTGCACCGTAAAGTAGGACGGGAATAATGAGCGACTTGTAGAGTTTGGTTTTTGTTCGTCGAGAGAGGACTTTACTTTTCAATTGCCTACTTTGTCCATAGTAGCACCTGTTGGCAAGAGTGATTCTGCGTTGGATTTCCAGGCTGACATTGTTATTGGTGTTAATGCTGGTTCCCAGGTAGACGAAATTATCTACAACTTCAAAGTTATGACTGTCAACAGTGACGTGGGAGCCAAGACGCGAGTGCGCTGACTGTTTGTTTGGCGACAGGAGATATTTCGTCTTGTCCTCATTCACCACCAGACCCATACGCTTCGCTTCCTTATCCAGTCTGGAAAAAGCAGAACTAACGGCGCGATTGTTGCTTCTGATGATATGGATATCAGTGGCGTACGCCAGTAGCTGTACACTCTTATAGAAGATTGTACCTTCTATATTTAGTTCTGCAGCTCGTATTATTTTCTAAAGTATCAGGTTAAAGAAATCACACGAGAGTGAGTCACCTTGTCTGAAACCTCGTCTGGTATCGAACGGCTCGGAGAGGTCCTTTCCGATCCTGACGGAGCTTTTGGTGTTGCTCAACGTCAGCTTACACAGCCGTATTAGTTTTGCGGGGATGGTGCCCGCCTAAGGGGCTCATTCGTTCTAAAAATTTAACTTGGGCATGAAAAAATGTCCGCTCAAGGAATGTGTCCGTCTAATAGAGGTGTCCGTTAGGAGATGTTTCTCTGTATCTAGACAAATAGATTTCAGCAGGAGGATTTTCTTTTAATATTGTCTTTATACCTTCCAAAATGACTTCATTTTAGCAATTTTAGTAAGTTGATGTTCAGTTGAATTCTTTTATCTTGCCCTGATGTTCTATTTTTCCCCGGCGATCGTTTAATTGTAGCTTATTTTTTCTTCACCTCAATATAATTAGCCAGTATTTATCATACCGTATTTGGGGGAATTAAGATAAGGTTTCGCTTGGTTAACGAAGTTTTGTCTCCAGTGTGATCTCGGTTTCTGCTAATTGTCGAATGTTAATCCCACTAAATCAACGAATAACTTGCATATGTGGATCACTGAACATACCGCGCTTACAACAAAAGCAGGTGTCAGAAGACAAGCATTTGCTGTATGTATATAATATAATATATTTAGTTCAAAATATATCTTCATCTGTATAAGTATCCTCCCGTAGTCAAGGAACCGATTAAAAACTTCATCAAGTGGATGAGGTTATAACAACAAGCGACTAACAATGATTGGTCGCAATCGCGGGGTTGCGTGAAACGGGTGTTGAATTGCGACTAACTCCGGAACGTTGCCTTACTAATGTTCGCGCTGTGCTGTTGATGTGTTGGTGATGGCAGCGGCGAAAACTTTGCCAGCGCAAGCAATTTACCAGATTCGCTCAGAGCGCTGCGTTGCGAATGCATACAATAAGTTTGGTCGGATTAAGAAAAGATAAACATTTGTAAGGATTTACTACAAAGTTCGTGTTATTGCTTTTGCTGATGTTGGATGCGTCGTTTCATCTACGTGTACAACGTAGTTGTTGCTTTCGCCACTATTCATCGTCGAGTACATGATTTTGGCAAAAGGTCATTCATTTCGTAGAAGCGCGCTATAGTCCATCCGTTACGAGCACCTTTGCGAGCAGTGGTAAAATGTATGAGGACAGTAGGGTGTTCCTACTCATGTATAATATGTGAGGTTCGACGAGATGAGGAAGTATATTATTTCCCTCGCAAATTATTCGCTGTGGTGGTCTTTGTGGACCATTCGATAATTAGCAGAAACCGAGGTCACACTGAAGATAAAACTTGAGTTTATTTTGACCAAAAAAGGAAAGTAATTGGAAATTGTAGAGTTCTATAGATTTCTAAATGTTATAAAGTCTATGTAGTCGCCTCCTCTGAAGTATTACTCCTGGCGAGCTGAAAATGTATTCCCCAAAGATCATAAGGTATACTGTGAGGTCTTCTATAGAACAAGGTTACTTCCAAATGATGAGAGCTGTTGCCATGCTCACTTCAGATAAACTTCTACGAAAGGGATTCTTAAGGGATTCCTAAATAGGGTTGAGAGTCGCAGCTTCGCCCGCTCCTGAAATTCCGGAAAATCCATAGTCAGATAAAAGATAAAAAGTTGGAAACGTAGTTCCCAAAGTTCTCAAGATATCATGCATGGACTCTAATTGAACAAAGATCCACCATAACCTTCCCCGTGATCGAGAGCCGTAGCTTTGTTTACTTCGGAAGCTCGTATGAGCTAGAGTCCGAGGTTGAAACAGTTTGGATCCAATAATAACCAATCCAGGAGTTGAAGAAATCTTCCAAAGGTTAAGGGTTGCTATATGTACTCTTATTGAGCAGAGATCTGTTGTAACCTCTACTGTGGGTATGAGCTGGAGCTTGGTTGACCTTGTCCAATGAGATATCCAACCAGAAATAAAAGACATCCTGAGCAGGGGATCGTAAACTGTGATCCCTTCAGAGGTTTTCGTGTTACCAAACCCAGAGTTGAGGCAATGTATTCTTAAAAACAGACAAACCGAAGTTCGGATGAGTTACTGGGTCAGATAAAAAAACTGTTTGGCTCCTTGATATGAAGTAATAACCAATTGAGGAGCTGAAGGAGTCTTACTTACTTCAGAAGATCATGCGAGCTGCTCAGACCGAGAAACATATTGTTTGGCTCCTTGATATGAAGTAATAACCAATTAAGAAACTGAGGCCTGTAACAAAGACTTTTAAAGGTACTGTGTGGTGTCTTATTGGCCAAAGATCCATGGTAACTGCCACTATGGTTGAGAGCTGCAGCGTTGTTTACTTTGCGTGAGATATCGAGCCAGATAAAGAACACTTCCTGAGCAGGGTATCATTAACTATGGTCCCTTCAAAGGTTCCCGTGTTATCCAATCTAGAGTTGAGGCAACGTAATTCTACAAATTGACGAACGGAAGATCTGATGAGTTACTGTTGGGGTTAGCACGTATTTTGTAGACACTTAACGAACGGAAACTAGTTGAAACCTTAACAAAAGAACCCAGTCTACGAACCGCACTTTATTTCGGCTGTACTTTGCAACCACCCTAATGTGTATACGCGAGTATCCCACGCCGGCATGAAATTTGCGTAAACATTCGCCAAAAAACCTGCTGACTTGACTTGACGGCTTAAGCAAAGCTGTAAAATAAGTTGTTGCACTCGCCTCGAGGCACTAATTCAAATGCTAGTCCGACTCTCTTCAAGCCAACTTTGTTGACGGAGAGTACTATACATATGTACATATCTAGTTATATATATGTATATATGTACTGATAATATGTACCTATGAATATGCCCGGAGGCTGTAATTATTCACGAAAAAAGTTTTCTTGCACTACGTGGTAATTTGTTGGAAATAGGTAAGCGCAGCGCATTTTCCCATTGTGTTTACTTGAAGTTTTCGTTGCTCCAGCTATTAACGGAATTAAAGGTATACACGGCTTTTAAATGCGTTAAGTCAAGTGTTTTACTTTTAGTTCAGAGTTTTTATGAACTGTTTTGACACTTTGGGTCGTGAGTTCGAATTGCGGTCAGGGAAAATTTAGAATATATATTCTTTGAAAAAATTGGGTTTCACTTTGGTCGAAAATGTTTTAATTGATTGGGTGCTAGTAGATTTGGAAGTCTGCTTTTAATTTATTTGAAGACAATGTTATTGTTGCAGATCCGGATCCATTCCGGTTACGGCAATCTGGTGAGTTCGATTACAAGTCCTTTATGAATCTTGGTCACCATTTGGCAATGATCCAAAAGTATTCATTACGATTAGTGAAATGGTTAACCTTGTCTTCTTCTTCTTCTTGACTGGCGTAGACACCGCTTACGCGGTTATAGCCGAGTCCAAAACAGCGCGCCACGTATCCCTCCTTCTGGCAGTTTGGCGCCAATTGGTTATACCAAGCGAAGCCAGGTCCCTCTCCACCTGGTCCTTCCATCGGAGTGGAGGTCTCCCTCTTCCTCGGCTTCCACCAGCGGGTACTGCATCGAATACTTTCAGAGCTGGAGCACTTTCATCCATTCGAACAACATGACCTAGCCAGCGTAGCCGCTGTCTTTTTATTCGCTGAACTATGTCAATGTCGTCGAATAACTCGTACAGCTCATCGTTCCATCGTCTGCGGTATTCGCCGTTGCCAATGTTTAAGGGACCATAACCTTGTCAGTTTCAGGAAAATACTTTCCTTCCCTCTCTTCTTCTTAGTTTTGTAAAGATCTCGTCAAAGGTTAGACGTTTGGAATAGAGTAAAATTACTCATAACCGGACATACATACATCAACGCAGTGTTTTTGTCGGGCTATTGGAGCTGTCTGGTTATGAGGCTGAGCTGTCAATGTTCTCAGCATTGGAGAATTTAACCGTATGTGTCCGTTGCATCTCGGATCCTAGTTAATTCTCCTGCGTTGGATCAGTGTCGTGCTTATAGGTTAGGTTCTATTTATAAACCTTCTGAATCTGACCAACTGGAATCGTTCGGATACTTAATTAAATAGCTAATGTTACAGGTCCAAGAAAGCTTCGACTATTAGGTGTCAAGACAAAACCACTTAATATTCACAATCAATATAAATACGAACCTTAGACCTTAACCTTACCTTAACATCTTTATATAGTATGTATATGGATCTTATCTTAGAAAAAGTAGGTCCAAATATGACAATCTCTATACTGAAAGCATTGAGGATATTACCTGAAGCTTTATTAGTTTGAAATATGAGCTTTTCGAAGGTGACAATGACAAATCGATTGACACGGCTGAAGAGGACTTCTTTATAATATAAAATTTTCTGGCGATCTAAGAATTTTTGATCTCTAAAGATATGGGATATTTTATTTCAGAAGCCTAAGAGTAGAGTACTCTTTGCAAATTGTCTGGAAGTCCGTAAGACTTTCAGACCGGAGTCCATCTCAAATGACAAATGTAGTAAAATCGGGACGGTTGAAGAAGAATACTTCATAATATAAAATTTTCTTGAGGCTCAAGAGTTTTTGACCTCTGGAAAGGTGGCATATTTTATTTGAGAAGCTTAAATGTACCTTCAATCCGAACTTTCTGGAAGTCTGAAAGTCTTTCATAACGGAGTTCATTCCGATCTCCAAGGTACTATATATCAATGTTCAGCTGAGATGAATTCCCAATCCTATCTAAGCTTTCTATAGACCCTTATAGAGATCATGAGTAAAAAATTTCCATAGCCAACGAATAATATTTCAATTTTTCGCCCATTATAACCGAATCCTTACATACTCCTTTGCTTAAATCTGTGTGTGTGCGTGTGAGTGTACGAGTATGTGTAGCAGTTGCCACACATGCCGTCAATTTTCTTTGTGTCACATCTCAATATTCATTTCGTGGCCTGTTACTTTTTGTGAGTGAAATGGCAACGCAATTAGGCGCTTGTTAATAATTCATTTGCCAACGCTTTGTTCGGCGCTGCGTCGCAACCCACAATCATGAGTGATGCCAAACGAGCGCAGCGAGCTCACACAAATAGGCGAAACTACAGCCATACAGCCATACATACGACGATTGGAACTAACTTTTGTGCAGCGTAAACTGCAGCAACTTTAGAAAACTAAACGACAGCAACGGAAACGGAAGCTGTTCGGTCTGTTAAACGAGTGCCTCAACATCTCACAGCCTCACTTGCTCTCCCTCACTCCATCAAATGTCAGCAACGAGACGGAAGTCGTTCATGTATGGTTGTTAATTGACAATGACAACAACAATTGAACGGATATGTTCTTGCCATCGTGTAACGAATCAGGCAATGCCCCAACTTGGCCCGCCCCATCAATTATCCAGTGTCTAGTGGATTGCGCTGTCAGTCGGCATTACTACTATTTTTACACACAAACCCACATGCTCACGCGTATGCATGGCTTTTCATATGCAGGATTCTTTACACTCGTATACATACAATCATTTCTGCATAAATGTTGCTTATGAAATTTCTTTTTTTATGCAATCGCTTCAGGTTAGATGAATATGTGTGTATTGAGTATATGGAAACTGGGTTTTGTTTAGAAAATCACTTGAATGGGAGACCATTTATTCATTTCAATTAAATTAAACTATTTTTGAATTCAAGTGGCTAGAGGTTTGACCCATTTGCTATTTTTTTTAGGCTTTTCCAGTCAAAAATAATCTCGAAGATTTAACATTACTTTCCCAGAGATGATTGCCTGGAGAAAAAGTATTTATAGATTTTATTTTGGTATATACTCAAACCGGATTTTATCCACTCAACCATTCCATTATGATTTTTCTGGTAGTAATATATCGTAGAAATAATTTTGATAAGAGAAAACTATAAGTTTTCAGCGCCAAAGGTCAAGGTTGGTTATTCTGGGACTTTTGAAGATCTATATTCTGCTTATAAAATTCATAAAAATTTTGGAAATCCGAAAAACATTCAAACGCAATGAAGCCTTGACACTACTACCTACTCTGACTTATATTGATATACTCGTAAGCTTTGGCTATAGTCGGATAGTCAGAGGCATCAACCATTCCATTATGATTTTTCTGGTAGTAATGTATCGTAGAAATAATTTTGATAAGAGATAACTATAAGTTTTCAGCCGCAAAAGTTAAGGTTTTGCCTAGTTGGTTTATATTCTGGTTTATATTTGAAGATCTACATTAATCTTATAAGATCCATAAAAATTCTGGAAATCTGAAACACATTCAAACACAATGAAGCCTTGACGCTACTACCTACTTTGACTTATATTGATATACTCGTAAGCTTTGGCTATAGTCGGATAGTCAGTGGCACTGAGTCCGTTATAGACAAGCACAAGCATCAATAATTTTCTCGAGACTGTCAACTGATAGTTTAGCTCGACGTTGTTTGTCAAGATATGATATTTCTTCCAAATTTTGTTGTACATTTAAGGTCAAAGGGAGAGGAAGACAATAGTTACAGTTTGCCGTTTGTTTAATATCAGAATATTTCAAGAATATATGTATTTGTTAATATCATAATCCAATGGATCTGATCTAAAAATATAAAAAAGATAGGGAACGTTGTAGATACTATCTCTCCTACTCAATATTACTCATAGAGCCACCAAGGAAACATCTTCTGTTGAAACTTAGGAAAAAGTAAAGGAAGCATCGGAAGTAAAGGAGCCCGATGAATTCGAGAACTTCGTTTCTGATTCCTAAGCCATAAGGTTTTCCGTCTCCGGATGCTTTGTGAGATGTTATGTTCAGTAGTCTGTAAGTTGTAAGTTGAATAATTTCTTTAGTCAGGGGACCATCTTCAATGTTAGATCTCTCCTGATTACCGGTCTTTACAATCTCATCCACAAAGGAAAGATCACCGCGCCCTAGCCTGATGACTTCAAGAACTTCGTTTCTGATGCATTAGTCATAAGGGGTTTCCATCTCCAAATACTTTGTGAACTCATATATTCAATAGTATGTCAGTTATAAGTTGAATAATGTCTTTAGTCAGGGGACCATCTTCAATGTTAGATCTCTCTTACTCACCAGCCTTTACAATATCATCCACAATGGAAAGTTCACAAACAAGTCACATACTTTCCAAAATTTTCATGTACGTGTTTCACCTAGAGGTGATAAATAATAATTAAATAATTAAATTTTTGAAACACATCCCAATAATTTAATATAATTCGTGACTTTATTACACTCCATCTGTGATAGACACCTAAACCTTATCGCCAAAGCATAGCGCTCCGCGGGTAATCATTTACCAAACAACTCAGATACTTCGCCTAAAGCTTTGTACTCCAACACTAGAACAAATAAACGAATATACTCTGTTTGCTCGACTGCATTGTGGCCATTCACATTATCCGTATAAAAATATATATTTCGCTGACTGAACATATTGAGTTTCAACTATGCAATAGGTATGAACGTCTATAGTAACCAAGTAGTGAAATTGATTGGTTGTAGAGTAACTTCAAATTGGTGTGAATTGTCAGTCAATTAGGTAAAATATTATTTTATCTCTCCCTTTTCTAAGCAAATAATGGGTGATTGTTTGAAAGGAGATGTATCTATGAAATGCATGTGGTCAAAATAAATCATTTTGAGACTAATTGTATTCAATTAAGGAGCTAATTGATCAACCAATCGGTTTCTGCTCAATTAAAACGCTGATTAAGATCGATTAGTTTTTAATTGTAATTTAATCGACTTGAAAATGCAGTGTTAAGGACAAAAACTGGTTTCTCAATCAAAATTTTAATTAATCAATTAGTTCGGCTGTGTGAAAAGGCCATTAATTTGTGAAATTGAAAATATTTGTAATGTATTTAATTAAATAATAATTGCAATAATCTATATTTATTTATATTAATTGAATTAAATTAAATTAAATAAATTAAAATAGGATAATTTTAATTCAATTAAATTGTATAAAATGAAAAAATTAAATCGAATTTAGTAGAAATATGTTCATTCAAAATAAATCATTTTAAATTACATGCAATTGTAATAAAATAATTTGAAATTAATAAATAAATAAATTAATAATAAATTAATTTTCAATTAATTGAATTCAATTAAAAAAATTCTAATTAGAGTAATCTCAATTTTTCAAATCAAATTAATTAAAATAAAAATAAAATAGAATTCTTAAATAAAAATGTATTTAATAAATTGAATTAAATTTAGCTTAAATATATTAATATGAATTCAATATATAGGATAGGTTACCTTAATTAATAGTATAATAATAATTGACTTTAATTGAATTAAAATAAACAAAATACAATTGAATTACATTTAGTTGGTATAAATTAAATGAAAATTGATTAAATTATGATTTAGATTTAAATTAAAACAAATGGAATTAAACCAGATTAAATTTAAGTTAATTATTGTGGAATAAATGGAATTGAATTAAATTAAATTTAATTAATTAAAAATTAAATCAGATTACATCTAACCGATATAAGTTAAGTGAAAATAAATTAAACTTAATTAAATTACGTTCAATTAAATTATTATAAATTGAACTAAATTAAATTGAAGTTAATTGAACGTATTTATAAAAAATATATAAAATTATACAAATTTGAATTAAACTATTTTGAATTGTATTAAATTACTATAAGTTAATCAGATTAAACTCAAAAACTAGCTCTAGTTACACACCAGCCCTTTCAGACCACTACCCATTCAGTCAGAAATTTACAATTATAAACAAATATTTCCACTGATCACATCGCTATTTCACTACCGGGACGTCGGCAGACGATGATGACATCAAGTGAAGCGCACGACATGTGGCACATGCGGTGTATGTGGCATGTGTGGCGCGTGTGGCATGCAGCAATACAAAAGTGCTTGTTAACTGAACGGAAAAATTGCGTAAAAACTACGCTGACTGTCATCATGTCGAATTGCTGGTTGGTTAGCTGAAGTGCCGCCGTAGTCAATGAATGACAGCAACCACTGCGCGCCGCATCCAAGTATGTAGCCGTGAGCGCCGAATGCCAAACGCTTTGTCAGCAACAGCCATGACAAGGTACCACTGGCATTTGGGTAGCTGGAGTTATGCTTTGTTGTATAGCTAGTTGTTTCGCGCACGTCGGTCAGCGGTGGTTTTAATTCAAAATTAAACTAATTTTCGTTATTGAATTGGTTTTTTGGGGGCTTACCGACACACACACACACACACACTGCATGCTTATGCATTCCATTGTATGTAATTGCCAGCTGAGTGCCTAGTTGTAACCAACAACAACAACAACATTTCCACAACATCCGCCGTTAGCGCAATTGTAAGCGCTCTCTCTCTGCGTGTGTAGTGTAGTAGCATTGAAGACAAAAGGCGTAACAATTCGAACAAAAGGACGTACAAGTGCTTTTGCGGTGCGGCGCTGTGCGATTTTGGGGGAGGGAGGAGCTGCCGAAAACTGTTGGCGGTAACACATTTTGAAAGCATTTTACGAAATTGATTTGTGGATACCGAATTTGTTGATGAACGCATGAAGGCATCTGCAGCCGGGTAACACATGTACTACTAAATAGCGATACAAGGATTAGTGGCTTTGTAGTGCTAAATGCATGACGCATGTTAGCGACCGTAAACCACCGCTCACTGGCTTACATACATACATACACACGAGCGTTTATTTACAATTGAACTGATTTCAAATCAAACTCTAATTCTAATTGTTGAGGATTAAATACGTAGCAGAGGACATGTTATTGTATTGATGAGTATGTAGACTTGCGCCCTTATGTGTTGTAGTGGAGGAGAGCAGCTTTACTTATTCTTTAAGCCAATGTATCGCGGTCGCCGAAGGATTGATGAATACTTGAAATGTTTATAGAAGTATATAATTGGTAGTTTTTATTGGTATGGCATCCAACCTCAAGGGAGAACTACAACTCCAAGTAAAACTTCAAATCTGTAATTGATCGCCTGAAGAAAGCCAAAGGAATGTTATAAATATGTTTAATATCGTATTAATTGCCTTGAGAGATCTTAGATCACTACAGAGAAGGAATTATAAACAATTGGATCATTCTTTCAGATCTTTCACTATAGTAACTTAAGAGGCTTCGAGTTGATATTATTAGTGTGGTCGAAAAATCTATTATAGGAATCATATCCTTATCCAGTTTGATTAAACTTGTCATCCCAAACAATTAAAAAAAAATTGTATATAACTTTACTAAAGGCAGGACTACATTATATTAATCGACAACTAGGATAAATTTGAAATACTGAAAATCTGACACACATACAATGTTTCGAATTAAATTTCGTTAGACAACGAATATCAACTATAATTCGGTTTCGGCTTCTCACTTCAGACTTATACTTATATAGAAATAAGTCCAGACTGAAGTCATATATTGTTTATGGATTATAATTATGTTGGAGGAAAGCGTACGAATCGGATAATCAGACTCACAGAATTATTTATAATTCAATAATTCTCTCTAGAATGTCAATTGTCAGGTTATTTCCAATTTACTTCTCATTAATTGACAACTAGGATAGCTTTGAATTATAGATTTTGTCTAAGACAGAATTTACGTAGAAGATACACATTAAAAAGCTAGTGAGGAAGTCTAATTGCTTTTACTGATGAAAGAGACAAATTAGGAAAAGTTATATGAAATTAGAAGGACAGTCCAATGAACTTAATTTTGACTACTCAATAAGCATTTTCAAAAGTCATTCAGTGAAGAATAAAGAAACAATTCACTCCGATCATATTATATTATCGTACTTGATATAGTATTTGTCTTCACCAATAGCTATCATACGAAAATACTATAATACAATGATAAATTTGAGGAGGATATTATGAACAGCCAGGAGAAATCCCTGCTTGCACTTTGAGCAGCTCAAAACTGATATACTGTATATTACAGTATATTTTTCTTTGACTCTTTTGCATATCTGTTATTGGACTTTGGGACAGCCTCAGTAACGGACCATAGAAAATCTATCTAAACATAAATTTTTTTCCAAAAATGTGTCCAAATAAGAGGCCTTTCCAAACGATCTTTAAATTCCTTTCACTTTAAGGCATTTAGTACTGTAATAATTCCAGTTTTAAGTCAACTCTATTCCAAAATATTTTATAATTAAATATCATCGAGAATATCTAACAGAAAATGCATTAAAATCAGTAGAGAGGTTCTCGAGTTTGTATGGTTTGTGTTATCATTTTGTAAGATTTAAATCTTTTTACTTATAAAGTATAATTATTACTAAGAGTAATTACCGTATGCCCGTCCGTGTCCTAAACAGATCCAAGAGATGTGATATTAAATAGAATGAAAAATAGATTGTGCTCCCAGATCTCTAATATTAACTCACCATAACTCTTGTGGAGTTATTTGAAAACCATTATTAAAGTGAATGATACAACGATTATGCGCCTAGATTTCTTAAGTTAATTCACACTAACTCTTGCATACTTCTTTGAAAAGTAAGTTTTATGCCAGCAGTTCTCATTCCATTGATAGCTCAAGGTTTGTCTTCTTAAAGAAAACATCGCTCATAAAAGTTACGGCTTGATAAATATTAGCAAATTGGCAAATATCTCCCTTCCGCTTTCTTGCTCTTTATTCAATGCTTTAAAAAACGGGTTACAGAGATCGGATTTGGGTTTCGTTCGATAATCTGTTTCCCTCTCCTTATTTGCGAAGAACTCGGACAGTCATTTTTCACAACCCTTTTTTGAGTTCAACTTTACACCAACAAGGGCGATCGCCATGGACAGGAACAAGTGGTAATCACTTGGCGCTATGTCCGGGCTGTATGATGGATGCGATAAAACCTCCCATCCGAGGTCCCGTAGCTTCTGACGATTCAACAACGAAGTGTATGGTCTGGCGTTGTCCTAGAGGAACACTACACCCTTCCTGTTGGCCAATTCTGGACGCTTCTGGTCGATCGTCTGCTTCAAGTGGTCCAGTTGTTCGTAGTAGATGGTAGAATTAAGCGTCTGGCCATATGGGAGCTGTGGATGATTCCCTTCCAATCCCACCAAACATCAAAACCTTCCTGACCGTCAATCCCGGCTTGGCCACTATTTGGGACGATTCACCGGCCTTCGGCACCCAAACAGCAAGCTTTTTTGTGTATCCAGCCTTTGCAGATGGTTTAAAATGGTTTGGTGACTAACTCTCATCTCCTGGGCGATGTCACGAGATGCTATATGCCGGTCTAACTCGATGCTTTCCATGATTTGATCGGTATTCGTCGACACAGCTTTCGCCGGCTGGCTTATTCATGGTGCCGTTTTCACCCGCTCTGAATCGTCGAAACCATTTCTCCGCAGTTCGAAGTGATAGAGTACCATACCCCAAAACACCATTAATCTCACGGAACGTTTCTCTAGCGGATTTGCCTTTAGCGAAGGAAAACTTTAAAATAGCGCGGATTTCGGCGTTAGTGAACTCCACTAAGCATGGATAGCGTCGTTTTATAGGTTATGTCAAGACCTTTCAAAGGCGTATAGTATTGCCAGATACGAGTTTTGTAGCGCTTTATACATAGCCGCGAAATTCAAAAAAAAAAACCGGGAAGGGAGATATAATAATAATATTTTACTTAAAAATACTCTGAATAAATTCTTAAAAATTAAATTAAACGAAAATATTCTCAATCTAAAAGTACCGTTTACTTTTTTTCGAATTATTTTTTTGTTTTTACTCGATATTCCTAATTCGTGCTCATATTCCCTAGTTATCTCATTTTTTAAATATGTTCCTAGTAATAGGCTAATGACTGTATCTATCTCATCGTGTTTGAGTGAAACGCAAATCTACTGATAAGACAACAGATTTCATTGCTCTTCTGTGCTACAGTCACATATGACTATACATATATACAGGGTGTATGCATTTGCAACACATGTTAGATTGACCTCTGGGGCATTGAGTAAATCACAGCATAAAATGCAAATGCTCTTTTCTCTGTTAAATAAACTAATTTTGAGCTAAACCAACAGTATTTGCTTTAAAAAATGTGCCGCAAATATGCAGTGCCAGCATAATAATGCCCAAACCTCTTATCGCTAATTGCGCGTACAGATGAGCACCCAGAGATGAGACACGCCAGCCATGTGTTGGTGGACACATAGCGACAACCGCACCGCCTCTCAATTCTTAACACTGTCTGTGTAACATTTCATCACATTATTGTTGTTGTTTTGTGCTTTAGTTTGCTTTTTCTTAGTGTAGAACGTAAACCACCCAATCGATCCTCATCGATCAGTTCAGTTCAGTTCAGTTTGTCAGCGTCTGTTGTGTCTTGATAACGTTCTCACTTGTACTTACATTGTCTACTTAATCAACTAAGCGATTCTATATACATATATAATATAAATTAGAATTCAAAATTTACTTTCTTTATTTTTGGTGTTTTGGTTAAAGTTTTTTAGTGCGTCGTCAACCGCTAATCCCGTACTTGTACGCTTAGTTTTGTGCTGCATCACGTACTACATAACGTTGTAACTAGTTTGGTGTGAAATTGTCCAATGCGAAAAAAAGTGTTATTGTCTACGTTTGGCAGAAGAATTGATTTTGAAATTTGTCAAAAGCTGTAAAACGCTAACGTCTTCTATATACTATATACTATATACTATATATATTTATATATATAAAATAACGTATTGCATTCGTTCGTTACGTATCTGTATTGTTACGTCACTTATCGTAACGTATTGTCTTCAGCGTTTTGCAGTCGTGTTTAATCGCTTTAGAAATCTGCGTGAATTTGTGCCGAAAATCAGTAAAAAACAAAAAAAAATATTAAAAATCATTTGGATTCATTGTTTGCGCTTTATTGTGGGCTTAACTGTGCTTGGTGTGCTACGAGAAAAACAAAAAAAAAATATTTAAAAATCAAAACTGTCTGAGTTCGCTTAGTAGACACATACCTAATACATATAATATATAGAATTCTAGTAAACTTGTATAGTTTTGTAACATATGTGAGTATCTAGTTCTAAAGTTTGTTTCAAAATGTTTTGTCTTGCTTTTTTCAAGTGTTTATTTTTATATTATTCATTGAAAATTTTCTCGAAACTAATAAAAATGCTGTAAGCTCAAGCCTCGTTAAATATTTCGCCTTGCGAAATTTGTGTGCAAATGCAACCCTTCACTAATACACATTATTTATTTGTGGTTTATATGTAGTTTTTTTTTGTTGTTGTTTTTCTTTTGTGGGTTTTGATTTCTTGCTGATACACAGACTCACACATATTTATATGGAAAATTTTATTGTTTATTCGCTACAATATGTGTTGAATGTGACATGCGATTTCTGTTTCTATGTATGTATGTGTAGAATTTTTATGTAAGTAGTAAGTGTCGAGGTTATTAAATTATAACAATTAAATATATATTTTTTGAAGCATCAATGTTGCACGTGACTAAAACCTTTATGATTCAGATTTTTTTTAAATTAATATTTGCTAATTGTGTTTCAAGTCCCTAATCAACCTAATTAATATGTTACCTCGCAGTGTTGTTTGTGTATAATAATTAATACCTTGACTTTGAAATAAAAGAAGACAACACAAGATTTCTTGCGGTACATAAAGCATATGAAAAATCGTAAATTTTTCTATAAATAGCTAAAATATCTAGAAATTTAGTTGATCTCTCTGATTATATTAAATGTAATCAAAAAAATCAAAAATAATAATAAAATTTCCTTCGTTAAGGTTATTCAATTCACAGATGTTTGTTCTACGGCAACAGGTGGGACATAGTATAATGTTATTTCTTGTAAAATAACAGATATAGATATAGTGGCCATGCCTCCTTCACTTCACTTGTACTATAATTTTACTTATTGACTAAATATCTAGGACCAAGAAAGACATCATAGTAAACATGATAGTTTTGGTAAAAATTATCGATCAATATGTAAGACACTGATCTTAATAATAGAATTAGAGTTCGATCGATTAATCGGCCTTGGCACATGCATCGGCCAGTATCGGCCAAATTTCACCGATTCTTAACCGATTCCGTTTACTTCTTTCGCATGTCTTTTAAATCAAGATCTTGTCTATTACTTTTTTATTTCTTTAATGGGCTATACCAGTGTAACCCATTGAAAACTAGGCGATTTTCGTGAATTTTTTTTTTAAATGAATGTAGTGTTTTGAAGTTTTTTGGACACAATAAGGTATATTTTCAGCAATATTTCAAGATTTCTTTGTTTTTTTACAAAAATATTGAAAAATAACGGTGTTACATATGTGCAGCCTTCGGAGGTGCCAAAAAAAAAGTTCCCTAACTGTTGACATGGCATGACTGCTGACGAATGAGTAGGTGACACAAAAAAAGAATCAAAATGGTTATTAAAGTTGAAGGTATTTCCTATACAGTGCCCAACGATTTTTGAGAAATATCAGAACTTACAAAATGGGGTAGTTCTGAAATAAGTGTCGTTTTTTTAGTTAAAACTTTAATGCTTTTTTAGTGCCAAAGTGACAATTTTCAACAAATCAAAAAGATCGTAGGTCAATGTATAGCAAATATATTCAAGAATGCTCAGTTTCCATTTGAAGTCGATCGGACAATTTCTCATGGAGTTATAATGTTGACATTTAGTAAATGTCGTTTCGAGAAAATAGCGTTTAAAGCTTTAACTATAGTCGTTTATACCTTCGAGCGGTCGGTTTTGAAAGTGTTTCCTTCTAAGGCACCGTTTGTTTCTTATGAAATTATGATTAAAGTCTAGTATAAAATGAATCATTATTTTCGCTTTATATATTGTTTGGTGCCGAAGGTAAACAAAATCCGTCTATCCACTTTATGTCTCTCAGAAGTTGAGGGAGATTTATATAGAATGCTACACCAACCATTTGCTACAAAATTGCCTCAATCAGTTAGAAAATTCCCGCTAATGTGCGAAAATGGGTTTTGTTCTGGTTGTTTAATATACAGGTATTCGTTTTTGTTTCCCTCTCTTCAGTTGACATTGAATGGTGTTGTGAGATTTGTCTGAGAACAGATACAGTTTCGCAAATTACAAGGTATACTATAACGTGTGTTTCTTAGATATGTGGTTTTCAATGAGGACTTGAAGTTTGTCTTTTTGACAACTGTTACTTGATTTATACTCAGTTTGGTTTGCCTTTCATAATGAACACGCATTCACTAATGAACTAGAACAGACTTACTTTTGGGCTCTATTTGCTACATAAAAAAACCAAAAATTGGGCTTCTGTGATTTGATCAAGCCAGCCACGGTGGTCACTTGCAAATCATTTTTCATCTATAAAGTCAAACCCTTTATAAAAAAAAATCGAAATTATTGGTCATACTATTAAATTACATTCGTTGTATCTCTTCGTGAAAACCACATGCCTGTCTAAAATCACACCTTTTACATTACAAGATTTATTCTACAAGCTTTTGGATTTATTTGGTAATTGTAGTCAAAGTAGATGACATTTATGGTCACAATGTAAAGTGTATTCGTCCTCTAGTACTTTAATACTCAGAAGGGTTTCAAATATTATAAAATTATTATTTATTATAAAATTTATTTATTTATTATTATACGTTGAAATTTAGGACAGTTATTTTTTATTCCATATTATATTTATTTATATACTTAAAGACCTGAGAAACATTATTTACAATAAGTGAAATGACGAATTATAATTTTTTTTATCAAAAACCAAACCTTTTTCTAAACCCAAACCCTTTTGGAAATATTATTGAACAATCTTGTGATAAATTTTTGGAGCCCAATGTGTATTGCTTGAGCATATAACACATCGGAAACAGGAAAGATGTTACAATAGCGCGTATTTTCAATAAATGAAAATCCTCTCAAATTGGCTGCCTAAAAAAGATTAATGACTAGTACCCTCACTTTGATAATTCGGATATATAATATTCGGATTTGAGAAAGAAATATTTCAATAAGTAGCTGCAGAAGTCCCATACTGTCACTGCCTTCACAGCGTAATTTTTACCAACACTTAATTTTAGACTCTATGAAATGTTTATGTTAATATCTTCTTAAGTTATTTACTTTTTATAAGTTTCGGAATTGTGGTAAGTACTACCATTTTACTTGTTGCTTTTCTTATTTCAGAAATTTTTTGATATCGCGATCTCATTAAATTTAATTATATTGTATACTTACATATATGTGTTTCCATTATAGTATATTACTCTATTTGAGATAAGGAGAGCGGCAAATCGAAAGATTCCTTATTATTTTAAATTATTGAGTAAAGCAGAAACTAGATCCTTCATACTAAATTTATGTTTAACTACACTCAGACAACCCCTTAATAGTTCTTATGAATCAGACATTGTGTATACGTTCATCGAGTTTTTATGTGGCTTTCATAGGACCGTTCTCTTTGAAACTATATTGAAAGTTATGGAAAATTGTTATATGAAACTATATTGAAATTGAGGGTTGTAGATTATTTGTTGGATTCAATTAACTGAAGATAGAGAGAGCATTAATATAGATAATGTACTAACTTTAGCTTGAGAGGGCTCTATTATGCTTTTAAATTGGCTTTTTAACCCATGTGACCGGGAACTTAAACTCAAACTAAGCACCAAAAGATTTCAAAACGTTTTCCTTTGACTAAAAAAGTTGCTTCAATTAAACTTCATAATAAACTCACATAAAAAGCGCAAACGATGTTATCATAGGTATATTCATAGATACTAGATAACCTCACTTCCAGCGCATGTGAAGCTGTCAAACTGTCTTGTGAAAGGAATTAAGTAAACTACAATTTGTGGCGGGAAATGAGGGAACTTAGAAATGAGAAAAACCCATCAAGAAAACAAAACTCAAGTCGACAAATGAATTAGACAAACAACAAACTAGACTAGAATGACTAAAGATTACAATGCGAGCATTCACGCAGCATATAATTACTAACAACAACATTGTCATTGTTTGGCAGCATAAGTATGAATAAGGATGAAAAGCAAATAAATAGTAGTAGAACCTAGAGCGCCGCATTGCCACTAATGCAAAGCCAGCGTGCGCCGGTGCTTTTCGCTGATGAATGCGCAAAAAGCGAAGGAAAAACTCGGAAAGAGAAAGAGAAGAATGACGCGCAACAATGACTAAGCTGTACACAGAGATAATGGACAGGATGTTGTGGCGTGGGTAGAAGGGAGGAAGGAGGGATGGAGTGTCGGTAATCAGGATTAACGCTATACATCAACATCCGACGACTCGGCTTATAAATAATATGAAAACTTCTATGACTTTTGTTTTTACACCGGGCGCACGCTCTCTCTCTCTCTCTCTTTGTTGCTGTTGTTTTTGTGCGAATAGTTTTGCTTGGCTAATTTCATTAAGTTAATAAACAAATCGCGAGCTCATAAATGTCAACATGTAATGAAAGAGTTGATAACAATGAAGTAGGATGCGAAATACAATGACGTCGTGGGAGTTGTAAGAGTCAAACTAACGGTACTTTTATGCAATTTATTTGAATGAAGGGCGGTTGGATTTGATGGGGTGCGAAGATTTAGCAGGAAATCTTTAGAATTTATGGATGATTCTTTCTTTATTACTTAAAATTCTAAAACATATCTACTTGAGATCAAAATATAGAATCTCTTCCATTCATACAGCTTTAGTCTTTACCGAATAAAAATTCTACAAGCAGCGACTTCTATCTAAACTGTACAAAATCTCTCACCTTTAGAATCAATATATCTAAAACTCTCACATTTGTCTTCTAAAGTGCAAGCAATCAATGAGCAAACCACTAACATTAGTATCTAAATCGAGCCAATTGCCGGGCGACTAAGACAAGTATGTCACATGCGAAAGTGTCAAGAAAGAAAAGCCATTTGAGAAGAATGTGCTCTGCAGATGAGAAGTGAATAGCAGTGGGAATATAAGGAAGACATGCAAGCAAATTTAGAAAACGAAATATAAAATAGAAAGTGGGCAAATCAGCAAACGATTGTTGCAGACCGAAGACAACTATTTCAGGTGAAATTCAAATTACAATTGGCGCACTGCCAGGAGTTCACTAATCGAATAGAGGGCACTATGCGAGTGAGAATAAGTTTAGAATAATTCATTTAGAGTGGATCGAAGCAATTAATTACATTTATATGTTAATATAATCAAGACGCGTATGGGTTAATTTCTACTCACATTTCTAAAAATCTTCGACTATATAAAATAATAAGCATATATCCCATTTATAAAGGTTTACAATATTTTTCGTTGACTTACAACTAGTAAAACGGTAGACTGTCCAACATAAAACTGTCTAGCATAAAAAATATATTGAAGGTGCTCAAAGGTGATTGAATGAAGGTATTTGAGGAAAACAAAGTAAACATAATCACAATTACCTTCCAAGACCAGCAAAGTACGAGAGACTAACACGGGTTCCATACGAGGTGTGTTCAAAAAATATCGGGAATTTTCGATTTTTAAAAGAAATGTTTATTCATTTGTCTATATTAATGTTATCGCCTTCAAAATAGTCCTAATTCGATATTAAGCACTTATGCCAGCACTTCTTCCAAATCGTCGAAATACTGCTCATATTCGATTTTTGGAATAGCCGTTCGCTTTTTCTTCGATTTCTCTTTATTCTCTTTATTTAAGGAAAAAGTCACACGGTGTCATGTCTGGCGAATATGGAGACTGGAGCATCCGTTACAGTTTTGTTTTTGGCCAAGAATTCACGAAGTGTGAGCTTTTAACAAACGAAAATCGTGGAAACATAGGAGTGGTTTCTACAGGCAAAGTAAGCAATGACTACATGCACATACCTATATCAATATAATCCAAAAATTTTGACAATTGGACTCTCTAGTAATTTTTTGAACAGATATATTGTCGAATTAAAAGTTCCTGAAAATTCGTATCTTGTGATCTAACAACTTGCTACTTCACAAACATATTGTCGAACTAGGTTAGGTTTTTATACAGATCTCTGCAAATACAGAGGATCTCACCTTCTACCTCGCCTTCTTCCATACAGCTTTGGCAGCTTGCATCTGCCAAGATCCCAAGTCTCAACGCATTTGTGTCCATTGGACTATGTGCAGTAAGCACACCAATGATCTCGCTGAGATGGATCTTGCTAAGAGAAAGTAGTTCAAAGGACATTTTACGCTCCACAGCAGGCCAAAAGGACCTCGCCACTGCGCTTGGTGAGTAGTCCCCATGTTCACATGTTCAGTGCTCTTGCGCAGGTGGACCATGGACTACCAATCCTCTATCATTCCGACGTCAATGTTGATAAGCGGAAAGCAAAATAGCTAGAAGCTATTGATAAGGATCTAAGACATTCCTTAACTAGCCTAGAGCGTACTGTCATCGATTCCAATGCTAGTACCTCTCTAAAAGAGGCCACCATATGGAGCAGTATGTCCACTGATACTTTAATCGCAGCGACCTCTGCTTGAAAGACACTATAGTGGTCTGTCAGAAAACTCCTCCTCCCACCTTCCCCCTTAGCTTTGATCCATCCGTGAAAAAGCTAACTGCACTTCTCCTCCATTGAATTCTTACTTTCTACATAGCCCTCGTCGGTACTTGCTCAGCGAAGAATTCGAACTAAAATTTCATGAAAATACTTTACTGAATTCAAGTTTCGCATTTCAGAAATAAAAATCTGTGTATAACTGTCGAATGATTCAGGTTTTAAGAAGTATTGTGTCAGTTTCTACATCAGGAGTTCACAATTTAACATTTAAAATTACAGATTTCTACCCGAAACATTTGTGCTTCAACTCTCAGTAAAATATCTAGACTTCCCGCTGTTCATCCTATGTTAGGATGCTAGCTGCTCGCTCTTAGTTTGATATTCGCAAATGTCAGCCACTTAGCTGAATGACGCCTGGATAATCTCCTAAAGCCGTGAGGGTAGGATGTCATTAGAACTTTGTGACTTGAAGAGTGTTCGACCGTGGGAAGGACCTGTATCCAGAAGTTCGTAAAAGATCATCAATTTGCGATTTATTTAAAGTAAATTTATCAAGAGTTGAACTGTAAAGATATTGATCATACGGAAGCTTCTTACGGTTTAAAGACCAAATTTCTAGATTTGTTTCTCAGATATCAATTGTACAGAAATCTTAGGGGATATGCCTCAACATAGAAGAATCAGTGTATAAAGTCTTATTCCGTGTCCAATCTCTGTTGATCTGTTTTTACAATCCCTTTGAAAAACGGCATATAGGCTATCAGGACCACTATCAGGCTGGAAATGAATATAATTCTCATGGACCAATAATGCTGAGGGTCATCAAATTTGTACTATCTTTTGTTATTAGCATTTTATTACAATAAATATATCGAAAGCTCTCTAAGGTGATTGAAAGAGCTTCCATACATTTAAAGCTTTCTCTGCGCTTTCGTCAGCGAACAGCTTCAACACTTCCACAAAATTTATTTTCAATCAAACTTGCATTGAAACAAATGTGTTTCTTGCTGTCGAGTTTTTTCGAAAACAAATTTTCATTATTTTTATTAAACATGTCAAAGACGCGTAGTTAATAAAAAAAATATTCTTAGTTATTAAGCACATTTTGCAAATAAAGCCAAATTTCTTAAGTGTTGTGAAGTGTACGATTTGGACAATTATATGCCATTTATTGACGAAATTCTTTGACTGTGCTCAGCTTAAATGTGCGATTTTTGAAGTTAAATTACAAGTACAATTAGATATAAATAAAAAAAAAAAACAAAAAAAATAACAAAATATTGAAAAGTATATGCATACATATATTACGAAAAAAAATTGTAAAAGTGCATGTTGGAGAGCGCAATAGACCCCTATAGGCCGAACAGAGCCCGACAGTGCAAGTAGCAGGCACCTGAATCCAGCTTCTTAAACTGTGACCAGCGAAGAAAGCTTTGAAGGTAAGTCGCGGGAGCTTTCATGCGAGCTTTTTTGCTTTTACAGGCGAAATTCTCCATTAACGTGGCTCAAGAATTCTTCAAAACTGATTATGCGGTATAAATTAGGCTTTCAGCAGTGCCAATTAAGCACTTTGAGCGCACTCAAGGTGATCCGAAGCCTTCCTTTGCAGAGCGTGTGACATTACCAAATTGAGGTTCGTCGTAATCGAGCCGCCTTTCAGTATTGTTTTAGCAGGTGCAAATAAAGCGTTGCAAATGACAATTCTCACTTTTATTAGACAACGTTGAGAAGCACTTACACACGCATACATACATACATTAATACCGTTATGCATATATGTTTGGTCAATTCAGTAGCCTCAGATCGGCACACAAGCACCACTAGAGAATACCGGACACTGTTATTGCCTCGGATGCCCTACAGCTGCTGCTGCTGCTGTTAGCTTCAAGTACTTACATGTATGAGAGTGTTCATGTGTGTTCTGCTTAGTGCCCATCGATGATGGTCAACTTGATAAGGATAATCGTGAAAATGAAGATGACAATGATGAGCATTAGACGATAGAAATGTCCTCAAGTGTATTTGCATTCATGCTAATGAAGCTTCTGTAGCTTATTCACATACACACCCATTACGCACACCAACACACAAATTGCCAACAATGTCGGTCGTTGTGGTACTTGAGTGGAATCTTCGATGAGCCTTTGAGTGCGCTCGTTGCAGCATTGCTGTTGATAGCATTGTGAAAACTAAGAATACTCTACGGCAAAATGGATTGCGGCAAAAAAAGAAAGAGGCCGAAATGCGTGAGTATGAAGAGCTTGACAAGCTGGCCGACAGGGGTAACGCTCGAAAATTTTACGAAAAGATCCGGCGACTAACTGAAGGTTTCAAGACCGGAGCGCACTCCTGTAGGACCCCCAGAGGTGATCTAGTTATTGATGACCAGAGTATAATGAGTTTGTGGAGGGAACACTTCTCCAGCCTGCTGAATGGCAGTGAAAGTACAACACCAGGAGATGGCGAACCCGATTCCCCAATCGACGACGATGGAGCAGATGTTCCATTGCCCGACCGTGAAGAAATTCGAATAGCAATTACCCGCTTGAAGAACAATAAGGCGGCGGGTGCCGATGGATTACCGGCCGAGCTATTCAAATACGGCGGCGAAGAGCTGATAAGGTGCTTGCATCAGCTTCTTTGCAGAATATGGTCGGAAGAAAGCATGCCTGACGATTGGAATCTCAGTGTACTCTGCCCAATACACAAAAAGGGAGACCCCACAATTTGCGCCAATTACCGTGGGATAAGCCTCCTCAACATCGCGTATAAGGTTCTGTCGAGCGTATTGTGTGAAAGACTAAAGCCCACCGTCAACAAACTGATTGGACCTTATCAGTGTGGCTTTAGACCTGGAAAATCAACAACAGACCAGATATTCACCATGCGCCAAATTTTGGAGAAGACCCGTGAAAATAGGATCGACACACACCATCTCTTTGTCGACTTTAAAGCTGCTTTCGACAGCACGAAAAGGAGCTGCCTTTATGCCGCGATGTCTGAATTTGGTATCCCCGCAAAACTAATACGGCTGTGTAAGCTGACGTTGAGCAACACCAAAAGCTCCGTCAGGATCGGGAAGGACCTCTCCGAGCCGTTCGATACCAGAAGAGGTTTCAGACAAGGTGACTCACTCTCGTGTGATTTCTTTAACCTGATGCTGGAGAAAATAATACGAGCTGCAGAGCTAAATCGAGAAGGTACAATCTTTTATAAGAGTGTACAGCTACTGGCGTACGCCGATGATATCGATATCATCGGAAACAACACCCGCGCCGTTAGTTCTGCTTTCTCCAGACTGGATAAGGAAGCGAAGCGTATGGGTCTGGTGGTGAACGAGGACAAGACGAAATATCTCCTGTCGTCAAACAAACAGTCAGCGCATTCGCGTCTTGGCTCCCACGTCACTGTTGACAGTCATAACTTTGAAGTTGTAGATAATTTCGTCTACCTGGGAACCAGCATTAACACCAATAACAATGTCAGCCTGGAAATCCAACGCAGAATCACTCTTGCCAACAGGTGCTACTATGGACTAAGTAGGCAATTGAAAAGTAAAGTCCTCTCTCGACGAACAAAAACCAAACTCTACAAGTCTCTCATCATTCCCGTCCTACTTTACGGTGCAGAAGCGTGGACGATGTCAACATCCGATGAGACGGCACTAGGAGTTTTCGAGAGAAAGGTTTTGCGGAAGATTTATGGTCCCTTAAGAATTGGCAACGGCGAATACCGCAGACGATGGAACGATGAGCTGTATGTGTTATTCGACGACATAGACATAGTCCAGCGAATAAAAAAACAGCGGCTACGCTGGCTAGGTCATGTTGTCCGAATGGATGAAAGTGCTCCAGCTCTGAAAGTATTCGATGCAGTACCCGCTGGTGGAAGCAGAGGAAGAGGGAGACCTCCACTCCGATGGAAGGACCAGGTGGAGAGGGACCTGGCTTCGCTTGGTATAACCAATTGGCGCCAAACTGCCAGGAGGAGGGATGCGTGGCGCGCTGTTTTGGACTCGGCTATAACCGCGTAAGCGGTGTCTACGCCAGTCAAGAAGAAGAAGAAGAAAATGGATTGCATTTCAGTTACATGAAGGTACATACGCACGTACTTATATGGCTTTACTGTTATTTGTTATTAGTCGCATGCGTTGGGTTACAGGTGTGTCCCAGGAATGTAATGAGGAAGATATGAATATGAATATTAATTAGTGCGCAATTTTTTAATGATGGTAATAATAAGAATATATTAAATAATACAACATCCTTGAAGATCACCAAAATCAAATTAAAATTCTTCCTTCGTGATTATTGGATTTTGTCGTAACTCTCCCCTGTAGTTCGGTACCATCGGGGAAGAGCTAACGATATAACTAATTCCGAATCATTAGCACCGGTCCTAGCCCGATTACATGCAATGGTATTTGACTAACGATTTTTACATTGCAATGTCCTACGAGGGTAATCGAGCGGTGCGACTCTGCATTACCAGTCATTGGTGAAAGGACTAGTTCCAAAATCGTTAGTGAATCGCTAGAACAGAATCACTAGCGTTTTCGTTAATTCAAAATCGCTAGCGATTCTACTGGTCCATTAACGCTTGTGGTTCTACGCTTGAGAAAAACTTTTGAAAACAACAGTTTTACAAAAAATAAAACAAATGTTTACGAAATACAAAGATATATATTTATTTAATTCATGTACAAATATTTATTTTCAATTTATTTTCTTATTTTCTACTATTCTTATATTCTATCTCCTCCCTTCTTTCGTCCTCAAAAATTATCTTACATTATATTATTCTTATTTACTAATTATTTATTTTCTTTATTAATATTAATTTTTTATTATTAGTTATTTAAATTAATTTTTATTTATTATTTAATATACATACGTACATATGTGTACAAAATAAAAAATATTATTAGTTTTTAGTATAATAATGTTAAATTGATGTACTTAATATGTTTTCAATTATATTAAGTATATACCTGATCTATGGGTAGAAAATCCCGCGATGGTTCTATGGTTGTAGAGATGGGTGATCTGCGGTGATTTTATTGTTGTTTGTGATGATCCGGTGTTGGCGCCTCCGTCCGTGGTTTTTTTGCCTTCTTCTTTTGTTGCGTTCTTAATCTTATTGTATTATTTTTTTTCACTTATTAAATTAATTTTCATTTTTTGCACATTACTTTTTCACTATATGTAAAAATATTCTATAATTTTCCGTACACAAATTACGCATCTCCTCTTAGTCGGAAAAATGTGAAATGACGCGTTAAATTTTTGGAAAAAAATTTTGTGACAAAAGAGACTAGAGAGAGAGAGAGCGCGAAATGAAAAAAACAACTCAGAGTAGTGTTTTTAGGGGTGGGTTTTGCCAATTCATTTTTCGAGTAATGCCTCGTTGCATTACAAATCATTAGCGAAAAGACTAATTACTAGTAATGCATGAAATCGCTAGTAGGTTTAGCGTTTTAGTATTCGCTTGACACCAGCCGAACTACGGGTCAGAATCGTTTTATTGCCACGCCTACAAGCCGATATTATAAATTTGGTTCTAAAGGATCTTGAAGATAACTCGTTAAGATCAAGTGATAATGATAATAGATATATAGACCATAGACTTTGACGTAGCCCCACAGGAAATAGTCTAATGGCGTCAAATAACACGACCGAGGTGGCCAATAGACTGAGCCATTTCGTGAGATGACAAGTTCACCAACTTGGTGTTCAATAAATCGATTTGACATTCGATTTGTGGCTTGTGGCGCCGTCCTTTTGAAACCATAAATTTTCCAAGTCCATATCGTCCAATTCGGGCCAAAAATATTCGGTTATCATTGAGCGGTAGCGATTCCCATTTACAATAACGTGCCGGTCTTGACGCCGCCGGCCCATTAACAGCTCCAAACCGTAATTTTTTCGGGATGCAATGGTGACTCATGAAGTACGTGTAGATTGCTGCCCGACCAATAAATATCTTTCCATGATGAAATCCCTATCGGTCTACTTTGACCCTTTTGAAAAACCCATATTACTTTCGGTATACTTAGAAGATAATCAAAACAAGGGAGCTACTTCATAGAACGTCATTTAGAACCCATGATTTAATTTAGATTACATTTTATATAGAAGGTCTTTTCCTACCTCTATACACCGAATATAGGGATTAAATTCCTCAAGTTAGCTTTATATCGTGCGATATACTCGAGGATATGTCTGTGATATTATGAATTTCATATTTAAAAAGTTTAATACGAGGGCTGCAATATATATTTCTGGCCTAATAATGAAAATAGGAATATTTATCAACGAAAATGGTTTTATTGTGTTTCAAAATATTCTCCATCTAGATTAATACACTTTTGCATGCGCTCAAACCAATTTTCGAAGCACTTTTTTTGAGCCTTTTTTTGAGCGGCTGTCAAATTGTGCGGGATCCAACGAGAACAAACCTTTTTTACGGCCAGGTGTTCATGCAATATCGAATGTATGCTGGTGGGAGAAATGCATAGGCATGCCTCTATCTGAAGGTATGTTACATGACGGTCTTGCATTATCAGTTCACGTACGGCATCGATGTTTTCTGGCACAACGGCTGTTTTTGGACGACCTTCACGGAATTCGTCTTTGAGCGAGCGTCGGCCACGATTGAATTCGTTGTACCAGTTTTTCACAGTGCTATAGGATGGTGCTTCATAGCCATACAAAGATTTTAGTTCATCGATGCACTGTTGTCGCGATAATCCACGTCGAAAGTTGTGAAAAATGATGGCACGAAAATGTTCACGAGTTAATTCCATTTTTTGGCCGAGATGAATTTTTTAATTCCCTGTAAATAAAACAATTCACGATTAAATGACAAAATTTTCTGAGTGATGTTATGTTAAAAAATGTCAAACTTTCCACTGGAAATGTCAGATTACTCCTGGCAACACTTAGTGTTGCCTAGGCCAGAAATATATATAGCAGCCCTCGTATGTGCTACTTCCTAGACATTTTCAAGAAAATCATGACTGCTAGTTGCGATTCATTTTCTTTTTTACAAAGACTAGCAGCTGTATAGGGTATGTACTATAGCCTCTTCTAACTCTACTTCTTGGCAGCTTCTACTGTAGTAATTAGATAAGTTAAAGGAAATCACTAAAGACTTTAGTGATTTCAATGCCTCTAGGCTGCCTATAAATATATTTCTTGTTGTAAGCACCCTATTTGTCAATACGAGTAAACTTTCTTTGACTGCAGTGTTCTCCGATTCAAAGACACTGCAAGGATCTAGTAGTCGGAAGGCGATTCTGGTATCTAGTTTGCTGAATACGAAATATATTATATTACTAGCAGACCCGGCCACACGTTGTTGTGGCTATGGTATACATTAAATTAAGTTGGTCCATTCTTGGCTTCGGCGACGATATTGATTACTCGAGGTCGATTTATGTTACGCAGCATGATGACAACTCACACTACTTTTAATTGCCAAGTGAGTGGTAATAGTACAGGCAATTTTAAATAGTTTGGGATAATTGACTACATCATCCTGGTTTGTAACTGTGTCAACTCTCTTTTTACTACCAATATAGGTCATTCAATCAGTCATTTATGGTTATCATAGTGAGGTTTCATGTCAGGAAAACTTCTCTTTCAAGTCAATGAAGTGACAGAAATCTGTTGGAAATGCTTTTAATCTATCGAGGTGTCAACTGCGACCCTACCATTTCTAACTGCTTCTACAATCGCAATTTGATATGGTTGCAAAAACACTCATATGTTAGTTGTTAATTGACGATACTTTATGTGTCGCCGCAAATTAAATGACTTTAGGCATGCGATTAGCCCGTCAGTAACAGTTGATCCAGGAATAATTGGAAGAGTCTGGCGTAAATCAGTTAACAGAATCCTGGCTCCACCAAAAACGTTTATCGACAATCAAGATCTTTTAAAGTCCTGTGCAGTACCTCCAGCGACTTCTGGAATATTTGGAAAATCTTCGTTATAGCGCTATTTTTGACGATTTTGCCGACTGGTGTTTCGTTCATTTGCAATTTAGGAGTAATTTCAAGGTCGAATGTGCCGTTTGTTTGCCTACTAACAGGTGCCTATTCCCGTTAACCTTGGAAACCTTGGAACCTTGGTGAAAATGAGTGAAATTGGTTCTGGAATTACATCAGCCTTCATGTACTATATATGATGATTATCTATTGGACTTTATGCCGAATATATAGGTCATATTGTGTGTTATCTTAATAAAATTACATCAATAAAGTGCGAGAGTGTAAAATGTTCGGTTGGACGTGAACTTAGCCTTTCCTTATTTTTTACAAATTGTTTTGGGCTGTCGACACAACCTTATACAATTGAACAATAACAAAAATATTTTAATAAAGCAACAATGACTTTTTCTGGCCTTCCACGAATATTTCAAGACTAAAATTAGCCAGAACTTCAACAACCAATAACTTCCCGATTTTAGAAAATTTTTAATTTTCTTCGCGGAAAGTTAAACAAATTTAGGGGTGGACCACCCTTAACATTTAGGAGGATGAAAAATAGATGTTGTCCGATTCTCCACCCTAGCCGATATGCACGCTAAGATTCACGAAAATCGGTCGAGCGATTTCTGAGGAGTTCAATAACGTACACCGTGACACGAGAATTTTATATATTAGATTTAGCTACAATTATAATACTAACGACTAGGTATAAGATCAGTTATAAGAATCAAGTTTGTTTAATATACATTTTTTTGTGTAATACTACCGAAACATAACATACACTACCTAACTAGGTACATACTATATATCGAACCATAATATAAAATAGCTAATAGGATAATTTCGACTAGATTTGTTACTTTGCTGACGTCACAATAGCGACAATTGTCAAAATAAAGTTGTTTAATTGTGGAGAGTTTTGAATACCTATAACTATAGCTTTAATTTCTTTCCAATAAAAACTTTCTTCTAATGTCTTACTCTTCACTAAGTCCAGATTCAGATTTCATTTAAATGAATACAAAAATACAGAAATTTTGACAAAGACAATAAATTGTGGCATACGTAATGCTCAAATCTTCTTCTGCACCTGTGCCCTCTGACCATTCATTGCTGAGTAGTACATTAAAATGTGTTAAGTGAAAATTGCTTTAAGTGTTTCTCTGCAGCTATACTTGTGTCAGCAGCTTTGACTAAGATACTTATCCACATATACTTTATATAATGTACACTGGTACTAAGGCTATAGATTTTGGCTAATTTTACAAAAAAATAATGTTATGTTATTATAAAATTACAAATTATAATAATATATGAAAATATTTAAATTTCTGTTAATCAATTTCGGCAGAGATCAACACATCCCTGAGCTATATTTCTGTCGAGAAGATTCCCACTAGCTACTACTGGTTAATATATATAATAAGCTTATATATCGAGAAGTATACCTCGTGATGCCTATAAAATAAATCGAAAATATATTTTTATCCTTTCTAAAGAGTTAGGGGAGGCGTGGGTTCCGAAAACTATTAGATTAAGGTTAATAATCTAGTAAAGTAAATCGTTTCCATCTCATAATAGTTTAATAAACTTATGTTAGGACTGGAACCAAATAGGCCATATAACAATATTTGCCAGTTTATATGATTTATACCAGTTGTTTGTTCTGTTCGTCATTTTTATACCCTGAACAGGGTATATTAAGTTTGTCACGAAGTTTGTAATACCCAGAAGGAAGCGTCGGAGGCCCTATAAAGTATATATATAAATGATCAGTATGTTGAATTAAGTCGATTTAGCCAAGTCCGTCTGTCTGTTCGTCCGTCCGTCTGTCTGTCTGTATATATACGAACTAGTCCTTCAGTTTTTAAGATATCGTTTTGAAATTTTGCAGATGTTATTTTCTCTTCAAGAAGCTGCTCATTTGCCGGAACTGCCGATATCGGACCACTATATCATTTAGCTGCCATACAAACTGAACGATCGAAATCAAGGGCTTGTATGGAAAACTTCCGCATTTTACTACATATCTTCACGAAATTTGGTGTGAGTTATTGTTCATAGAAATTATTTAATCTCCGAAAAAATTGTTCAGATCGGTTCACTATAGCATATATTTGCCATACAAACCGAACGATCGGAATCAATGGCTTGTATAGAAAATTTTCACATTTGACGTGGTATCTTCACGAAATTTGACATGAATTACTGCTTAAGCTAATAATATAATCTCCGAAGAAAGTGTTCAGATCGGTTAACTATATAACCTTAATGTTTCTAGCAAACAACCCGGCTAAAAAGAATTAGTAAAATGTTTTCTTTTTTTTACTTACTTTTTCTTACGTCTTCAGATTTGCCTAAACACATAGTTACCAAAAGAAATGCACCTGTGAAGGGTATATTAGCTTCGGTACAGCCGAAGTTAACGTTTTTTCTTGTGTGAGCTTATGTTGCCATCCTCATCCACATTGCATTAGTCAGTAAATTCGGCGTTCTTGATTCTGATTTTAGGCTCGTTCGCTGATTCATCACATTTTGTTGGCAAGTGTCAACCACTGCAGTCCTCAACATATCTTGTGTTTGAGTGTAAAGCTAACATTTTACCATGAATTATATATATATCGTTTAATACAAAGAAAATTTTGCCTGACAGGCAGTATTTGATGTCATTGAAGTATTAATTAGTCATATTTATTTGAGTTATTTTAAGCTTTCTTGGTATTAATAATTATGTATATATAATTTCCATACATGTACAGGGTGACTGAATCGTTTTATTACGTCAAAGAAGACGACTTATAAGTACCACTGCACCGTATGTTTGAATTTTGTTTTCTTAAAAAAATGTTGAAATTTTGTCAGTTAGTGGACTTATACTGGAAAGTTAATTTTTATCTCACTAAAATGGTATAACTTTTATCTATTTTACTCCTATTTTATTGTGTAGATATTTTTTTGTTTTATACCAGTTACTTGTTTGTTGCGACCTTCCTTTATTTTCATTCAGGTTATGTCAGTCTCTTTGACGTATACCAGTTGTTTGTTCGTTTCTAATTCTTTTAATTTTCAGGTTCATTATGCCAGTATCGTTTCTTATACCAGATTTTTTATATTGTTGACTTATACCAGATGGTTGTTCGTTTCGACTTCCTTTTATTTTCAATGTGATTAAGCCAGGTTCGTTGACTTATACCAGTTGCATCTTCCTTTTGAACTATTTTTTAATCCGATTATGCCAGTCTATTTTATACCAGTTGGTTCTTTTAGATTTTATTTTATTTTCAGTCTCTTTATGCCAGTATCATTGACTTATACCAGTTACTTGTTCGTTTCGACATCATTTTGTTTTTAATCTGATTAATGCCAGTCTAACCAGTCTTATACCAGTTGTTTGTTCGTTTCTAATTCTTTTAATTTTCAGTCTCATTATGCCAGTATCGTTTCTTATACCAGATTATTTATATTGTTAACTTATACCAGTTGGTTGTTCGTTTCGACTACCTTTTGTTTTCAATGTGATTAAGCCATTCCCTATGACTTCACCAGTTGCATGTTCGTTCCGACCGAATTTTTAATCTGATTATGCCAGTCTCGTTGGCTTATACCAGTTGCATGTTCATTTCGACCTAATGTTTAATCTGATTATGTTAGCCTATTTTATACCAGTTGGTTCTTCTTTTCGATTTTATTTTATTTTCAGTCTCTTTATGCCAGTATCATTGACTTATACCAGTTACTTGTTCGTTTCGACACCATTTTGTTTTTAATCTGATTATGCCAGTAGTTTAATTTTATACCAGTTGTTTGTTCGTTTCTAATTCTTTTAATTTTCAGTCTCATTATGCCAGTATCGTTTCTTATACCAGATTATTTATATTGTTAACTTATACCAGTTGGTTGTTCGTTTCGACTACCTTTTGTTTTCAATGTGATTAAGCCATTCCCTATGACTTCACCAGTTGCATGTTCGTTCCGACCGAATTTTTAATCTGATTATGCCAGTCTCGTTGGCTTATACCAGTTGCATGTTCATTTCGACCGAATTTTTAATCTGATTATGTTAGCCTATTTTATACCAGTTGGTTCTTCGCTTCAACTTCCTTTTATTTTCAGTCGCTTTATGCCAGTCTCTTTGACTCATACTAGTTGTTTATACTGTTCACCATTTACGAAGTTTTAAATAAATTTATGTATTAGGTCTTTAAATATTGAGTTGGTTTATCGATTTTATAATGTTTTCAAATTCAAATCTAAATACTACGAAATTTTTGGAAAAATATTTTTTTTAATAAGATTTTATACCAAATTTAACAAGCGTTGCCAAAAGCAAGTTGAACACCCTGTATTTCAAAACCTCTAAATTCCTTACATTTCAAGTTCTTTTTCTTCCTTTGATTATTTCCACACGCAATTTATTCGCATAAGCAGGTTCTCTTCTTTTCTAGTACTAATTGTACCGTATCAAATGTAGCCACGTGATGTTACCACCTGTGTACAAATTATGCCCTGTTCTTCTGATGAAAGACACAGCTATAGCTATACATTCATCTATACGAGTATACTAATATGTGTGAGCACACATCCGGCAAAAGGTTTAGAAAATCTGAGATTCTAGCAAATTTCTTTGCGTATTTTTAAGGCGATTTGTTGTTGCTGTGGCAGCTAATTAGCGCACAACTGCATTGACTCGATTATATGATTGTATGTATGTATGTTTGTATGTAAGTATACACTTAATGTGGCAGGAGAAAATCCTCGACACATTTATGACTTCTTCTAATTAACTTTTCCAAGACGAGCTTTGGTACGAGCATTTGGACATTGCAGTCATTTAATTGGCTGTTGCACAGTTTCCAAGTGTCGGTTGCATGTAGCTTAATCACTTTGAAATCTTAAATGTGCTTCGTCACTTGACTTAACAAATACACACATGCATGTTTGCTTACACATTTATTCGTAACGACAGTATTTGGTCGAAGGAGCACTTCAACGACTTGTGAACGTACTTACCGTCCAAAAAGAAAGGGAAACATTAAAGGGTAAAGTAAATGTTAGTTGGATACATAATACACTTATTTATATTGAATTTCATTTAATTAATTGCTTAATAAAATATATTACTATTCACCACAGTTGTAACTGTAAATAATTTAGTTCCACGCTCACCCAGCATTATAGACACTTTTTAAGGTTAGAAAAGAGTTCTTGGGCTCAAATTGTGGCAAAATGGAAGTTCAACTCCCGAAGCTTAAAATTTTTAATACCAGCTTCTTTTACTACTACCTTAAATACTGTGAAGGGAAAATATCTTTGTCTCTTTAAAGGAATTTAATATTATATATTAATTACACTGGTCGATAAAACGTAAGTTTTTCTCTGCATCAAAGATCAGACAATGATATTCTTATGGGATTTTCATCGCTGAACACGAATATGACCTCCAAAAGTGCCCATCACGTCGAGGTTTTGAGCAAAATGGACTCAAAGTCTCAAAAAAACCCTGTTTTTGGCCTTTTTTGATCACGTGTAGAGAATTATGCTGACGTGCTAGAAGTCTGTAATTAGGCTTAAATTGAAGCTTAAACTGTCAACTATAAGAATCAAATCGAAAAAGTTCTGAATCAGTCAAAAAATTAAATAAATAAAATTAATATGTAAGAGTGCCCTAGTGTACCTCTCTATGAGTGCAAGTAGAGCGCGCGCGCACATGAAAAAGTTGTGCTATATGAAAATTTTTGACTGATTCAGAATTTTTTCGATTTGATTCTTATAGTTGACAGTTTAAGCTTCAATTTAAGCCTAGTTACAGACTTCTAGCACGTCAGCATAATTCTCTACACGTGATCAAAAAAGGCCAAAAACAGAGTTTTTTGAGACTTTGAGTCCATTTTGCTCAAAACCTCGACGTGATGGGCACTTTTGGAGGTAATATTCGTATTAAGCGATGAAAATCCTATAAGAATATCATTGCCTGATCTTTGATGCATTTTTTGTGTCGACCAGTGTTATTATATTATACGAGGGCTGCTTAATATATTTCTGGCCTAATAATGAAAATAGGAATATTTATCAACGAAAATGGTTTTATTGTTTTTCAAAATATTATCCATCAAGATTTATACACTTTTGCATACGCTCAAACCAATTTTCGAAGCACTTTTTTTGAGCCTTGTTTTGAGCGATTGTCAAATTGTGCGGGATCCAACGAGAACAAACCTTTTTTACGGCCAGGTGTTCATGCAATATCGAATGTATGCTGATGGGAGAAATGCATAGGCATGCCTCTATCTGAAGGTATGTTACATGACGGTCTTGCATTATCAGTTCACGTACGGCATCGATTTTTTCTGGCACAACGGCTGTTTTTGGACGACCTTCACGAAATTCGTCTTTGAGCGAGCGTCGGCCACGATTGAATTCGTTGTACCAGTTTTTCACAGTGCTATAGGATGGTGCTTCATAGCCATACAAAGATTTTAGTTCATCGATGTACTCTTGTCGCGATAATCCACGTCGAAAGTTGTGAAAGATGATCGCACGAAAATGTTCACGAGTTAATTCCATTTTTTGGCCGAGATGAATTTTTTAATTCTCTGTAAATAAAACAATTCATGATTAAAAGACAAAACGTTCTGAGTGATGTTACGCTAAAAAATGTCAATCTTTCCAATGGAAATGTCAGATTGCACCTGGGAACACTTAGTGTTTCCTTGGCCAGAAATATATATAGCAGCCCTTGTATATAATCATTTAATCATTGAAATTCATTGAATGGGTTATTTGAATTACTACATTTTCTAGTAAGCCAGTGATAAAAGAACATGCACAAAAACAAAAAATATATTCCCACGAATCGGTCGGTTAATAATTGAGCATCTTTGACACCAGTAATTCAATATTTAAGAAATAAATTAGAAAGAATTAGGAAAAAATTTCAACCAAAATCGATGAAAACACCAATGACCATATTTTATAACCATTAAAATGTGTTCTCAACTTGATGTGACACACTTCTGTAGATACAGTGCTATATTTTACGTGGTAGTGCGAACAAAACAATGAACAAAATATGTAATAGGTGGAGATTATATCCACTTACTTTGTAATCATAATGATTAGATCCCTTAAATAAAGAGAGTTGTCAGTGGATATTGGGTCTATATCATACCCGAAGCAAATTATAATCTCTAATTACAGAATTTTTCCTATCTATCTCTTTTCTTGGATACTCTGATATCTCTTCTTTAAGATACTTCTAGAATCTTACATTTATCGGATAACAACAAGACGTACAACACAAATAGGCGGAGAACTGTACATAATTTCAGACAATCTTGATATTTTCAGCCTTAACCTTACCATTTATAAAAAGCCTTGCTTTATCTAAAGACCCAAAACAACTGAAGCCAAAATAGAACAGAAAAAAATTCCTATAATATACAGCTCCTTTTTTTAATACTTGATCAGCGTGTTTCAAGTAGGTAGAAGATTCTGATGATGGCTTCGAAAATTTCCTTATTTTATTTTCCAACCTTCTTTTTTATTGAATCTACCAACAAGCTGCTTCTTTACTGTTGATTTGAAGATTTGTAGATTTGAAATTTGCCTTTGGGCGGATAAAAATCGGGGATCGTTCGGGTTACGTAGAACCGATTGTCATGGGAAGGGTCTTCTTCTTCACCTTCTTTACTGTCGTAGACACTGCTTACTCGATTATAGTCGAGTTAACAACAGCGATCTATTCATTTTTTCTATTGAAAAAACGAAGTGAAACCTGGTAGGTATCCACCTGGTCTTTCCAACGTAGTGGAGGTCTTCTTCTTCCTCTGCTTCCACCAGTGATTAGGTAGGTAGGTAGGAGTGTTGCCCTGTTATAGTTCGGGCTCAATTAGCACTATCTGTGCCATTTTGATGCACTAGTCGTTGACCTTTTTATTTGCTAAGCTTCTCGTTCAAACCATTTTGTGGTTTCAATGAAGCTTCCATTATGCTTTTTGTAGACATCCATTCAAGGTTTGATACTTGATGGATTCCGAGAGAGTGTTCTGTGTAGGATCTGCGATAGGGCTGGGCAACCACAGAGAAGGTGGAAAATTGTTTCCTTATTTCCTACTAGCTCGCAACTTCGGCATATGTTATTGTAGAGCATACCCATTATCGACGCATGTTCTCCAAATGGCCAATGAAGATACTGTTCCTTGACTTATTTAATAAGTCGTTAGTTCTTTTCATGTCGTATTTTGGCCATATCTTTTTGGTTACTTTGAATTTTGTTATATTTTTCCATTTGTTATTTGCTAACTGTTGAAATTGTACATTGAGCTCTCGCCTGATCGGTCCTAACGGGCTTGGTATTAATTCTGCCTTCGTTTAGAGAAGCTCCTGTCTTTGCCAGCTCGTCTGCTTTTTCGTTGCTGAAAATGTTCCTATGGCCGGGAACCCAGATCAAGTCTAGGAGGAGCTTGTCTTCTAGCAACTTCAGTGCCTTCTTGGAGTTTAAGACAATGCTTGAATTAGTCATGGGTGAGGACAATGCCAGGAGACCCGCTTGGCAATCCGTGTATATTGTTGCTTTATGTATCCTCCCATAGTTATTCAAAAGAGCTTCTCATAGTTATTCAATAGACCTTCTCTATGCCTAGTACTTCCGTTTGGAAGATGCTACCCGAGTTTGGTAAACGGATAGCGAGAGAAATGTCCAGATCATCGGAAAATACTGCCGTGCCTACAGTGGGTACCGAACACTTTCAAAGCTGAAGTGCTTTCGCAACCAGCGTAGAACTATATCAATGCCGTCGTATAACCCATACAGCTCATCGTTCCATCGTCTGCGGTATTCGCCATTGCCAACATTGAAAAAACCATATATTTTCCGCAAAACCTTTCTCTTGAGAACTCCTAGTGTCACATTGTCTCATCAGATGTTGACATCATTCACGCTTCGGCACCATAAAGCAGGACGGGAATAATGAGAGACCTGTAAGAGTTTGGTATGTGCACTTAATCCAAAACACCTGTTGGTAAAAGTGTTTCTGCGTTGGATTTCAAGGCTTATTGTTATTGGTGTTAATGCTGGATCACAAGTAGACGAAATTATCTATAACTTCAAAGTTTTGACTCGTTGTCTCCGTTCACTACCAAAGCCATATGCTTCGAGGTCTGGAAAAAGCAGAACTAACGGAGCACTTGTTGAGTCCAATGATATCGTATTCATTGTCTCTCTTTTGGCCCTGAACGGACTTACAAATCAAAAGCTTCGAGAATCTTTTTCAACTCTCTTTGTGTAAAACAGGATACATTCTTCTTAACAATTTAAATGTAGCGGTCTTCGATTCGCCACTTCTTTGCTTTCATTTTCAGAGCTTGAATCTCTTTAAAAATGGCATCTAAAAGCGATAACAAAGTTATACGGTTGAATTCCAATATAAAAAAATCTGCGGATATTTTACATAAATGGTATAACTTATTCCATACTATTTAGACTTCATTATACCAGTCTCTTATTTTTATACCAGTATCTTACTTTTGTACCAGTACCCAATTGTTACCCCAGTCTCTTATTTTTATACCAGTATCCTATTTTTATACAAGTCTCTTATTTTTATGCCATATTTTTAGACCAGTATATTATTTTTATACCAGTCTCTTATTCTTATATCAGTATTAAAAGTTTATACCAGTCTCTTATTCTTATACCAGTATTAAAAGACTATACCAGTTTCTTATTCTTATACCAGTATTAAAAGTTTATACCAGTCTCTTATTCTTATACCAGTATTAAAAGTTTATACCAGTCTCTTATTCTTATACCAGTATTAAAAGTTTATACCAGTCTCTTATTCTTATACCAGTATTAAAAGTTTATACCAGTCTCTTATTCTTATACCAGTATTAAAAGTTTATACCAGTCTCTTATTCTTATACCAGTATTAAAAGTTTATACCAGTCTCTTATTTTTATACCAGTTGCTTGTTCGATTCGCTACGCTGCCAGGATTTAGCTATCTAATGCGATTTTTGTTGTTTATTTAAATATATTCCTGTAACACTCTCGTTCTAAACTTGATTATGCATATTTTCCTCACAACTGTAACAAGTTATCAAATTTTATTTACAAAAAAACTCAAACTCTACGCATATATTGATAAACGATACTTACAGCGCTCTCTAAGCAGCGGTATTTCATGTTTTATTTCGTATTTATATTCGGAAACTTTACTTGTACAAGTATTTACATAAGCGGACCTGCCTGGCGCCATTCACCATTGCAATTTGTCGCATGTATTTTCATTTTTATCTATTTTCTACTGCAGATAATTTTTTTGAACAGCAAGAAAAAAATGCGCACTTAAATTTACCTGCGCTGCAAGGCACTATCTCTGTGTATAGCATATTTGTATGCAGCTGCTTGGCAAAGTCTTTGCTAGCTTGGTGAGTCCCTCGGCAGCAGTGTCTGAAAACTTCCAGTCACCTTATTGCAACACAGTGACACATCCTTAGGGCATGCTTGACACTCGCTTGCATTATGCTCCTTTGTTTTTATTGTTATTCGAGCTGCTGGGAGCTTATGCTTTTGAATATTTTGTCAGAATTTATCTTTGAATTCAATGCATATTAATGTGTGTATAATGAGCCTGCGGCTGCAATCGAAGTTCAGCATGAAAATGAGGTTTATTATTTCATATCATAATATTAATATATAATAATGTTACATTACACTTGAGAGGAAATGTTGGAATTATTATACACGTTTCATGCTTTTATGTGTGTGTGTATGTCGTATGTGATAGGCTTCTTTTAGCTGGAGGACTTTGGAAGTTTGCATATGCAGTTTCTTATTCATGTTTATTAAAATTGTCATTGAGGAGTTTCTTATTATATTTAATGCGGGTTTTATTAAGAATTTTGATATTAAACCAATAAGATAATTGAAAACTATATAGGTAGTATGTTTGTTTTCTATATTTTCTCTAAGATATTATTTTAAATATATTCGATAATTATGGAAATAAAGAGCAGTCAGATAGGAAAGGAAAGATAATGAGAGATAAGTTACGGTTCCTTCAACAATATAAGATATTTGTAAAAGATTCACTGAAAACTAGGTTTAGAATTTTAGATCTTCAGTAGTCAAGGTCTAATCACTATTTATTGAGCACTTTCGCAAAATAGTTTGAGCAACTTACGAGTCACCATGTTTTATGGCACTGTTTTGTAGATTATTTTGTGTAAATTCCAGTATATTCGAATTTACTGCATTATTCCTTCGATTTCGACATTGGGAATGCCAAAAGAAAAAAATAAAAAAAACTGTAAAGAGATTCAATAAAGTGTTTCCTTTTTGACTCTGAGACCATGGTTTAGAACACTCTTTTCATGAAAAAATGATTAAACTATCTAACCTGAAGTGTTCTTCTTAATAGCGGTTTTAAGTGGTTAGAATGAAATATTAGATTTTATTAGTGATATGAGAAAGCATCCAAAATCCAAATACAATATTTCACTTGCTATCATTGGCAGCTTGAAATATGTATATCGGGTCTTTCATTTATCGGATTTCTTATAGCTGCTTCTTGATTGTCACAGTAATTAATGAATTGATGTCAACAATAGCTCGTCAGGTTTTTCAACTCTTCGAATTCGAATTCGCCCATTTAAAAACCCTAGAGACGATTTTTCTTCTTTTCTTAGCTATTCATTGTACCATAGTTATACACCCGTCTTTTTCTGAGATCATTTGGTCCGATGATGACAATGGCTTATAAAAGTTCCTGCCTGAATGGTTTTTCTCGGTCACTTGCACATTTTGTTCACTATTTGATTAAAGAAATCGCTTTGTAGGAAGACTCATAACTCTAAGACTCCAAGAGGCCCTCATTTGTATAAATTAAGCTCGTCGTGCTGCTCCTCGTTATATTCTAAAACTGCATAAGTCACTTTGGCGTCAATAAATACGAGGTCTGTTCAAAAAAAGTTAAATTTTTCTCAAAAAGTATTTTCCAATTTTTGTTTTGTTCCCTTCAAAGTAGTCCTCCTCAGATCTTTTGACCTTGGCTCTCTTAAGCTCTTCCATTGGGATGATTGGATTTGGGTTTCGATGTCAAAATTTCCGAAAAATTTCCATGGCATGAGCCAACCGATATGCCGACATCGTCAGGAACTTCTCTAATAGTGATTCGACGATTCTCTATAACAATTTCCTTAACTTTTATAGCATTTTTATGGGTTGTTGATGTTCCGGTGCGTCCAGATCGAGCGTAGTCATTCACATCTTCTCGACCTTCTTTGAGAAGTTTTTACCAATTGTAAACAATGACTTTTTTGACTCAGTGTATACTCACCGTATGACTCTGTTAACATTTCAAATGTTTTATGTATCAATTCTGTCTCAAACCACTTCCATGGCTCCTTGTACAAAGTGATCTGTTCGAGTTCTTCTGTGTAATTTTCCATAGCCGTCAACCCACTTCATCTTCGAGGGCAACAAATATAGCATGAGTGTCGAACTATTTTCCTCTCACCTTTTTCAAGACTTGACTTGCAGTGAACATTATGCGAATTGATGGAATCTTCGAATTTGTTCCATGATCGTCCATTCGATACGTTGTGGGTTGCCTTAAGTCGTTCATATAATGCGATTGACAGAACTTGGTATGTCATATAAAGCAGACTGATCTCCCAACAGTTGGCTTAGTTTATTGCTTAGCTATTCAATAGCCTCTCTAATGCTAGTCTATTCTTCTTATTCTTCGGGAATGGAACATATATTTAATCGACTTCAATTAGCAGTTCAGTTTAATAATCTTCTTAATATCATTCTTCTATAATAATTTTTTCCTAAACAATCGGAAATTAATTTTATGGACATCTCTTTTCTTCAACATTTCTTCCGTTGATTTTGAGGTTAGTTTTGAAATGTCTGGTTTTCATCTGGATTGGGTCTGAAAACTTATTTAAAATGAAACTGATATAAATTGTTGCTACCCTTCGCCCTCAGTAATGTCAATATTTCCGTAATCATAGGAGTTCTAAATGGCCATTGTCTCATCGGTATTCACAAGGTCAAACTAAAATTTTAACCCGTTGCCAGCTGCAGAAGCTGTTTGGAAGATGATGAGTTGGAATCTTCCCAACATTTCCTTTTGATTGATTGATTCTACACGTCTTTCTGATTCTTACATTTTAGTGAGGGGCCCAATTACCTATCATAACCTATAGTCACATAAAATGTAAAGCTGACTGCCTAACTAGAGGGGAATAGGTTAACTGAATATATTTTTAAGGGGTTTCTCTGATGAGGTTCCTTTTTTCTACGAATGTATGTATATGTTCCAGCTTAGTGAACGATGGGAAACTATGGAAGTATGATCTATGCATTCTAGAGTTCTAAAGAGCTTTATTATACGAATTGGTTAGACAGAAGAAAGTTACTTAGTTCTATATGCTTCCAAGCTTATTATGAAATGATTTCCGTGAGTTGCCATGCATTATGAAAATGATGCAACCCTTTGAGTACCCATGTTGCTTATCAAATTGCTATTTCCTGTCAGCTAGTGAAAAAACCAGCGTCATTCGCTGACCGAAATATAACAGTATTACGCGTAGAAACTCACTCGCGTCTTCTTCATCTGGCATTTCTATACATATCTATACGTGTGTATCTAAGGACATTCGTGCATTGGTGCGTGTGGTTTAAAGTGACGAGTTGGTTGCAATGCTTTTAGTCGCGACCACGAAGCGCATGCAGCCATGCAAATGATGTGTACTGAAGTACGTACAAGAGTACAGTCGGGCAACCGGGCCAGTCAGTCAGTGAAAGCTTTGTTTGCTTTTACGGACATCAAGAAGACACAGCATCGTACACAGCATGCATTTGGGAGAGGTTAAGAGAAATCCAGAGTTTGGATGTCAAACTGATGCGTGTGCGCTGCTGCGACAGCTTTTGTTACTGCAATTGTATGTGTGTGTGTGTGTCTGGTTTTACGAGCAGCATTGTGTTCGCTCGCTGGTCGATGAGTCAATGGCGCCAACATGACTCCACGCAGGACAAACGACGCTGAATGCACGTTAACGTTGCTGCACGTCGCACTCGTTTTCAAGAACTTCTCGCCATTCGGCACAATGGTGGCACTGTGGCAACATCCGCAAAATGGAAAGCGGCGACAAAAAAGCCAAAGACAGCGAAATATTGGGGAGATAACTAATGCAAATGTTAAACATTTACTAAACGCGGTTGACGCTTTACAACAATGTACCAGCGGGTTACAAGGGTTTACATATGTATGTATTTCGGTATATATCTTACATATACATATATGTATTGTGAAAATGCGAATGCATTGAATGGTAGACGAGAACGCACAGCATTGCAATGGCATGTGTATTATTAAAGCAACAATACCCAGATCTTGGAAGACTTCGAAGGTGTAGTTTAAGTGCAATGTCTTAAAGTTTTAATCAGACACCGTTAGCACCTTGAATATGCACGAATGTCAGTTGCATAATATGAGAAAGCTAACAATGTGAAATGGACGAGTATAATATGAATGACAAAGTAACAGCTGCGTCTCATCTTTTATGTGTGGTAACTCTGTCTTAGCTGAGTCCCAGAGTCCCTATTGGATTGCTGAATTGTCGCTTAGCATATTTGTGGAAAGTTCCAGGCAGAAGTTGTATAGTTCAAAATTAAAACAAAAAAATAAAAAATTAATAAATAAAACAAAAAAGAATAAAAGGTTTCCACCTCTTTAAAAATTCAATAACAAATAAAATTGGCAATAATTCAATAAAATTGCTAAAATATACAAGTACATAATGACGTTGACGGTATAAACTAAAGATTTGCAAAAAAGCTTTTAGCTAAAATTAATTCTTGAATAGGGTTGCCAACTATTTGAAATTTTCAATTTCAAAAATTGGATTAGATAAACTTATATTACAAAAAGTAAGGAAGGGCTAAGTTCGGGTGCAACCGAACATTTTATACTCTCGCAATTTATTGAAGAAATTTTATTAAGCTAACACACAAACCAATACATATATGCGGAATAAAGCCCACCGTATTTTTGAAAAACTTATAATTAGGTATATGGGAGCTAGGAGACCCCAGCTCCCATAGGAGGAGAGGGAGCTGTTATGACCCGATTTTAAAAATTTTTGGAACAGAGACACACTATTATAAGAAAACAATTTCCTCTGAATTACATTACATTATCTGAGAGATTTACCCATATTTTCGGTTAAAATTTATCCTTAGGCGCTGAGTTCAACATGTTCGATATCTGGGGCCTTGAAAAGTTATGGTCCGTTTTCCACAATTTTTTCACAAGTGAAGCCAGTGATGATATGCACTATTTGTGTAAAGTTTTATTCCGCTATCTTCTTTGGTTCCTTATGTTTACATTATAAAGTGAAGGAATAAGATGGATTTCAAAATTGAGTTATATGGGAAGTTGTCGTGTTTATGAACCGATTTCATCCATTTTTCACATGTGTCATCAGGGTGTCAAGAAAGTATTATATACCGAATTTCATTGAAAGTAGAGTAGTTCCTGAGATATGGTTTTTGACCCATAAGTGGGCGATGCAACGCCCATTTTCCATTGCGTTTTTCCAAGTTTCATTAAGATATCTCAATTTTTACTCAAGTTATCGCTTGCACGGACAGACGGATAGATGGACGGACAGACATCCGGATTTCAACTCCACTTATCATCCCGATCATTTATATATATAACCCCATAACTAACTCTTTGATTTCATGTTGACACAAACAACCGTTATGTGAGCAAAACTATAATACTCTCTTTGGCAACTTTGTTGAGTATAAAAATACAAGTGAAAAAATTAAAAAAATATTTTTTTTTCTATTGTACCGCTAGTTTTTTTTGTTTATGCAAGTTGGTTATAAGCAACTTTGGCTGTTTAGGTCATACAAATATTAAGATGAGTAAAGCACGAAAAGGGCTGTTGGATGCAGACTTACAACATATTTTGGAGAGCACTGGAACAAATCTTCTGATGAAGAGTGTGATAAATACGACGATGAGTTTCTGGAGAGAGGTTTGAAAGACATTTTAGAAAAGGATGAAGAATTTGAAATCCATTTACTAGAAGATAGAGAAAAGATAAATAAATAACTTAATTGTTGAAAATGTTGATTTATACCAATTTAAAAGGAGAAAAATATCAATTGATTGTGGAACAGATCAATAAGTATGTCCTCCAAGAGACTGACAGTGAACCCAATTGCTCAAATGATTATCTTCGTCGAATTCTTGGAGTTTGTTCTTTGAGTCTTTTACGAATTTGTATAGGCAACTAATTTGTATTGGGTTCAAATGGTTCTCCGAAAGCTGGACAATGAAGGAAAATGTGTTTTGATGTCTCAAATTCTCCCTTGGCAATTTGCATCCGTCAGGATATTTAGCCTTACGGCATGTAATCCCAACGGGCAGTGGCCAGTAAGGACTCTATCACTCCTACTTAGGTATCTTAGGTATGAGGTTGGTAGATAAAGTGGTTGTCAAATAGAAGATGTACTATAGTCTCTTATTCCAATTAGGCCACGTCTGCCTGCTAGTTGAACAAGTCATAGATTCTATCCACCTGGATTCAGCCCAATCTATGGCCTGTTTATCAATTAAGTGCTTACAAGTGGCCAACGGTATGCATATATTCTCCTTACTCGGATCCAATTGTAAGGTTGTGCCTAATTTGGCTAGTTCAACTGCCACACAGTTACCTGGAATTTCACTGTGTCCAGGAACCCATTGCAGTTTATCGTGTAGTATGAAGTCAGTTCCATTAATATTTCATGACACTCTTTTACTATCTTAGAGGAGATCCTTAGGGTCTTAAGTGATTTTAAAGCCGCTTGGCTGTCTGTAAAAATATATATATTTCTAGTCGTAAGCACCCTCTTTCCCAGCACGAGCAGGCTTTCTTTTATTGCAGCAATCTCTGCTTGAAAGACGCTGCAATAGTCTGGTAGTCGGAAGGCGATTCTGGTGTCTAATTTTTCAGAAAAGACACCACCTCCCACACGTTTATCTAGCTTAGGTATTACAGATTCCCAAAAGTCTAGTCTTTTATGTCCAAACTAATATAGAAACGACCTTGGCTTTGATTAATTGAACTTGTTGAATTTAGGCGGATTTCATATTGGTATTCAAATTATGGTTGCTTAAGAATATTTCTTAGTTGCTGTTGTTGTAGCGGCATAAACTATTCCTCAAATACTTTCTACACTTTTTGTCCGGATAAGAATCTGACAATGGTCATGTTACGTAGAATCTACTCTCGTGGGAGAGATATCTTGTTCGCGATGTGTGCCTAAACCTGCTATCGTAGCAACGAAGGAAATCCAAAATATTTTTGAGTAATGCGGCCGAGTTCATAGACCTTGAAAATATGTTTGAAAATATAAAAGAAAATATGAAACGGAACGGTACGTAGAATAATTTTCCAGACCTTTCTAAACATTCTTGCTAGTTATGATGTTAGGCGCCAGTCAGTAGCTATAGACAGATTTCGAAGATATCTCTCATGTGTTTTTGAAAGTAATGAATGTTTGACAGCTATGTTGATTCTTATAGTAGTAAGTCAAGTCTATAACCATAGTATGGAGAGATATTAATATAAAATTTTGAAAGAAGCAACATGTTACCGTCGCTGTCTGACCAATGACTCCATTGATTTTGTTGAAAATTGCAATAAATAAAACGAAGTTTATTTCGGTAGACATGGAGACGAGGCTTATAAATATTTTATTCAATCAAAGGCTTTGCAAGTCGTAACGTTGTAGAGACAGCAATAAATTTACACTTGGCGAGTGTAACTACCGACTGTAAGGACTACATTAAGACCTAGCTCTGTAAGCTGTCTTCTCTCTATCTAATGGCATAATCACTGCTTGTCCTCTTCCATCAACAGCTTGTTCTCCATTTTATCTAAGATTCTAACTGTCTCGTTTTTAACCTAGAATTTAAGAAAGAACACCATTCTTCAACACCGAGTACCTACTCCTTTACATCATTTAAATAAGCATTTCTGAAGCATCTCAATTTAACAAGACAATCTTTTTCTGTTTTGTTTTTTTGCGTTTCTCGATGACGGCGCTTACAAATATTTATTAATTGGTGCATTCACCAGCAGTACCTTGAATGGCGCTGTTGTGTATAGGAGTAAATGCAACTTTGACAAACTCCGCCCACCGTCGTCTCTGCTTGGCAATGCCAAGCGTATCTGTGTCTGCTTTTCAACTCCCGCGCTGCGCGCCAGACACAAGCGAAACTTTTGCTTGTAAACAAAAATTGTTTGTGTGGGCACAAAAGTTTTTACATCATCATCGCTGCCGCTTTCAGCTTTCAGTGTTGTGCTGCACAACTCACAACAATTAGGGTACATGTATCTACTTGTGCATCGGCTTGTGGTGCTCTCGCTGGTGCGCTGTGCGCTGTTCCACCGCAACGGGGTTACAAGATGCGCCGCTTTTGCTCGATTACTTGTTTCGTTGCGCTGCGTAACCTTCCCGCCGAAAGTTCAACACCACCCACATCCCGCATGGACGAAATTGTTTGTTTATATTTACTTTTGTACTTTGCGGCGCGCTGTTGTTCTTGCAATTTTCGGTGGATATGTTGGTGGACTGGCGCTGAGGTAGACAATGTTGTTGTGGTTCTGGTGTGTTGTTTTTGTTTTTTTTTCCAACGCCCAAAGGATATGCCTAAGCATATTTATAAACTGAAAGATATTTCCGCGCAGATTTTTTTCGAAAACTGCCGTTTTTTATTGTGAATTCCACATATTCATTGCAGTCTGTGTTTGTGGACTGTGAAATTGTTTATTTGTTGTTGTCATTGTTTATTTACTGTAGTAAGCAAAACAAGTTTATCCGATGCTCTCAAGCGCACAGAATGACACTATTTTTGGCTTGTACTTGTATATATAAACGGTTATCTGTGAGCGTGCGAAAGGCTTGAGATACTATCAGTCAGGAGGGGCCTTGAAAGCTTAGACATGGACTTATGTATAATCCTTAGTTATGTTCGGTTTGATTGTATGAAAGACAGTCCTTTGTGAAGCAAGGATGCCGCCTAGATTAGGAGTCAACAGAACGTGCTGAACCTACTACAAATCTGCTTCTTCTATATTCACTACTTCGCGAGCTTGTTCGAAAAAGTGAGATCCGAGAAATTTTTTTCTTGATCTCGCAGAGGACATTCCAGAAGCAAGTAATGAGATGATTACACCTCGCCCTCCTCCATGCAGCTTCTACAACTAGCATCCGGTAAGATTTTTAACCTTATAGCGTGAATCCCGGTGGGACAGTGGCCAGTTAGAATCCTCACGACTAAGGAGAGGAAAGTTTTACTGAGGGCGAAGACCTCCTTCGAGGACTAGTAGGCCAGAGAGATTTGTTGACTTCGCAAGTGATAGGGACTGACCAGCGCTTGTCCAGCTCATTCGAGGCCCATCTGTCCAGTAGTAAACCACAATAGGGCAACGGTGCTCCTACATGTTTCCATGCTACTAATAGTGAGACTGACTTTCCAGCTCATAGGCTTTACAATTTTCCTTTGATTACGCTGTGGTCACGAACTCAGACCCTATTATTCCCTTAGTGGACAATTCAACATTTTGAATAGCACTGATCCGGCCAAATGTTTACGAACGAAGATGAAGTAAATCCGACAGAATCTGAAAGTCGAACCTCTTCATGTGAGAAATAGGGATAGACTTCGTCTTCAAAAGAAAACCTCTGTTAAAGTTCTTTGATTATAGATTTTGTCTCGAGCGTTACTCATATTCTCAAAGCACATCCACTAGTTCTATCACAAAAGAGGTCTGTTCAAAGATCTAAGGGAACCATTAAGATTTCCAGTTGGTATTGACAATCATTTTTGCATATGGGAAAGTCGTTTGGAGACCTGTTCCTAAGAATGCGAAAACCATTCGAAGACCAATTAATAAAATTTGCTTTGATATCGTTAAGGCCATAAGCTTGAGCTTAAATAATTACATTTTACAGTCGTCCAAACAGTTTTAAGGGTGTTTTTTATTCATTCGTCCTTCAAAGCAACTGTGGAAATTCATATTCTCCGGTTCTCGTTTGGTCTGTACAGGTTTGTCAATACCACTTTATCTGCTTTAGAACTTTGATAACACTTATCAAGTAATTTTTTGGGATCAGCGGCATTATTTTCATAAATTTTTTCTCTCATACTAAGCCTACGAAATTGTCTATACTCTTGTCCATTACATTTCTTTTAATAGGAATTTATATAAAAGGACCAATTGTTGTTCCATAAGTAAAATTTCATATACAACTCATATTGTTTACCAAACAGCATCTCCAACTTTTTTTTATCTTACTTCCAAATTTTTTGTAGAATCTTATTAACTTCTACTTTTCCACCAGATAAATTACCACAAGATTAATTATTTACCAAAGTTAATTATGTCAGTTCTATGTGGGCAGGTGAAAAATTATCTCTTTTATCCTTAAAAAGTTAGTTTCGAAGAGAAAATATCCTCTGAGAGTGGCTACTTTTAGTAAAAGAGACTTGTGCGCATGTTCAGCTCTTATGCGAACACAAAGAGAGTACAAGCGAGAAAAGAGCGGCGAAAAGTGTGCTCTTAAACTTTCTAATTGAATAAAACAATTTAATCAATCTGTGGCCTGCACAATAAAAGCCATTTCTGGGCAATAGGTTGTGGCCCATACAACCTCTGTGGGTTTTCAGGTTGTAATATTTTTCATAAGCGAAAAAAGTTAAATGTTCGGTATATGGATAAGAAAAAAATGAAAATATATTGAATTCAAAGAACTTAAATTATTCAATTCCAACCAAAGTTGACTCTTTGTAGAATATATAGCATTTTTTCTTAATAAATTCCTACTAAGCTACATACTCCCTGTTGTGCATTATTGAAATTTAAAAGGAACGATATAAGAACTCTGGTCAGAGTTTTAACCGGACACTGTTTGATTAGTAGACATGCCTGCAGATTGAGGAGACAATACCATACTATTATTATGAAAAGAATCGCAACTATCGATTGCGGTTTCCTTGATGATATCTCGGAAGTTGCACATTAAAAAGTTCTTGAATTATGTCACTTCATCAAGACTACTGAGTGGTTCAATGATAATATGGTAGTGTGAGAGGATTTCAGTCCCGGTGGTTTCACAATGGCCTTCCTAAGGCCTAGGTGCGTTGATCGACGGCCACTATAACTACCTACCTACTTGCTCACTGAGAGTTTTACAAATGGAATCTTCGGAAAACGATTCAGTTTAACGTTATTATTGGAAGCCACTTATCTTTCTTTTGATAAGTATGTCATGCTACATGAACTTTATCCCAATACATCTAGTATTTATCCCTTTGCTGTGGTTTCAATACGAATTTATAGCTTTGGACCCGATGCTTTGAACCCTATGCCTTCATAAGAAGGAAAATGCTTTCTCATTTCAAACTTTCGGCGTCCGATGTCACTTCGTATATACTTTTTTTTTAATGGCTTACGATAAGGGTTTCGTTCGTTAGAGGCTCAAAGCGCTTTATCGTCACTTAAGGATCTTGGGCATCCATTTTAAGGAGTTGGCGGCATCATAAAAAAAGCCTGCGATTTTAGGTGTCCAAGTGAGATCTCATGCGGCACATAATTTAACCTAACCTAGCATAAGAGTTCCCAAAAAAAACTAAATGTGTCTTATATATTCATATGAACACCTCAGCTAAATAGTCCTTCGAGCTTATTGTGTGTTAAAGAAACTTTGACTTTAACCGATAAATGGAGGGTCTCTCAAGTTGTAAACCGATTCCGAACGACCAATCAGGTCGGTTATTAGAAACAAAATTCTTGAAGTAGATCAGGACATTATTATACATTTCTATGACTCAAGGTTCTCCACAAAAATATGATTTTAGAGTTCAGAATAGGTAAAGGACTAAGAAAAAAAAGCGAGTCAATGCCAATTCTTATCGTTTTCGTTGAATAAGGCGAAACTTATCCACCAAAGTATCTGGATTCACATCTCAAGAAACTCTCTTTTCCTACTTATATTATTGTTCTTTATTGACTTTGGTTCAATCTTTTGCCAGTAAAGAGATATGAAGTAATAGTATTCTCGAGGTGTGGAAAGATTCATTGATTTGTTCTTTTTATTCGTTTAAAAAAAAACAGTAAATTTATTTTAGAGTTCAAAGGTTGTATTTATGTATCTCATATATACCAACGACAGCACCGGTAATCGAATTTTATTTCATGCGCTAATACATGCATTGATACCAATCTTACGTATGACTAACAGAAACTTACAAGAATGGATGGACCAGTGTGTAACTCTTTATAATGCACGACTTCGCTGTCCATCGATAACTATTCTTCAGAGTCTGTGTGTGTATGCGTGCTGTACTGCGCCAAGCAATCGACAACCGACAACCATTGACACGGGTGATGGGCACGTGCGTTCAAGTCGAGTCAAGCGTAAAGCCGTTCGGAACGATGGCCCGGCATGGCCTGCATGGCTAACAGGTGCTACTCGTTGTTGCTGCGTGATTGCAAAAAGCGGCGCTACGGAGGACAGAAAGCCCAACACAACTGGCGGCGCAAAATTGTACTAAAACGAAGCTCCGCGACAATAGTGAAAGTAGTAAACAGAGAGTCGTTGCCGAGTCCTGGAACAGCTGAGCAGCGTTGAAGAGCGAAACTGTGGAGCGCATGCGCCGCAAAGAGCGCGCTACAGTAATTTTACTTCAAAGTTAAGGGAAATCCGTAAAGTAAAGTTTGAAGTGTGGATGCGGCGCTATTGGTTCGGATTTTTCACTAAAAAAATATCCCTTTTGCGCTTTGTTGGCTTGATAAGCCCGTAACCGAGTCATGCTGTGCGGTATGCTCAACTTTGGAGGGGATGGGGGGGTGCAACTGACGAAGCGCTCACAGTAAAATGCTGCCGCAAGCGCCTGATGTGTATGAAATGGCTAAGGTGCTATGTGTGATTTCGCTTAAATGCCAAGCGTTTAGTACAAATTGTGCGTTCGTACGGTACGGGTGTATTTCGCGCGCGTTTTCCGGAGTTTTGAAAATTTTCTTGCTTACATTTTGAGCTAAAAAATCAGCGTACGAAATTAAGTGATATTATCGAATTAGTGAAATATCGAGTTAGTAATTGTGGAAAGTGTGAAAAACGGTAGAAGCTTACGTTAGTGTTATAAAAACCGTTATTCATATGCTTAAATCTTGTGATTTCGAAAGCTTAGTAAGAAAAACTTGTGGAGTCGCGTGTCTTGCATAAATTGTCTGCTGTTTTCGACCGTAGATTCAGCTGTTTTTATAACGGTACATTGTTGAAGTCTCTAACGGTACATTAGGTTGAAGTCTATAACGGTACATAGTTGACGTTTACAACGTTACATCGCAAGCGCTTCTAACGGTACATAGGTTGAAGTCTATAACGGTACATCACAGGCGTCTCTAACGGTACACACTAAGCGTTTAAGTGCTCAATTAACAAAGCAACAAATTCAATCAAAAAGCGCGCAAAAAAGTGTACAACAACAAACACATACAACAGCAAGGAAACCATTTACACATACATATATACCCTACACACATACAAGTATATATATATATATAAGTACACGGTGTGAACCAACTGTTATCATATCAGCCGGAGTGCTGACGCGTAGCGAAAGTGCCGAGTAAAAGCAAACAACGTGCACGGGAAGCGGAAAGTGAAAGACAACAACAACAATAAAAAAGCAATAACAAAAAAATCAACAACAAAAAATATCAACAAAATAAAAATCGAAGAAAACAAACACAATAAAGTCGGAAACTAAAAATAAGATAAAAACAACAAAAATTATAAAACCAACAACAACAAAAAAGTTGAAAACCAACAACAACCAAAGTGAAGTGTAGTGCAGAAATAAGCGAAAGTCTACATTCGCGCGCCTTTCCAGCAACACCAGCACCACCAACAGCATCAGCGACCGGATATGAGCAGCATCTCCGCTGTTGCTGCCATCGAGCACAGCTGTAAGGAAGCTGAAAATTAAATTGCGCGCGCGCTTTTTTAAATTATTTATTAAGCGTAATTAAAGCAAAGCGAAAGTAAGTGTGTGTGTGTTTAAAGGCGCTGAATGGCGCTGAGGCAAATTCAATGTTGTGTGAGAAGAGTTCTAGAAGAGTAGATAGAGGGGTTCAGTATTCCGAAGAACGTAGAGGGCAATATGCCAATGCACGTATTTTAAGTGTAAATGAGCACGTAAATGAGTCTGAACGCGCGGCAAAAACACACGCACACATACACACAGCTGAAGACACACAGAGAAACACATACTTAGCTCCAACTTAACTGCTTGCATAAAGGCAGCTTGCAAGACAACAACAACACAAAATCAAGTAAGCAAGCAAGCAGACAGCCAGAGTCAGCGCCATAGCAGCAGCAAGCGCGTCTCACAAGCCGGCTGCTGTAATGAGCAACTGCATACATATGTACTGTATACATATATGTATATCTATGTATGGCTGTGTATGTGCCTTTGTGTAATTACATACATTTTGCGTATGACAACAGGAACTTGCTAGTGGAAGCGGTAATGCGTTAACGGTAAAAAAGGCCATAATAACAGACAAGCCAAGGCAAACCATACCAACCAAGCCAGTCAGCCACCAAGCATTGCCGCATTATCAAAGGCAGCTCATATTGCTTACACCATTTCCCACTGACTTCTTCATGTGTCCTCTGTATGTGTGTCTGTTTTGTACAAATAATTGTCCTTATATGCGCTGTTGAAGTGTTGACTGTCAAATACTTAAGTATATGCACATGGCATAAATAGGCAAATATGCAACCACATATGTATGTAAATGTGTGTGATATGTGTGTAAATATATTTTTATGTTTGTATTATTGCCGCATTGTTGCTTGTCGTTGCAGCAGGCATAATGTGACGAAGTTGTTAAGTAAAAAAATTCAACGCCATTTTGGTTTACTAATATGAAAATAGTGGGCTTGAGGAGTGCTGTATTAATTATGGCGCGCCAAAAGGCTGTGTTGTTTATTATTTCATGATTTTTTGTTGTTGATTTTTTATTAATTTTTTATTTGTTGCATATGTGATTATGCTAAACCTCAGTAAGCAGGTTGCAGTTTTAGCTTTCTTTATTTATTATTAATTTAATTAATTATTTTTTTATTTTTATTGTAGTAAATTTGTTCAAGTACTTGAGAAGAACTTTATTCTGTATTTTATATATTATTTGAGGCGACCTATGACTATTAAACTTTTTTGTTGTTCATTTGGACAGTATAAAGTTCTTTTATTTACATATATATAATTTCCTTTAACTCCTGGTGGAGCGTATGGAACGTTTATAGTAACAAAATAATTATTAGGCTGTTCACGGTTAGGTGGTTATCGGGTTATGTGATTATTAGATTAACCTTCAAGCGGGCGCGCTATCTTTTGTAACAAAAGCGGTCGCGCGTAGTCTTTTCGACGCCTCAATTGAAATGCGAGATTTAAAGTGGATTAAGTTGTGGAATTCATTTGTTTTTATTAGTTTTAGTTATTATGTAATCATAAAATAATATTTTACAGGAAAAGTATTTTTTTTGTCATTTTAAATGAGAGAAAAACATAAAAAGTAATATAATTCATTGAATGCAAAGTAAATTCACTAATATTAACACAAAACCAAACAATTTGTTTCCAAAATTTGGGGAAAACATAAAAATTCATAGAATATATTGAAAAGAATGTAAATACATTAATATGTTATTAGAAAGTTAGAATAGTTCAATAGTCAGATTCATCAGATTCACCGGTCACAAAACACTCATTGCAAATAAATACCGTATGGTCTCGACCAGTAGCATCACTATACACATCCTCCAAGTTTCCATGAGACATTCGTAAGGTTCCAGCAATATATAATAATCCGAACAGGGCCCGAATCTCAACAGAATCGGTAGTTTTACAATCTCGAACTCTGGAGTATGAGCTTTCTTTTTTCTGCATAAATTCGTTAGTATATTTTACTACTGTCGTTATAATTTCATCGCATATGAACAAATCCCATGCTTTTATAGATGTTGTTACGCCCATGCCTTTTCCAAGAACACCAGCCTCAGTCAGAATATTATGGGGTGGATACCTGACTCTATCACTATTTGATTTTTTCCATTTTGTAACATTATCACGTGCCATGAAGTATGCAGCTCTATCAGCCAAAGGAATGTTTTCCTCCTCCGAGTTACTTTCTGTGTTTGAATGTTCCATTTCTTCATCAGATTCCACATCTGGTCTACATTCAGATATTTCTGATTCCTCATTACATTCCACATCAGATAAGTGGTCAGAGACTTCTGATCCTTCATCACTTAAAGTTTCATCATCTTCCTCTAGGAGAAATTTCATTATTTCACTTTCACTTATTCTTGTTTTAGCCATTTTTACCAATAACTGCAACACTTTATTATATCAGGAAATGTGCACAGAGAGTCGCGCGTAAACTAAAAGACGTCAGGCGCGCGTAGTCTTTTCGACGACGAGAGGCAACTGAAGTAAATGCTCGCTATAAACAGTCGACAAGCGTTAAAAAGAGACGGAAATAGTGCATTCGATTGGAAATGAACTAACCTCAAGCTACTAGAACTACCAAATATCTGGGATTATATACACAAAAATTATAATACTTTATTCACCATGGGCGGTCGAAAAGACTACGCGCGACTTCTTGAAGGTTAAAAATAACCTCTATGCTCCTATGAACATCCTATGTATGGTTATTTGTTTATTTTTACACAAACAGCTGTTCATTGTTTACAATTTTAGTTCAATGAAATTCCTACTTATAAAATGCCTAAACAATGTTTAAAAAGTAAAATAATCGAATTTAAAATAAATTCTTATTAAATAATCCGAATTTTAAGGGTTCAAAAAGTTCTTTGTATAAAATCTTCAGAATTTCGAATTTCTGTAGACACTAAAAATGGTGTATAAATAAATGACAAAAAATGTATATTTATTTTGTACTTTATAATTCTTACTTACTTTGATGATTTTTGATGCTTTGTGAGGCTTTTCGAAGCTTTTTATTTCGGTTTTAATTGGCCGATTTTAAACAAAAAACAGCTGTTAATAGCAGATTTTCCAATAAGAAAATCTGTTTGGAAATTCCATTCGCTTAGTTTTATTTATTTTTTGTGCTGCCATTTAGTAAAATTCCAACGACTTTCTAACACTGGAAATAATCAAACAACCACATAATCTGTAAACAAGGGCATAGGGTGGTCAAAGTTGGGTATTTTTTCATACCTAATTTTGTTGTTATTTACTTAATCAGATAACCACATAACCCGATAACCACCTTATCGTGAACAGCATAATTGATTAGTTCTGACGCAGCAATCTGAAGTTAGTCATTTAGTTTAAAAACTTCGAGAAATTGTTCGTAATGAATTTGACCAAAGCTCTCAAGTCCACAAATCGTATACGCTCTAAAATAGTTATGATTTGGGCAAAGTTTAATAAACCCAAACTATTTAAAAAAAATGCTTAATAAATAAGTACATACAATGCATACAACGCACAGTGGTTCCGCTTGTATGGCACGCGGGGCCATAAATACTTCCTGTTGAGATATCGGTATGAAATTTTCACCAAAAATCTAGAAAAATATTTTAAATAAATGATAAAAAAATGGGCCACATCGGATGGTGATGATGCGCAAAAATTCTTCTCATGGTCATAGTGATTTGTCGTTCCAATCTCCATATTTCACCTATAAGAATAATAGTATCATATAAAACAATTAATTAAAAAAAATAAAAACTTTATGTAAACAAATTGAAAACAGACAAAAAAAAATTAAAAAACCACAAATTAGATTAGTCTTAATTAATTTCACAAGTTAAAATAAATACATTTAACTGCAAAATCATTGAATAATCTTGATTCGTTAACCTGAAATATTACCAGCACTATTTGAAGTGCGTTTTTGCTGCGAAATTTTTTCAAATAAGTACTGTTCATGCATTTAACTCTATTTTTAGAAAGTTCCGTTAGATTTTTAGGAAAACCCGGTTTGCAAATAAGAAGTTTGGACAATTTAGAGGGCATCGGTATACATTTTGAGAAAAATAATTTGAAAAAATATTTAATTTCCTTAGTAAATATTTATCCATCTACCGATGAGAGGTATATTTAAAAAAACATGAGACGAATTGATGAAATAGGGAACTAGTACCAGGTATTTTGCAAAAACATTAGACAAATTGCTGAAATAGTGAGCTAGAGCCAGCTAGATTGCCTTTGTAAATATATGAGAAAGATAATGGATTTATTTGCAAAGAAGCACAATGTTTCACTTTTTGAAGTGAGTACAAGTTAGAGAATCCATATTATTCAGAAGGCAGCTAGTCATGAAAAGGATGGGATTTTAGAAAATTTCATTTTCGGGTTAAGATTTTGCCTAAGCAGGCAAGCTGTGTTCATTCCACATTGCGACACGTAACAATAAAAAGTCCAAGGGCCTTCATAAGGACTCAAATACAGTGAAACTTCCATAACTCAAACTTCCTTAACACGAAGTCCTCCATAACTCGAACTCTTGAATTGGCAATATAAATAAAATGTCATACAAATTTCGTTCCTTAAATCGAACTTTTCGACCAGGGCATAATACAAAATTTAAAATTTTGTTTGGAGGCGAACAAAAAATATGATATTACACTTATGGATTGCATAAATCATGTAACAGAGGCATGCGATATAGACGTCAAGAGTCAAACAGTAGCAAATAAAATTACAGAATGTATGAACATAAAACTTGATGCGAAGTAAACAAATACGACTTTGTATAAAACTACATTTTACAGCTTTTTGAAACATTTTATGTTTTAATGAGAATTCTATAACTCGAGGTCTCTCTAACTCGAAGTTTTTTTGTAGATTAGTAGTGATTCGAGTTAGATAAGTTCCACTGTATTTTATTATGTTGTGAAATTTACGAGATGTGAATTTATTCTCGAATTATTACTACTATTATTGTCTGGAATTGAAATCAGCCAACTCAAGAATTTTGTAACAGATTCCAAGCGCTTTGCCGAATCTTGCGAGGCTTTCTGGTCCATTAAACGATTTTCTTTTTCGGTACCACAAAGGACAGCGCTCAAAACTGTCTAAGTGAGATTTTCCTGCATATGCATACTAACCTAACCCAATATTATGGTAATAATTAAAACTGGAAGAAAATACAGATTATGGTCGATTTTGTGATATAGCGATTATTTCTTCTTCAAACTATATATTTTATTTATGGATTATGGGTATATATTCCTTGATGTCATTTATATTACTTTGGTTTATGAATTGAATGCAGGAAACTGCCTATGGCAAGTTATTACTATTGAAATACGTTTACAACGTAAGAAAGCATAATCAAATACAAGCCTTATTGCAAATAAGTCGGAGTAAAAAAATCTTTGAACTATAGAATACATCCATAACACGTGCAATCTTTTATATAACGGTATTTCTTAAATAGCGCTAAGGCTCTATGATAATATATTATTAGTTTCATGTAAGGCCAGGTTATTTAAAACATTTTACTATGAACTTGTCAGCGTCTAACTGCGAGTTTAATATGTTTATGGCGTTCTTGTAAGACGTTTCCTTAAAATATGTATTTGTAAAAGTAAGAAACGAATCATTTCTATTCCTCATTTACCGTCACTAAGAATTCGAAGTTCGTAGTTGGCTATCAATAGTAGTTATATGAATAATAGGCGAATTATTTGAAAGCCATTTCGATTCGTCACTTCACTTCACTTCTGTTGAGCACTGCTCGCTTATCGTTTATTCATTAGTACTAATGTGAAAGCAAATTAGAAAATTACCCAATTACAACGCCTAAGAACTGCTATAATCATTTAGGGTTATTTCCCTATTTATGTTGTTGTAGCGGTTATCTATCCCTGCCTGAAAAGAAGAGTATAAATCTAGTTGTCGTCGAAATCATCTAACGGGAGGCCCAGGAAACGTGCTGTTTCCACAGGGTTACGCCAAAGGGAAAGGGGTTTTAGATGAGTAGGGTTCGTTGGGCATGCAAAGAGGTGGTTAGTGACATGCGGGGACTCGTTGCATGCGGGACATGTATTTTCATGTCGGGGTTCAGTCTGGATAATTGGAGTTTAACCTGCTACAATATCCAGATCGAAGTTGCGCAAGGGTCACTCTGGTTTCACGTGGCAACTCGAGCTCTTCGTCTGCTATAAGTGGTGGTTTGGTTCCAAGGACGCTATTCACTGGAAGGGAGTCAACGAAGGTGTTGATAGCTCCACTGTGAATGGCGTTTAGAGCGTGTCTAAAACTGTTTGCGTCCGCAGTCTGGTCGGTATATGGATTGATTTCGTCGATGTGTTGTAGGAATGATCTCTTGATGCACCTAGGGGGCGGTTCTGCTTCCAGCAAGTGACTACATGGGTGATTTCTACGAAAACACTCAAGTAGAAACTGCTTAGTAAGCAGTTCGTTATGCTTCTTAATAGGCAGCATAATTTCCCTATTTATGTATGTATATTATGCCAGCCTCTTCAATTTATACCAGTTGCTTATTCGATTCGCCACTACCATAATTTGTCGCTCAATAATTAAACTCGCTAATCGCTAAACAAACTGCTCTGAATGAAATAAAATTTTATGTTAGAAATGATGTTTATATTTATATGCGTCTCTTTGAAAGAATTCTAGAAAATAATAAGAAAGTGGACTCTTCAAAATTATTGGAGAATTATTAACTTTGCAGTTAGAAATCATTTTGCTTTTCTTTTTTAAAAAGTTCGTGTTTCGTAAACTGACAATTTATGAAATTTTAATAAAGAAATGAACAGTAAAAATACTGAAGACCTCTACTTGCACTTTCTACCATCGATTATATATCCAAGAGTCGCTGTAAGTGACCCTTACTGTACTATCTCTATTTGTTTACATTATTTGCTTGTTCGATTCACCAAACGCCAATTCTTGTCGCCTTAAACCACATTTGAGACCTGTTACTTCAACCAATCCATCACTTACAAACCAAAGAGTTACTGCAAACCTGGAAAAAAGAAAACGCCGCAATATTTGTGCATTTATTTCCATTACCCTCCCTAATTGCTGTAATGTTTTAATTTAGCTTCTTCGCCTTGCACATTCTATTTTTACAGTGTTTACTTACAGTTGTCACACTGGCGTATTGTGTCAAGTCGTTAAGCAGCAAACCGCGCTCCCAGCGCGATACCCTGCTCGTGTTTCGCGCCGCGTCCAAGCAACGCTACGCTCTTAGTCCTGACGCTGCCGCGGTTAAATAAATATTTAAATAAAGTCTTACGTTGGTATATACGGAGATATGGTGTGTGGCAGTGAGTGGATACTTGTTGCCGCCACCAATCCGGCGCTGGGCCACTGCCGTCAATTCCACTCAACTCTTGCAATTTCAGTTTATGTTTTTTCTTGCCAATTCGTTCGTTCGTTCGTTATATAAGCACTACGCGCTCTCCCTGGTGGATCACGATGCTACGAATAACGGTGCAAAAGCAGCAAGCGGTGAATGAAGTGTGTGTTTGTTGCTCATTTAAGTAGTGGCACGACGACAGTTAAAGAAAACACTAAAGTGTTAAAATGCTATATTTATTTATTCAATAATTAAGTGCTTTTTAATTTTTAGCCAAATCTCCATTGGTGTACTTAAACGCTTTTAGTTGGTTGCGAAATAATTTATGAGTTGTTGTAGTGTAGCAGTTGTGCCATTTTAAGTACACTCGTAATTAAGAAGAGTCTAAAATAGAAATTGTAAAATGGCAATAATATTAGTGTTCTGACAGGGTTTATTTGTTCGCTGCCTTACTGTAGACTTTCTGTGGAGTAGTTCCTGATTCTTAATTGCTTTTTAATTATTTTTACTCCTTCCAGTTAAAGTACATATTTAATATATTCTTTTCGATATTCTTCTTATACTAGCAGACTTCGATTCACCACTACTTTGCTCGCTAAATTAAATTAAGCTCTAGTTGCTCATCCTAATAAATTAATGTTAAAAAATGAAAATAATTGAATAATTAGCAATAGAGTATATGGGTGTTTCATTGAAGAGCTCTAATCTCTCCATTATCTCTATTTTATTATGACAGACTATTTAATATATACCAGCTCCGTGTTCGATTCACCATATTCGAACACTTAGAGAATCTAGAATCTAGAAAAAGGCTAGTATTTGCTAGAATTCTTGAAATGTCAAGGCGAAGGTCAACTCTTATAAATGACAACTGCATTTTAAACAATCTTTGAAAGCTAGATCTAGATATAGATATGATTGGATCTATCCTACCATTATTGTCGGTCTCGTTGTAAAGTAGTAAATTCACCAGTAATTCCTGACAAAAAGTTCGAGATGCTGAAGAACATCTGCCTTAACTACTTCACTCAGCTTCAATTTTAAATATTCGGTCTTTCGAGCACACTTTCACCTAACTCAATGCCCATTACAACAATCTACTAACTCTATTCATCAGATATCCATTTTTGTTAGGAACTTTTGACAATTTCAGAAAAACGCGTTAATTAGCTGAGGCAATTGGCAACTAAATTGAGTCATTATGTCAGCATTTTAATTGTACTAAATTTAGTCAAGGCAATTAATTTGCATTTAGTCAAGGCAATTAATTTGCATATTGCCTCAAACATTTAGAAAAAGTCCTTAATAGTTTGAGATAATAACTAAATTGAATTTCTGCTGTTTAAATGTACTCAATTTAGTCAAAGCAATTAGTTTTCCATAATTTTTGGTGAATAAATTTCATTGAATCTGTTAATTTATAATCAAAATAGTGAACTTTTTTGGTTAATGTAGTCAATTTGTGATCAGAGTGTTATCTGTACACGAAGAAAGAAGGGTGCAAGTAATCCTTAATTGATACAATTGACAATATTGGACACTGGATTTTCACTTTGAGGCGAGATATTCTTCATAGGGTTGCAGATGGGTTGTACGTCAATCATATTGTCTATAAAGTATGAATGAGGTTATTAGTTGATTGTTGTATTGTGTCATACATTGATTAAAGTAAGATTTAAATTGAATAAATTAAGGTTTAAATGGATAGGGAATTAAGGGAATTTAATTCCTCAATGAGTAACCTGTTTTTACTTGAAGCAATTAGTTAATTGCTATATTGTATGGTAAATTATATATAATTAGGGCTTAAACTGATGTTATCTTAATTGCTCAATTACGAATCTATTGACAGCTTTCATTTTGCATGTGATCCACAATATTACCTAATTAAAAGTTTTACAATTATATAATAATGAAGCGATTAGTTAATTATTGGTATTATAAATTGAATAATTAAATATTTAAACTGCCGTAATTTTCTTAATTGCACAATTAGTAACCTGTTGTTACTTGCAGCAATTAGTTAATTGTTGTATTATATGGTAAATTGAATACAATTAGAGGTTCAATTACCATGATTACTCAATTATTATGTTGTCACTGTTAGCGATGGAGTTAACTTCTGTATTTTATGTTAAATTGAATGAAATTAAGGTTAATTGTCATTAGAATTCTAATTGCTCAATTAAGAATTTGTGTGTCACATCTTATCTTATCTAAGCTTTAATTTTGCCTGAGATCCACAATATTTTTATTATAAATTGAGTACAATTAAGGTTAATTGACGTAATTAGCTTAATTTCTCAATTAAGAATTTGTTGGCAATTAGCATACAGTACCACATCTTTCATTTTGCATTGGTTTCACAATAATAATTAATGAAAAATACTAAAAAGCTTAAAATTTCACATTTTAATTGTCGTCAGAACTTTAATTGCTCAATTAAGAATTTGTTGGCAATTAGTATGCCACATCTTGTCTTATCTCAGCTTTAATTTTGTCTGTGATCTACAATATTTTTATCATAAATTGAGCACAATTAAGGTTAATTGACGTAATTAGCTTAATTGCTCAATTAGGAATTTGTTGGCAATTAACATACGAGTACTACATCATTCATTTTACATTGGTTTCGCAATAATAATTAATGAAAAATACTACGAAGCTTAAAATTTCACATTTTAATTGTCTCAAATCACTTACATTAGCACCCATATAATTTGAGAACTCATTTTGCAATAGAAAATTAATTGTTAACGTTCTCAGAAGTAAGTAAACTTGCCACTCTCATATATAAAACCTTTGTTCATTGTCTACTCAACCGACGTGTGCGCTCTACATTCGAACTCCAGTTTAACCATAAAATGCACCACCGCTTGCAAATGCCTCATCTGTGGTGGCACCTGCAATCGCTTCCTGTGCCGCATAATTTAATAACTGCTTTTCGGCCGCTCCCACTACTCTTCATTTGGCATTTCCACTTTTGTGTGTTGCCATTATTACTTTTCGACCGCATCCATTTTCAACACGCTGCTTTGGTTGACCTTGCTTGCTGCCGCTACGCCAGTATTCACCCCAACGAGGCCTATAAACTACTTCAAGGATTCTCGGGCGCAGCGTCAACATCAGCAGCGTTGTCGTTATTAGCAACTGCGTCGTGGCATTGCAGTCGTCATCAATAACTTCACGAACAATAACTACAACAACAACAACAATAATGGCAATAATGCACAATGCTCTGTGTAGTTGTTGGTTGTGGCTGTTGTATGGGCTCATACTATATCTTGTGTATTGAGTTTGCTGCCGTTATTGCCCGTTATGCTGTCGCTTTATCGTTGTTTCGTTGGTCAATACAATTCATAAGCGTTGTTGGGAGGGTTTTTTGTCAGTTATCAATGCTATCATTGCGTTTACATTTACATTCATTAAGCGCTTATATTGCATTGTTGTTGTTGTTGTGTTGTTTGCGCCCACAAAAAGCGTTATGCTAACAGCAATAGCAACAACAAGTAAAGTAGTGCACGTGTTCTGACGCCATAATACAGCATGCCGCCGCTTTGAAGACACGCACACATACATATATATATATACATATATATAAAAGGAGATACTCCTACACATACATACATACAAACAAATATAACTGCAAATCTCATTAGTATTTCATTTTCTGCACGCGCCTCCTTCTATATAACGCTCGTCGTCGTCATCTTCCCCCCTTTTCACAGCTATTTTTGTCGGTTCGTTTGGCATTCACCGCCGCCGTCATCGTCGCTTTTGCAACGCTTTCGGTCGCTTTTGTGGTTTTTGTGTTTGGAGAGCAGGAAGCGGGGAGCGGGGCGTTGAAGCCACGCGTAGTTTACTCATCTCTATGCTGCAGGCGTTTTGTTGACTATTCTCTTCTCATAATAATTGCTTTCATTTCATTGCATGCGCTCACGCTTCCTGTAGGTTTGTACTGGCACTACAACAACAACAAAAATGAAAACAAAAACAACAACAACAAGTAAGGAAAGGCTAAGTTTGGGTGCAACCGAACATTTTATACTCTCGCAATTTATTGAAGAAATTTTAATAAGATAACACCTAAATTTACCTATAAATTCGGCACAAAGTTTAATAGAATAACGAAAATCGTCCTTTATAGTGTATGAGGGCTGAGGTAATTCCTGAACCGATTTCATTCATTTTCACCAGCTAGGTACACTATATCCAAAACTATACACGCGCTTAATTTCGTAAAGATATAGTATCTCACATATTAACCAATACATAAATGTAGATTAAAGCCCACCGTATTTTTGAAAAACCTATAATTAGGTACATGGGAGCAAGGAGATGTTATTATCCGATTTTAATAATTTTTGGAACAGAGACAAACTATTAGAAGAAAACAGTTTCCTCTGAATTACATTAAATTATCTAAGAGATTTACCAATATTTTCGGTTAAAATTTACCCTTAGGCGCTGAGTTCAACATGTCCGATATCTGGGGTCTTGAAAAGTTATAGTCCGTTTTCGACAATTTTTTCTCAAGTGAAGCCAGAGATGATATGTACTATTTGTGTAAAGTTTTATTCCGCTATCTTCATTGGTTCCATATGTATACATTATAAAGTGAAGGAATCAGATGGAATTCAAAATTGAGTTATATGGGAAGTTGTCGTGGTTATGAACCGATTTCATCCATTTTTCACATGTGTCATCAGGATGTCAAGAAAATATTATATACCGAATTTCATTGAAATCGGTCGTGTAGTTCCTGAGATATGGTTTTTGACCCATTAGTGGGAGATGCCACGCCCATTTTTCATTTTGTAAAAAAATCTGAGTGCAACTTCCTTCTGCTATTTCTTATGTCAAATTTAGTGTTTCTGACGTTTCTCGTTAGTGAGTTAACCCACTTTTAGTAATTTTCAACCTAACCTTTGTATGGGAGGTGGGCGTGGTTATTATCCGATTTCTTTCATTTTTGGACTGTATAGGGAAACGGCTGAAAGACACGACTGCAGAAAGTTTGGTTTATATAGCTTTATTGGTTTGCGAGTTATATACAAAAAACCTATTTGAGGGCGGGGTCACGCCCACTTTTCCAAAAAAATTACATTCAAATATGCCCCTCCCTAATACGATCCTATGTTCCAAATTTTATTTTCATAACTTTATTTATGGCTTAGTTATGACACTTTATAAGTTTTTGGTTTTCGCCATTTTGTGGGCGTGGCAATGGTCCGATCTTGCCCATTTTCGAAAGCAACCTCCTCAGGGTGCCAAGGAATACGTGTTCCAAGTTTCGTTAAGATATCTCAATTTTTACTCAAGTTATCCGTTGCACGGACAGACGGACGGACGGACGGACAGACAGACATTCGGATTTTGACTCGTCTCGTCACTCTGATCATTTTGATATATATAACCCTATATCTAACTCGTTTAGTTTTATGACTTACAAACAACCGTTAGGTGAACAAAACTATAATACTCTCTTTAGCAACTTTTGTTGCGAGAGTATAAAAATGAAAACAAAAACAACAACAAAACATCCTCTCGCCGCGAACTAACTGTAACCGGCTTCATTTTGTTGTGTGCTGTGCAAGATTTTATAGTTTCATTGTTGTTGTTGTTGCTGTTGTTGGCACTTGCTGCGTTGCGTCAACTACAGCTGTTGACATCCTCGTGCAACAACAACAACAACAATAATACTAACTACAACTATGTATTTAGCCATTGTGCGCGCTCAGCCTTCACCGCTCTCTGCTCCTGTGTCGCCAAGCAAAAGCGAAAGGATGTCGCGACATGCTGTAAACACTGTGTGACCCCTTCGCGCGCGCCCACCCTCGCGCTGTGTCATTAAAAGCTATGGCGCGCTGTGAATCTCTGCTCCGTTTGTTTATGTGTGTGTTTGTTGTTGTAACTATGCAGCAAAGTGGTTTAAAAATTTAATTACAAATTCGCCCACCATTAAATGCAACGAGACAACTGCCCGGATAAACTGCTGCGGGCCCGAAAAGCGTGGCGTAAAGTCATTTTTCATTCATTTTTCATTCATTTAGTTTTGTTTAGCAAGCCAACAATATGATGTTGTTGTTGCGATATTGTTGTTGTATGTGTGTTTACTACTATTTTTACTGTTGTTGCTTTTATTGTTGCTTCTAGTTTTGTTATTGTTTTTCCTGTTGTTGCTTTTCTTTTTGTTCTTGTTCTCCTCCTCCTTGTTACAGTCAGCCAATTTTGACTGTTTTATTTAGCTACTTTGTTGTTGTGTGTCTACCGCCCCTCCCCCTCTGGCGTTTTGGCCGGATTTCGGCATTTGAAACGATTAAATTTGCAAATTTTCCATGCATAAATTTTTAATTCATTTAATGCTCGCAGATTGCTCTGCTTTTCGCAGGATGTGCTTTGTTAAATTGTTTGATTCGTTCGGCGTTCGGCGGCTGAGGTGGTGTATGCGACGGCAAGTGGTGTATTTGAAATGCTAATGAAATGAGTTAAAGATTGCTCGACAAGATGGCGTGGGTTTGGCTTATTTATCTTTTGTGTTTGTATTTGCATTTTTTTAGGTGGGTGAGTGTACAATGTATTTGTAATTCCTTTAAGTATTGCGTTTAGAACTGAAAGTCTGTGTAAACAGCCAGGCCAAGTTCATGAACTCTGAAATATATATACATATATGTAAATTTTGAACCGGAAATCTCTTGTGTGTCTCTTGACGTTGCCAGAGAAGTTTTTTCGTAAATTACATGACAAGATTTCCTGGCGTAGCGCATTGACTTTTCGAAACTAATTTTAATTAATCAAACTTTAGGCTAATCACCTGTGTATTTCCATTCATCCTCTCTTAGGAATATCGGCTACACAATTTAAACTTTAATATTGATTATTGAGACAGGTGTTGCGCTTGGAAAACTTCTAACGGTGGGTTTATACCATCATATATCGATATTGCACTTTGAGTCTATCAAAAATCATATTTATTTTGATTCTAGCTTGTTCGCCTGAATCGTTTAAGTTTTGAAATCCGAGGGCTTCAATCGAATAGCCTTTTCGCACAGCCAAATGAATTGATTAATTAAAATCCAACCCAATTTTTGCCATTCGCACTGCCAGCTACTCGATAATGGATGAACTTACATTTTTGTTTTTGCTTTTCATATGAAGTTGATAAATTTCATCATTGCTATTTTAGTATTTATATCCAGCAGCGTTTATATCCTACAGTCGAGCACTGAGAACAACAACTATAAAAAATATAATAAAAAGAGATTTTAATTTTGTATGACAAATCGATCTAAATCTGCGCTTTAGTAGAGCAAAGGTCAGTTAATTGATCAATTAGCTACTGTGCGTAAAGGCTATTAGTCTAGTTTCAGAAAGAAGAGTAGTAAAGAAGAAATAAAGAAAAAAAAAGTCTTCCCAAAAACGGTGCTCTTGTGATTACGCCGGGCTAAAAGCTATTACTCCACGTCCACCTGTCCAGCGAATATTCAAAACTATTAAAATTAGATTATTCTGTGAAATATTCCGACATATGGTGGTTTCCTTTGAAGCTAAACTTCTTATTTCGTGACGAACTGAACTTATTTATTCCTTTCTTCAAATATATAAATTTATATTCCAACAATAACTATCAGCTTCGCAGTTTTTTTTAATCTGTTTTAGTGCTCTGAAAAATATTGAGAATCCACAGGAACCTTCCCATAATTAAATTTAGCATTGGATTTCTAAGATCTCAAACTCAAAAACAGTCTGGATCTAGTGTTAGTTTTGCTGTCAGCGCTGGGTATTACTTAAAATCACTGAAGCGCGTCTTATTGAAATGAAAAAAAGAAATCAGTAAAGGCTGAACATCTGGTCAATGAACTTTTCTATTTGTTTTAGGAAATCAACTGAAAAAAAAAAATGTATAGTATGAGTAGGTGCTTTATATTCGTTGAGGCCTTATCAGAAAATCTGACTAATATTTACTTTTGCAGAGCCAAATAGTATTCGTCAGAATCTATCGTTTATCTGAAAACGGATAGTTTGGGTTTCCCAACTTCTTCATGAAAATATGAAATTAAAGTTCAATTACAGTTGAATTTCCCTAACTCGAATCACCATAATCCACAAAAAAACTTCGAGTTAGAGAGACTTCCGAGTTACGGAAGGTAATTTGTATGAAATGGCACTTATATTGGCAATTCAATAGTTCGAGTTTTGTAGAACTTCGAGTTATAGACGATTGAGTCATGGAAGTTCAAGTGTATTTCAATATTAATAATTTTTGGAAGATTTTTTACGTTATAAAATATTAATGATTCTGGACGGGAGTGAAACTCGTCATAAGAAAACTGTATAAATAATTAATAACATAATCAATTTTAAATATTGTTCTTAGAGTGAATTTATTATATTTCTTGAAAGATTGTGGTAATCTAGTTTCAGGATTGTACATTGCATGTTCGAATTTTATCAGCTGTTTCGAAAATTTATTTGTTTTCTTTGAAATATAATTTCCTTTTTCGAAATTTTACAGCCGTTACAAAAAATTTATTTTCGAAATGTAAATTCTATGTTCGAATTTCGACAATAGTCAAACTCACCATAAGAAAAGCGCACAAATAGCTATTTATATAATTGTATATAGTTTCCTAACAGTGAATTTTATTATATTTTTTATTGAAAAGTTGATTTAAAAAAATTTGTAATTTTTATGTTCGAATTTTAACAATTGTTTCGTAAATTGATTTTTGAAATGCAATTTTCTCCTGCGAATTTTAATAGCTAAAACAAAAATCTTTTCGAAATGTAATTTCCATGCTCGAATTTCGACAACTGTTTCGAAATATGATTTTTTTATTAAATATAATTTTAATTTTCTAATTTTGATAGCTGTTACGAACATATAATTTCGAAATGTAATTTTTATGTTCGTATTTCGACAACCATTTCGAAATATGGATTTTTTTATGAAATACTATTTCCATTATCGAATTGTGATAGCTGTTCCGAAAATTAATTTTCGAAATCTAATTTCCATGTTCGAATTTCAACAAATGTTTCGAAATTTGACTTTTTTATGGAATATAATTTCCATTATCGAATTTTGATAGCTGTTACGAACATATAATTTCGAAATGTAACCTTCATGCTCGAATTTCGACAACTATTTCGAAAATCGATTTTCGAAAAATCGCGAAATAAATCGGGTGCATATTTTTTTGAAAAAGAGTTATTATTTTTCATATATTAAACAATTTTTTTTTTAGAATCTATGAAATTTCTTGACATTGTGCTAATAGGCATTAACTATTTTGTCATGGAAGTCAATTTAAAGAATTTATACAAGTTTGTTTAACTAGTACATAAATAAATAGCTAAATAAGTAAATAAATGTTTATATATTACTGTAAGGTACTTTGTTGTTGCACGGAGACTATTGGTAGTGCACAGGTTTATATTTTATATGAGAATATAAGCCTGCCTTTACTACATATGCATATATATTTATATGCATTTATTTATTGCTATATGTGTATGTGTATGTACAAGTGTGAGCTTTCAATGCAAGCGCAGCTCACATTTAATGGAAGTGCATTTAATTGGTTTTATAAACAACATTCAAATGAATTAAGTTGATCCTTAATTGAAATTCAGTTACTATGGAGTCTTCAGCTTACACAACGAAATATTGATGCTGCTGAAATGGCAGAGTAATACAGTTATTATAGTCGCGCTGTTGTGTTCTTATTGCCGTTGCCGTTGAGCAAATGAAACGCGCATCAATGCTGACGCTGGCTTGGGCGCTGGCAATAAATGAAATTAAAACGCGCTGCCGAGCAGTTGTAAAAATATTGAAAACAATCGTTAATTGTTTACCGTTCAAATTAAAAACAACGCGCTGTTGTTGTTGTTGCTGTTGTTATTAAGTGCGGGTGCGGGTGCGGGTGCCGGTGCAACGTAAGTGAGTTGGACGATTTTGTTATTTATTATGCAAACGCCAATGAATGCACTCACCAATATAAGCACACGCAGAGACACACACGCAGAAAAGTGTCCTTTCACAGCTCTATTGTTGGGTGTGAAATATTATTTTTTTATTGCACAATATATTTATTTTTGTGTTTTTTTTACTGATAATACGCAATTATGTCGCGACAATTTCCCTGGTGTTCATTGTGTACGCCTACAAGCGTGTTTAAAAAGTTAAACTGAAAAACGTGCGGTGACCGAAGTGTTTGCACGCATTTGCGGTGAGATTATATGCCGATGAACATACAATAACATATATAAGTGTATAAGGGTTGAATAAAAATATATGAGTGCACATTACGTTGGTACAGCCGGTGACTTGAGTGTTGAAAATGTCACAAATTCCGATTGCAAAGGGTGAAGGCATATTTCAGATTTTTGATGGATACTCAATATTGAAATTTATTTTTATTGAACGCCAGAAATAGAACACTTTTGTTTTACTATATTTTTGAGTGAGATTTCGGTTCTGACAGTACATATTAAAGGCATGTTGGGTAGTGGCCAAAGACATTTCATCTTATTTCCGAGAAATCTCCTGTCTCTATCTCTGTCTTCAATATAAAAAAAAAATATTTAAACCTAAAAAGAGGTTCAGGAAATTTTCTTTAGAAACTTCTACTCCATATTTTAGAACCATCCTAATACGTATATTCGCACCTTATCCCCACAAGTTAAAAAATAGCACGCAAGGTGACACAGAATTATGGTTAACTGATGCTCCGTCGGTGAGGGAATGGCGGGTTGGAAATTCATTTATATTTTAAAGTGAAAATATGAACACTAAGCAATCGGGGTTGAGTCGCGTCATATGCTTTTTGAAGACCTGGTGATAATTATAAGAATCTCTAGTTCCACAAAATGAAAGATTTTCTACATGTTACGGTTGCCCTTTATATCTCAATCAATAATGATATAAATAGAAATTACACAATTATGGAGTTCGTTAGTAGATTTTAATTGTGCTATATGTATATTCATAACAGTGTACAATATTCGACTGGATTTTAGGCAAAACTAATTTTTACACGGGGGATTGAGCCACAAGTAAAAAAAGTGTATTCTCAGATTTTCGAAGTTAGCCTCCATAATCGAAATATTTTCCTTCGAAGTTCGAAAAAGGGCTTATACATATGTTTTTATAATTCATAGGATTAGGATTAGTGATGACTGATATTGCTATTTTTGAATCACTGTGATTTCAGTGATTGCTATTTTTAAATCACTGTGATTTTATATTGCTATTGCGATCACAACAAAAAAAAAACGAATTTATGAGAATTTATACACCACATTTTTTTTTTAATTTTTTACATTTACATTTTTATTAATTTTAACAATATCCAAAATTTACCTGCTTTTGTAATCACAATTAATTAATTAATAAATTTCAGGTACATTTAACTGCTTTTGTAATCACCGTACCCAAAATTATGAAAATCACAACTAAAATTTCTACTGTGATCACTGAACTGTGATTGTTACTTTTCGAACTGCTATTGCTACAGTGATCGAATCAGAATTACTGAACTCGTATATGTACTGTGATCGAACTCAAATTACTGAACTGCAATTGCGATTGTAAATCACTGATATTTACAAAAATTGATCACAGTTGCTATATGTGATTTTTCAATCACAGTGAAAAAATCACCGGTAGTGAAATATCGCTCATTACTAATTAGGATAGTTACTCGACATTTTCTTCTTTATATATATATTCTTTATGATATGAGGGGTCCAGTATTTTTCGAAATATAAAGTTTTTATTTATTTTTTTTCGAATATCAAACTTTGACCCTTTATACGAAAGTACTGCTAGTGTGGTTTTGAGGTTAGTTCGAATTTAAACTACGTTTTTAGGTTCTGTTTCTTAACTTTTCTTTAACTTTTTATTCTCAGAAAATCGCACTGAAGGTTTCGTAAAAGTTTATTATTATTATATGCAAATATTAAAGCTTCAAAGGAAATTATGGGATATTAATATTTTTTCATACAATTTCATCTACTTGGTATACACTTTTCTCACTTACTCTAACTCGACATCTAGTACGCTTTTTAAAACTTAGCTTGCTTGTATATTTAACAAAGATCTGTTCAAATAGTTGTTCGAAGATTCGAAATATATTCAAGATCTCGTAGCTACTGGGTATAATAACGGTTAATTCTATTTCTAGTCATCAAATTTCAGCTTCCATGTTCGAATTGAATCAAATGTTTCGTAATTTCATATTGTTGTTCGAAGAATGGAAATATATTCAAGAACTTGAAGTTACTGGGTATAATAACGGTTAATTCTATATCTAGTAAACAAATTTCAGCTTTGGAATTTCCATGTTCGAATTGAATCAACTGTTTCGTAATTTTTTTTTATTAAATATTATGCATTTCCTTTTTCGAATTTTTATGTTTTACAAAAATATATTTTCGAATTGTAATTTTCATGTTCGAATTTCGTCAACTGTTTCGAAAATTATTTTTTTTGATGAAACACAATTTCTATTTTCAAATTTTGATAGGTGCTACGTTAAATTTTTTCGAAATTTAATTTTTACGTTCGAATTTCGTCAACTGTTTCGAAAATTAATTTTTTTTTTCATGAAACATAATTTCCATTTACGACCTTTGATGACGGCTACGAATTTTATTTTTTGAAATGCTACTTTTATGTTTGAATTTTTCTAATTGTTTCGAAATGTAATTTGGATGTTCGAATTTCGACAACTGTTTCGAAAATGTATTTTTGAAACGTAATTTCCATGTTCGAATTTCGGAAACTTCTTCGAAAACTGATTTTTTTTTTAATGTAATTTTAATATTCAAGTGTTTTTCACATTGATTTTCAAAAATATTGACTATCCAAGCAAGCAAACTCGATAGAAGCTTATACAGTATACTCTCGAAAAGTAAATCGATTGGTATTTTGGGTAATTTACTTTTTCGAATAATTTACTTTTCCAATTATATACATAAATTATCTGTTTTTATAATATTAAATGCATTTTTAAACTTAAAAAATTCATTCATTTATTTGCTTCAATAAAACATATGGATTTACATGAAAGACATATTTACATTTACATACATACATATGTATTTGCTATGAAGAGAAAAAATCTTGAATATTCTTTTGTTTTTTTCTTTTGCAATATATTTTCTGACCATTTTTGTACGAGTTTACTTACTAAAAATACGCGATAAACAAGAGAGTAAGTGTTTTTGCAACATCGTAAAAAACGCTGCTTGCTTCGTTTCGAATTTTTTATCACACTCCCTGAAAAGTAAATTAAAAAATTTACTTTTTCGAGGTGCATGTGTAATCTTAAAGGTGATTAACTTTTCCGCGATTATTTACTTTCTGAGAATTTACTTTTCGAGAGTATACTGTATAACATAGATTTAGTTAGAAATGACCGACATCAACTTGTTTTATAAAATTAGTTCATCAACCATTATCAAGCTAATAAAGAAGTATTGAGTAATTATTGATGGAGGGAAAAAGCTTGAATTTCTCTTAAAAATACTGTTATACAAACAAATTGAAATTTCTAATGAAAATACATATTAATCATCCCCCATGGAAGACGTATATATCGTGTTCCCTAGCAATCGATTACAAAGTGCATACCAAAGTGCTATAACTCCACAACTGAAACCCGCTATATGACGCGTATGCCATGTTAATATGAAAATTAATAACTCTTAATCTCGTAAGCGGATAAATTGCATACGCGCACGTAGCACGTAGCATAGATTAAGGCGCTGCACCAAACTTAAACAACACACGAGCGCTAGCAAGCAAGTGCCTGCCTGACGTTGCAAACATGCCATCAAATATTTAGTACATAGGTGTAGCAAACGCTAACGCTAATCCGTTGCGCTTTTTAGCGAAGTGCGGTGTGCAGCAGCACTTAGCACTGTCGAACCAAAAACGCAGAGTGCCACAGTGCCACTTCATAGGCGTACCTGTATGCATGTTTGCATATTGCTTACACACTTAGTCGAGTACTTGGGAATTGCATGTTTTTTGTTTTGTTTTTGTTGTTGTTGCGCTTTTTTTTTGTTATGACAAAGCAGCGCAGCCACAATTGTTAACTACATCAAGCTAGCTAGCTGTGTATGTGTGTGTATTGTTGTTGTTGCCAACTCTGCTTTGCATTTTGTGGCGCTTCATACTGCAGTCTACACAGTCTACACAGTTACAACAATGGCAGCTGTCATTCACGCATACGTAACTGACAGTGAATTAATTAGTCGCACTCCACTCAGCTGCTGGCGCTGTTGGCGTAACATGGGCGGGCCACAATTCGACCGCTGCGAAGGTTAGGGATGCGACTACATTACAACTACTACAACAACACAAACATACCTTCTCTCCTACAAGCTTATACTCTAATAAAAGCGCACACAAACACCTGCAAAAGCTTTTCTATCTTTGCTTACGTAGCATCACTTCAATCATGCAACAACTCAAACTACAGTCAGTTATCCCTCACTGATGGCCTGCTGCTGCTTGTGCATGCTGTTAAAGGCTTACGTGTTTCTAAGCTCGAGTTTAGTGCTACACATATGTGATTGTATATGTATATGTATGTGTGTATATATGCAAACATTTGTATTATATAATAACTGAAAATGGTTTCTGCGCCGTTGCTGCGTGTATTTCAGTCAGCGTAAAACACAAAAGTTGTGAAAGGAATTTATTGTTTAATTTCTGGTATATATTTTTCATAGCAGCGTAGTAGTTGAAGCTATTGACTTAGCCATCAACTTGCTGGAAGTGGTTTGAATGTACTTTGGAATATACATATATGATATACTATATATGTATATCTATATATAGTATATGAAATATTTTATGGAGATACTAAAGTTTTTAAATTTTCTTGTGGTTTTTTAACAGCTTGATAGAGTTGCATACTGGGGAAAATATGAGTTCCATATGTTACCTCAGCACATTCAACAATTATACTCTAAAATAATTGAATAAACTTCCAGTGAGTCTTTAGTAAACATTTCATATTTTTCTCTACATTGTGGTTGGCAGCAGTAGTCTTTTGGCGATTTTCAGTGTTGATGCTAATTAAAATTTACCTCATGTAAGCTTCAATAAATTCCAAATTCCAAATAATAGCGAAGTTTTTTCATTTCTAAACTGAAAGTAAGGCCTTCAATGCCTTCACTTTTTGATAAAGAAGATCTGTTTACCTACAGACATGTTCCGATAAACCTAAATTGATTACTGGGGAGATTGATATAGTCTAGTGCCACTGAAACTCTTTCTGTGTTAGCCCGCTATCGACAAAATTAAGACGTCTGGAGATTCTTAAAAAAAAGTATGTGGCTACACTGAAGCACCCATTCTTCTAGCACTGATTTAGGCTTATTTTTAGACTAAGAGGAATTACCACTGAAACAGGCTCTACTTTAGTCCTTTACTAAAGAGTTAGTAAAGCGTTTCTCAATAAGAATTTTGTTTCTCAATAAAACAAAAACGGGTTGGGATATTAATGATATTGAATTTATTCCTATGAAAGTACATTCGATGCCATTATGTATGGAACTCGATTTATTTTGCATGGCCACCACGGGCACGCTTGCAAAAGTCTAGACGCTGAAATCAATATTCGACGATTTTCAAGCATAAATCGGCCGATATTGCTGCAATTTCACGTTCGATATTCGTACGAAGTTCATCAATAACCGATGGCTTGTTGGCATAGACCATAGACTTGACGTAGCCCTACGGGAAATAGTCTAACGGCGTCAAATCGCACGACCAAGGCGTCCAATTGACTGGGCCATTTCGGAGTTAACACATTCACCAAACTCGGTTTTGAATAAATCAATTGTGAAATTCAATGTGTGACTTGTGGCGCTGTCCTGTTGGAGCCACATATTGTCCAAGTCCATATTATCCAATTCGGAACAAAAATATTCGGTTATTATTGAGAGAGAGAGCAATTCCCATTAACAGTAACGTGCCTGTCTTGATTATCACGGAGGAGGTACAGCCCAATGACGCCGCCGGCCCATAAACTGGATCAAACCGTAAGTTTTTCGGGATGCAATGGTGATGCATGGAGTATGTGTGGATTGCTGCCTAACCAATAACGCATATTTTGCTTATCGACGAAGCCATTCAGCCAGAAATGAGCCTCATCGCTACGTCGGACGTAGAGCTCTTAAAGTTGAGGTCACTGATTCTGAATTTCAGTAGTAAAGGAGTTGGATCGTATATCTTTCCATGATGAAATGGCAAATCTTACTGAAGAGAAGTGTTAAAAGTGCGGGAAAAAATATGGCGTCGTGTGTTGTCCTTGTCGGTCTACTTTTATAGTGTCCCTTTTGAAAAACCCATTACTAAGAATAGCGAGGATCCCATCTTCAAAATTTTGGCTTAATGGAATCGGTAGAAAGTAGCGCAAGCGCGGAGGATGACAAGATACTAGAACATTAATTTTGCGAAAACTCAGCATTCAGCGGCTTGAGAAGAGACACTTTCCACGAGTCCCAATATTCTAATTTAAAGGAAACTGGGCAACTATAATAAAAAAAACTTGGAATTTTCATAAAATCGACCGAGTTGTTAAACTGGTGAGTCAAGTTGTTCTTGACTGGTGATCTATGGGTTCATATGCGTTTGCTTGCGATCATTCGCTGTCGTCTACTTTTTCAACCCCAACTGTCTACAACTAACCAACTACAGTGAGCTGCTAATTATAGTATAGTCTTCTTTGCTTAGAGTCATTTTGAGGACATCAATCTACATATGTATATGTAAATGTGTGTATATGTAAGGCTGTAATTTGATATGGTTTATTGGATTGCGGTTTGAGCGAAACGTTTTTGAAAAAAAATCGAATAAGAACTTGCAACTTCGGACTATCTAGCATTGATTGCCGTTAACTATTATTGAGAAACTGGTGGTGTGTGTTAGTTTCTAACCTCCATTCATACTATTTTCATCTGGTAAACATTAAAGCGTCTGAAGAAACTTAGTCGAATCTAATACTTAGTAAAATTCAAGCATTACAATATTTATAAAATATCCAGAGCTATTACCTATGAGTCCCTTTGGTATTTAAACAGTTTTGTATAGTCGGTGCGGACTTAGAAAACATTAACCCAATAGATCCAGAATAAAATAAAAGATTTTTTCTGTACCCAAGAGAGCACAATGGGATCGATTGGGTTAATTTCTCGTTTCTCGGAAGTGCTTTGAACTTATATCTAAAGTACCATAGCAATATTTTCAGCACTCGAATCAATTCAGCACTTGAATCATCAATCGAAGAGCTCCAAAACCTGCTAATAGAAGATTGATCTTCAAGGTAGTGATTAACTTTGAAAATTATTATTTTTCTCTTCTCAGCCAGACTTACTTACAACTTAATATAATATAATTTCTAGCTACATTTGCTGCGCACTAACTGCGTTACTTAAGTGTCTTTTGATAGGAACATAAACAGCACATATGCGCCGCCGGAGGGGGCGTTCCGAACAGCTGTAAATACAAGTGAATGTAATCACCAGCTTGTGCTGTCGCTGCTATGCTATGAGAAGCAAGAAAGAAAGAAAGAACACGGCGCTGACAATAAGTTTGAAAATGGCTTGTCTTGCTACAACATACTCGCACACACACACATGTGTTTGTTGGTGTGTGTGTGTGTGTGCTACGCATTATTTATATGCGATTGTAACTGTACGCCAGCTAACTTGGCTTCTTATTCCAGCTCTTGTGTGCTGTATAGAAACGCTATTAATAAATTTAATGGCCATATGGCAACATCACTCAGATACATCACTCGCACATCACTCATACGCACCCGTGCTGCAGGCAGCCGGAATGTAATACGCACACACACATATGTATGTGCGCTTGTCAGATTGCTGTTCTTGTTGTTGTTGCACGTGTTAGTAAATAAAAGCGGTTATACAACTTTATCATATCAACATTCAAAAGCATAAAATTTATGTGTGCAACAGACGGACGGACGAACGGTCGTTCGGTCGGTTGGTGTCTCTGTTGGTGTGTTTGTGCGTGCGTTATCATGACATGGTTCTTAAAATAATATTCTTAGATTTTTTTGTTTGATGTTTTTTTCGTTTTATTCTTTATATGCTTGTGTGTGATGTGTTTTTTATATTTTTATGTGTTTTTGTAGTTGTTTTTGTAATGTTATGGAGTAGGTAGTTGTAGATGCAGAAAGGTTCTGTGGCAACTTTGTTTTATTGTGTGCGTATACAGGGCGATAATTGGATTAAAAATGCTGAAATGTGAAGATGAATCGCATTGTTTATTTAGTTGTTGGCGTAGGCGTATACGTAATCTGCATTTCATTTGTGTGAAATAAATGTTTATTTTGCGTTTTTTATGCGATTCTAAAGTTAGGGGTATGTGTGAGATGCAAATGTTATGTTGGTGAGAGCAGAATAAGAATCGTGACAAGTTTAAGAAAATTTAAAATTAATTTTTATTAAATATGTATATGGATATTTCTTAAGAATGCGAATAGTGTCCTATTCTCCTGTTTTGAGGTAGTTTAAACATCTAGGCTTGAAATGAATTATTTTGTGTTTCTGTTATAGAGAAAAATCGGAAAAATTTGGATGTGTAATATTGTTTATTCCAAAGTATGCGTGGGCGTATACGTAACCTCCACAATTATGTGTAAAAAAGAATTTAATTATTTTCACTGAAATATTTTGGACGAGCATTGTAACTACCTTGAACCAAAAGTTCATATCATGACGCACATTGTTTTATATATACATAAATAGTCTTATCGTAAAACAATTTGAGCTCCATATCTTATATGAGACCTTTGATATCATTTCGAAAGCCCATGCCCAAGCAGTTGTGAAGAGCATTAAATTTATAATCACAGTCAAATTTTGTTACTTATTAGGAGTTTTAAGCCTGCTAGCATAATAATTTCGTTAACTTGGAGTAAGCACGGACGCATACGTAACTTCTCAAAGCCGAAAAAAAATATTAAAATTATGGAAACATACATATTTTGAAATAATAATGTTGACCTTGCTGACCAATACCAGAAAGAAATCGTTTTTCTAATCTATCTTCACAATAGAAAAAATCAAATTTCAATTACCCTCTAAGGCCAATATATAAAATATGTGACAAATATTGCCGTTATGTTTCATTTTATTTAGTAATTAGTAATATCATTGGTCAGCATGTTATCAAAAATTCAACCGTACCATTTAAAAGAGCAAAAGATAATATGGTACTTGAGATTACCGTCGGCTAAGAAACGTTGGAGACTGAAAATCAATGAATTGCTCATATGTAGCTTAAAAATGTCAGCCCAATAATATTTTTGTTTTTGAAAGAAGCATAGGCCGTAACTTACTTACTTATTTTGAATAAAAATTATTTTTCAATATTTTTTTCTAAACATTTTTGGACTTGTGTACCTTTTTTAAAAGTGATTTGGACACCATATTTTATATGAGATCACTTCGAAACCCCATTAGCTTTTGCGAAGCGCCTAAAATTTACATTAATAATACTTTCTTTATGGCTTATGAAGCGTTTTAAAATGTTAGGCTAACCATTTCGTTAACTGAAGTAATCAAGGGCATATACGTAACCTCTTATAGCTGAAGAAAAATATTAAGATTATAGAAATAGTATATTTTGAAACAGTAGTAAGGTTTGATTATGAAACGTTGGGGAGGAAGCCAATGAAGTTGCACATATGTGGCAAAACTATGTCAGCTCAATAATATTGTTGTTTTTGTAAGGAGCGTAGGGTTCGCACGGGGTTAAGCTAAACTCTCAAGCGCGTACTTGGCAAGTTTTGAAATTTTGTTCAGCAAACAGCTGCGAGCGCTTGTTACCCAACTCTCTGGCACGCGATTGCGATGCGAAGAGAATGACTTACAAGACAATTTTCAGTTTTAGATTAAGATTCTACAATACGAGGTCTTTTTTATACCCTCACCTGGGAACTATTTCCAGAAAGTTGAGAATCTAGCAATAAATATAGCCTATGTTACTCGGGGTGAATGCAGCTTTCTAAAGGTGAAAGAAATTTTGAAATCGCCGCAGTAGTTTTTGAGTTTATTCATTACAAACATACATACAAATCTTTCCTCTTTATAATAGTAGTATAGATATAACATTTTGGAAATGAAAAATGCGAAAAACCAGTGTAGTTTGTGGTTTTTGGTGTAATTTTCATGTTATTTCTGAAAATATAGCGATCAATTTTGAGATACTATGTAGTATTCGTGGGTTATTTCGGGTTAAAATTATAAAAATATAATTGTTTAAGACAGTAATGAGGTTTAAATAAAGTTTATGAAACATTGGAGAACATTTTGAAAACTGATGAGTCACTCTGAGCCGACTTAAACATGTAAGATCAATAAATTGATTAATTTTCCAATACACCTGGGCGTATACGTAACTTTTATTATTACTTTTTAAGGGGGGGGTAAGGTTTGACTTTTTTTTCTTCATTATTTTTTTTATTTTTTTCCTGAACCATCAACATCTCAAGAATATTGTGTTAAAATTTTAGGTCATTCGGAGAAAAACTAACGAAGTTACAGCAGGTTGAATAATGGTACCTCCAGCTACCTGCGCTGAGTGTACAAAACTTTGAATCGATTTTCCCAAATATGTCATTTTGAAAGTCGGTGACCAGCCTACAGAAAAAACTACTGCATCGATCGTTTTGAAATTTTGAACAAATATTCTACATATACATATATAGCTCTCGAATGACGTCGAGTTTTTCCAAAAATTTTAATTACTAACAATTTTACAATAACAAATAGGTCGATTTTTTCGTCTAAAATCGTCATTTTGGTTTGAAAATGGTACCAAAAATTGTAAAATTGAAAGATTAAAAAAAACTCGACGTCAATTGAAAGATAAACTAATAAACTAAAGAAAGCATTTTGATTTTTTGGTTTCGGATGATCCAGTGATGCTGTAGGCTGGTCACCGCACAACAACTTTTTTTCGAGGTGCCTGCAGAGATCGACGATAAATCCGTTATTCCTCGCTATATTTCGATAAAACTTTTTTTAAGTATCCTTCAAATGTTGTACTTTCATATAATAATAAGTAAAATAAACCCACAGCAATAATTTTTTCTAAAAAAATTCATGAAAAAAGGTCTTTTTTCGACGAAACAAACCTTACCCCCCCTTAAAGAATCTCTGAATAGAAGAAGTGAATATCCTGGCGTACTTTGAAATATAATAAGCGGAGATGACGCGACTTGAATATATAACTTCAAGTTGAACTCTAATTTAACACTATATTGAGGGATCAGTTACTTCGTGACTCATTTAGGTTAGAGTTCTTATAAACAATACTCAAAATATTTGTTTGTGTGACTCACAGACATTAAGAACTATCTTTGTTTCATGAAAACGCCAAACGGAGACATTGGCATTTTTATTTTATTTATTTTTTTCATTTTTTGGGTCTAAGAGCAGCTCAAGAGCGGACCCTATTTTCTATGGGTTTCTATATCTGGTTCTATTCACTTATTCTATGAAGAATATGACTTATACACGACTAAGCTGTACTAATACCACACTTTTATGCCTCTACAAACAGCTGAGCTTGTTTAAGAGACCTTTCAACACATTCTCTCTCATCATTGCGATCAAATAAATTTAATATCCACACATTTCAAACAATCTCAGTTCTTCATAATATCTTTATAGACCACTTACAAATTATCATGGCCTCTTATAGTTGAAAGAATTAAAAGAATCCCTATAAATAAAATAATCGTTATAATACCACTACAAACATACATACAAACATCTCCATTTATATACATATAATACATAATTCCCTTGTCAATCGCCTACTTCATGCTTCCTGTTTCTTTTCACTGAAATTATGTCAGTATCTGCTTTGTCAGTATGTGCTTTCGCAACACAAAGTCCATTTCGACAGCTAAACTTGCCTCTCTAACAAATGCTGGCATTGTTCGTAAGCCGTGTGTGTGTGTGTGTGTGCGAAGTCTTATGATTGATGTCTTCATTTTTGGCATACCTCGACCGCTGCTGCGATAAAAAATTAGACTTGATTGTTGCTGCAACATATTTTCCAAGCATCCAAGAAGCAAACATTTGTTGGGGCGCTCCGGAGTGTGTGGGTCTCCCTGTGTATATATAAGAGAAGTTGTGTGTTTGGGCCACCATTGAGTTTATTTATTCAAGAAAACAAGTGTGTTATTTGATGCCGCAGACATATTTTTATATTCCCTCTTAATTTGACGTATTCACTTCGCAGCACATCAAACATAATGCGTATACGCGCACACAAAGCGTGCGGAGTGCGGCAGCCGGTGGGTGTGGGGTGACGGCACTCACAAGTTGGCGCATTTTTTGCATGGAATTGTAGCTTAAAGGTATTGGGCGCGTGCACGCACAATGTGTTCACGCAGGCATAAGTTGGAAATTTATGTCAGTTCTGCATGATAGGAATTTAACAGCGGGCTGGCAGTACTTTAAATTGATTTACTCCGAATTTTATTTATTGTGTTTTGCTTATTGTAATAGGCAGTGGAGTGCAAGGTGGTTGAGTTGGTAGAATACTGTGAATTATTTCTGAAGAGACAGGAGTAATAAATTTGTGTGAATTTTGGAGAAAGGAGAATAAGAAGTGGAATATAGTGGTTTTCTATACCACAAATGCTTCATAATTCTTATACTTTCAGGTAGAGTGCGAATACTGAAACTCAACGTAGAACTCAGATTTTTTTACAATTTGACTTCTTTTTTTAATTTTTAGCAAATTAAAATCATTAAAAAAATATTTTCATAATTAATTGCTTGTAATACCTATTTTAAGTCATAAAGTCTACATTTGATATGAAATATTCCATAAAAAACTAATAAACACATATCGAAGGCACAAAAACAAAGTTGGATTTGAGTGAAATTTACATCATTTTATAGTATATTAAGGTATATTAAGAGTGTATGTATGTGTATATACCTCCGCATATAACTAAATATTTATAAAAATAAAGTCGAGCTTAAAATAAATGACCTACTTTTGAGGTATAAAAATGGTATTACAGATAATATTGATGCAGCGCATGAGCTTACGATTTTTTTAATGGAATGTTGGTGGTTCATTATGAAATCATTTGGCTGGAAAGTGATGAAAAAATACTGGATATTATGATTTTTATTTTTTTTTTTTGGTATCGATTGTCAAAGAGCTCATCACACTAAATAATATAATCTCGCTCCTATATATATTAATATCTAAATATTAATAATAAATGTAGGTACATATTTTTTAATGGTAAATATTTCTATTTTCAAATGCAAAAATGTTTGTACTCAAGCTCATGGTGGCTAGTAATGGATTCTTTCTAGTGTTTTAAGGCAACTGAATTCATTAAGCTTTACTTAACGGGGTCATCAGGCAAAGTGATGTGCGAGCAAACACGTATTTAGGTAGATTTATACACATATTTGATATTTCAGAAGCGTCTGCTAATCTCTTAATATACCATATTACACTTACATATACTGTTTAGAGTTTCAATGTTAGCCAAAATTCCTTTGGTAGCTATTGAGCAACCAAATTAACTCAAATAAAATGAAAATGAAAATATAAATAAGCTATAATAGAACGGGTTCACTTCAAGTCAGAGTACAAAAATATTTTATATAGATCATTTGAAGAATATTTTTTTATATTAGGGTGGTTTATTAAAAATCAAAAATCACGATATTTCTTAGTCTTATCAGCTCAAATAGTAATTTAATGGATAAAAATAATATATGTGAATTTTCATGTGAATAGAAAATTGTTAAGGCCTCACAGTAGTTAAAAAGCAGATTTTTCTGTGCTGACTAACAAATTTAAAAGCCATAATACAACATTTTTCCTTCGCCACCATACGATACAGAAAGACTCTTTCAAAATTCTGTCTCGATAGTAAAATTTTAAATTTTGTATTATGCCCTGGTCAAAAAGTTCGATTTATGGAAGGAGGGTTGTATGATAGTTGACTTCTATTGCCAATTCAAGAGTTCGAGTTATAGAGATCTTCGAGTTATGGAAGTTCCACTATATTTTCTCTTGACGTCGAAAAATAATAATAATTTGTTACTGCACTTATCTAAATTTGAACTTTGACCTCTGCATATAGTTTTAATTTATGTCCTTCAGGGGCGAAGAAGGCTATAAAGCGTCAATGTACAGTTAAAGTTTCATAAAATCAGCTTTACAAATTTTCTTTCCATATTTAAGGACTAGCCTAGTATATGGAAATCATGCAAATAAAATATTTAAATTTAATATTATCCTACATTATTAGCACAATAATCAAACAATGCTGACAAACGATTTATTCAATTTTTTATTCTCTGTAAATCCGAATTCTGAACTTTGACCCCTATATATCACTTTTAAATCATTTGCGACTTTGATGAAAATTTATAGACGATATTTTTTCTTATATTAGCATCACGTTTCGTAGAATTACAAAAAAAAAATGTTTTTCCATTTTTAAGGACTACCCTAGTATATATAAATCAGTTAAATAAATTTATAATTTTTTTTTACAATTCATATTAAGAATGTTTCTTATCACCTTTAAGGACCACCCTAGTCCAACTATATTGGCAGCTTTTTGCCTGTATAAATTAGAAAGTCTGTTTAAGTATTTTTATTGATTGCTTTAAGGACCACCCTAGTGCAAATACATAAAGTCGGCTTAATAATGTTTCTTATCACCTTTAATGACCACCCAAGTGCAAAAACATACATAATAATTTAGAAGATATTCAAAACCCTATTCTGCTATTTCCGGCTCACATAAAAATAATATTAAACATCGTCTTTAAAAATTTGGGCTGTCGTTTTAGGACCACCCTCATTTAAATAAATCGATTATGTGAAATTATTTAAAAATTATAATCTGATATTTTCGTCTCATACAGAAATTATATTGAAGACTGAGTTTAAAAAAATTTCTATTCTCATTTAAGGACCACCCTAATAGTTAAAAAATCATTTATAGGCAATAATAAAATTATTTAAAATTTAAGTCTGATATTATAGCAGCTTTGTGAGTGTAAAAATAAAAAAAGTCGGCTTAAAATGTGTTCTTATCTCATATAAGAACCACCCTAGTATATATAAATAATTTAAATAAAATGATAAAATCAATTTGTATATCATATATTAACTGCAATCAATCAATTTCTTCAGTTTTGAAAATGTTCAAATTCAAACTAGTTTTCCTACTCAACTCAACTGTGTGCTTTATAATGTGCAACCATTTTCATTTCATTTCCGTTGCATAAATCGCATTGTGCAATGGCACGGCGCAAAAGCCGACTTATTGCCGACTCTGTATGTCAACCACACATATTTAATAAGTATATTTGCAGCATATTAACACATTTATACCCATTCACACACAAACGCGCACACTGGCTTAAACGGCAGAGCCAACGCTATACTATACTCACATGCACTCATATACATATTTATGCTGGTCCACATATGTATTTATGCTCACATATACATACATATAAACGCATCACCACAGCGTCTACCGCACAATTTGTTTGCATTATATGCACTCGGCAAGGCTGTGTCTGTGTCTGCAGTTCGCTTTGGGGAGCCCACATGGCGTATACGTAATTACTACGTATTTAATCAACATACCGCAGTCCATTTTGCACACTCGCCGGCTTTGATAGACATCATTGTGGCATACGCTTGCCAATGCAGCAGCGCACACACTCTGCCGTAGTTATCTGAGTATATTCCACTTTATTTATTTTATTTTTTTTGATAAATATTGGCCGCGCGTTATTGGCGTAAATAAATTTGCTGTTTAAAATTATGGAAATAGGTGAAAATTTTGCATTTTGAATCGCCAGCACACAACAATGCTAACACATTTATTTACTTAATTGTTTGTTGCAAATTGTTGGCATCATTTTTGTGATAATGCCGACCACAAGGCGGCAATTTATAACACGGCACCGACAGTGTTTTTTGGCCAACTCCCTGTTTGTGTGTGTGCCAGCTACTCGTATTTATCATATTCGATAAAGCAATTTGAAATCAAAGTTGAATTATATTCAGTTATTTGCTAATTATTTGTGTACGCGCCAATTTGTTGTTGTTGTTGTTGTGTAGTGGTTTAAAAGCGTTGAAATTGCCATTGACGCATTATTCATAGCGTGGCAGTGTTATAAAATGTACAGGCGATTTGTTGGTTGCAATAATGCATTATTGTATCCATTAATTTAATTATGTTGGCAGGATATTTTATACTATTGCCGCATGGTGCGGAGAGTTTAGTTGATTTGGTTATCTTTTATATATTAATAGCAGAAATAAAGAGTTTAGTGATGAGTATGATAATACTAGATCTACATTTGAACAGGTTGAAAGATTAGATTATAGATGAGGAGGCGACTCCCTCTAGATGAAATTTTATATTCTTTTATATAAAATTCTACCTTAAAAGCGGTTCTTGTGGTATCTTATAATGCCCTTTAAACTAGTTAATCTTTATAAATACAACAAGTAAGGAAAGGCTAAGTTCGGGTGCAACCGAACATTTTATACTCTCGCAATTTATTGAAGAAATTTTATTAAGATAACATACAAATTAACCCATAAATTCGGCATAAAGTTTAATAGAATAACGAAAATCGTCATATATAGTATATGAGGGCTGAGGTAATTCCTGAACCGATTTCATAGTTATGACCCGATTTTAATAATTTTTGGAAAAGAGACACACTATTAGAAGAAAACAATTTCCTCTGAATTAAATTGAGATATCTGAGAGATTTACCCATATTTTCGGTTAAAATTTATCCTTAGGCGCTGAGTTCAACATGTTCGATATCTGGGGCATTGAAAAGTTATGATCCGTTTTCGACAATTTTTTCGCAAGTGAAGCCAGAGATGATATGCACTATTTGTGTAAAGTTTTATTCCGTTATCTTCATTGGTTCCTTATGTTTGCATTATAAAGTGAAGGAGTAAGATGGAATTAAAAATTGAGTTATAAGGAAAGTAGTCGTGGTTGTAAACCGATTTCGCCCATTTCCGTGTTATCAGGGTGTCAAGAAAATATTATATACCGAATTTCATTCGAATCGGTCGAGTAGTTCCTGAGATATGGTTTTTGACCCATAAGTGGGCGATGCCACGCCCACTTTCCATTTTGTAAAAAAATCTGAGTACAGCTCCCTTCTGCTATTTCTTCTGTAAAATTTAGTGTTTCTGACGTCTTTCGTTAGTTAGTTAACCCACTTTTAGTAATTTTCAACCTAACCTTTGTATGGGAGGTGGGCGTGGTTATTATCCGATTTCTGTCATTTTTGGAATGTATAAGGAAATGGCTAAAAAAAACGACAGCAGAAAGTTTGGTTTATATAGCTTTATTGGTTTGCGAGTTAAATACAAATAACCGATTTGTGGGCGGGGCCACGCCCACTTCCCCAAAAAAATTACATCCAAATGTGCCCCCTCCTAGTGTGATCCTTTATTCCAAATTTTACTTTTATAACTACATTTATGGCTTAGTTATGACCCTTTATGTGTTTTTGGTTTTCGCCATTTTGTGGGCGTGGCAGTGGTCCGATTCTGCCCATTTTCGAACTTGATCTTCTTATGGTGCCAAGGAATATTTGTGCCACGTTTCGTCAAGATATCTTAATTTTTACTCAAGTTACAGCTTGCACAGACGGACAGACGGACAGACGGACGGACGGACAGACATCCGGATTTCAAATCTACTCGTCACCCTGATCACTTTGGTATATATGACTCTATATCTAACTCGTTTAGTTTTGGGTGTTACAAACAACCGTTATGTGAACAAAACTATAATACTCTCTAGCAACTTTGTTGTTGCGAGAGTATAAAAATATATCAAAATAGATAACTCATGGAACAATATATGTGAATTCAAACAAAGCACGGAGTTTATTTTAGGTATATGGCAACCCTATACAATGTAGATAAAAAATTAATACATATCTAGCACCTAGTCTCTGTATACCAAATGATAGTATCACTTTCTCACAATAAGACTATATAAAGGTTAATCCATTCCGAGATTCCCTAGTTTTTTTAAGAAAAAAAAAACACAGAAAATTCAAATATAATGGATAATGTTTATCATCAGTCGAAAGAACACACTTTGGCATTTAGTTTTTTAAATATTATCTCTTTCAAATGTTGGCCCCGGCTATGCCTCAGTTGGTCCATCCGTTGAGCCCAATTTTCGATGTCTCGTTCGACCATATCGACGAACATTTTTTAACTGGCGAATGACACGCGTAATGTTTTACTCCAAGGCCTGAATCGAAGCGTGATTATTCGCATAGACTTTAGACTTTACTTAACCCCACAGGAAAAAGTCGAACGGTGTGATATCAGACTATCTTGGGTGCCAATCGACCGGCCCAAAACGTAAAATTTTCTTCTCACCGAAGTGTTCTCTCAATAAATCAATTATTGAAACCCAATGTTTGCCGAGATCACGAGCTTCAATTTCCGACAGCAAATTGACGGATAAAATGGCAGCTTTTGAATCTCTTCAGGTTGCTCTTCGTCGTATTGCGAATAATATATTCAGTAGGCCGAATATGTTGACAATAAGTTGAGCGAAGCGCGCAGAACACATTTTTTACAGAACGTGAACAATTTGTAAACGTTGTGCAGTTGTAAATGAAATTTCTAACAATACTGAACAAAAATAACATGACAGCTTGAGTCATAACGTAATCTGTCAAAAAAAAGGTATTAAAAAGTACCTCTACTTGGATCACCCGAAAGGATTGAGGATAATAGAGGAAAGCTAGAAAATCCTCCTTCAATGTTTGGAAAAGTCCTTTAAGGGGCAATTGACATCAACTTGTGAGCGGAAAACATGACTAAAGTACCTTTGTGGCCTCGTCCTAAGTAGTTTAGCAGAGTATTAAAGCAATCAAGAAGAACAATTTACTACCTTATCAATGTATATTGGCATGCGTACTTCTGGAACAATATTTGTGCCTAAAAACAGACCTTTCTAAGAGCAAAGCTTCATCTTTCGACATATTCTGAAGAATTTTCTGTTTCAAACGAAATATAAACAAAAGTCAGCATATGGGATGCCTTGAACTACTAGTTAGATGCGTTCCAAAACTCTAAATCGGGTCCTTAACCAAAAATTTAAACATCGAAACTAATAAATATCTACATTCATTTGTTCCAATATATCTTGGAAAAATGTCTGATGCAGGTTTCGAAACGAATAATGTTCAAGAAATAATTTTTAATTTTTTATTGTTATAGCTTTTAATCTCATTGAGTACAACGTAGTAAGTGTACTTGCTTGAGGATGATAAGCTACAATACCAGAGAATTTTTTGGATTAGGCACCTTTGAGCATATTGTTTTTAATATTCTAAGAATTAACGCTATGATATTATAATAAATTATAACGAATGACTTCTAACTATAAATATTATGGAGTGGGATTTTGGGCCGGTCCTGAGAATATTTTTACTATTTATAAGAACGAATCTGATTGATTGTTAGTAAATTTTATTGGAGAATGTGTTTGAAAAGCCTCTCTTTACCTATTTTCGATGTACATACATATTTCTGAAAAATAAAGCCTAAATGTATTATTTTTTTCACTATGTTAAGTCCCTCTGTTTTCAACTGTTGAAATTCTCAGCGAAAACAAAACATACTTGCTCAGCTTCTGAATAATTTTAAATGTGTATAGTTTTTGGGGTTTTGAGAATCAGAAAAATTTATGTAGTGTACATTTTATAGTCATTATGATGTGACAACAGATTTTTTAAGTTTTATTTACTTAGGATCTGAGTCCAAAAGCAAGGCAAACTGCCTTAGAATTCATTTACATTATTCTTTTAAAGAGACGGATACCAATTTTTAATTTAATCACAGGGATACTATTATAAAGATACTCTTTAAATCACTGAGTTCTTGCTATCTTGAGGGGAAATTTTTTGCTTATTTTTGGGCTTTGAGTAGTACATTGTGGTGTTTGTTATATTGTTTCCTCTAAGAGAGGAAAGTTGTTTTAATTTATGGTTTTACAGCGATTTAAACGGGATCGGGGATCTACATAGAAAAATTGTATGAGAATCGATTATAAGATGTATCAACAAAATAATGCTGGACGGGATAAATAAATTGTCCGAAATTCGATATTATACTATCTACTAGATATAGATAAATACTAGACAATACGTGGAAAAAAGAATTTTGCTTTTTTGAAAAAAAAAAATATATATATTTATTCATAAGTCCACATTATTGTTGTCTTCTTCCAATCGTCGAAATACTTCTCAAATTCGATTTTTGAAATAGAATCTTCGGCTCTTTCAGTGATTTCGCTTTTGCTTGTAACAGCCCTTTAAGGTTCTCTTTATTTTGGAAATAGGAAAAAGTCACAAATATATGAAATAGAAGAGGCAAAGTCACAAACATGTTAGCTAGGACATCGTTACCCTATTGTTTTTGGCCAAGAATTCACGAACAAGCAACGAAGTGTAAGCTTTTAACAAACGAAAATCGCCACATGTCTAAGTTAGTGCTTAATACTTACCGAGCCACACAGGGTTAGAACGTCGAAAGGCCGGATAAAATCCGGGTCAACTCCGATAACGTAGGACCGGCTGCGTCGGCAGTCGCATGTCTAACATTAGCGGCTGCTAAAGACAAAGTGAGCAATGGATACAGCTCCAAATTTCATCGCACTTCAGAGGTTGAGAGATATATATGAATATAATTTTGACATTTGGACTCTTCAAACCCCGTGATATTTGAAATCTTACAATTCGCTTTATTTTTTGAACAGACCACTTATATCTTCATACAGTTATTTGGAAGCGCGTGGAAATAGTTTTTCCTCAGTCCTGAACTTTCTTCAAACTCAGCTTTTAGAATCACTTTTACTTTCTATCATTCTACTTCCAATTCTTCAACAAATTTCTTCCACAAACAATGCCTACGCAAACTTCAAATCACCGTTATTTCAACAGAGTATTATTAGCCAAACTCACAGCAAATCTTTACGCCAAATGTATCGCAAAGCGCGGTATTATGCCTTAACACTGTACGTGATACACCATTTTGTGGGCCGTAACAAATGGCAATGCAAAATTTACGACGCCGCCGCCGCTGCTGCCGCCGTCAGTGCACACACAGCTGCATGCAGGCCAAGTGGCTACACGCTAAATGCACTAAAACTCATTAAAAACTTTTAATGACTCAAACAAAAATTAGCGGAAGTTGCAACAAAAACAACAACAGTACACCATAGCAATGGTCGGCGGAATGGTATGGTATGGTGAAATGGAAGTGTGGCAACAAGCAGAAAATATGCAACGTTAATATGTGGCACGGCTTTGGGTGTTTTCATTTTCAACTTTACCGCTAATTGACCCAAATTTCATGCGCGACGACGACGGCAGGATGCTGTGCGAAAATCAAATGCGAGAAATGAGAAAAATATAATTAAAATTAAGATTAAAATAAAAATGAAAATAAAAAATAAGAAAAATAAAATAAAAACAAAAATTAAAAGAGAAGAGAAAATGAAAAATAAAAGAGGACGAGCGCCAGTGAAGAAATTGGAAAATGTCTGTTTGATGAAGGTGAAATCTAATTAAGCAAAATTTATTTAAGCAACCAAATGAATTGAAGAAAGAATTGCTTAAAAGCATTCGAAGCGGCTTTGAAGCCAATTTCTCTCTCTCTCTATATATACATATTTATAGGCGCAGCTTTATAATGAAGCACTTCAGCGCAGCTGTGCAACGCGCCTGCCGCATAAATAACCAGCGAAATAAATCGTAATGAATGCGAATCGTTAGCGCTGATATACCGCTAGTAACTGGTATAATCTCTTTGGCCTTGTAATATAAATGAATTCAATTGCTGCGTATTTCTGATTCCACAGCGTCATTCGCAGGCGATAGCCATATTTCACAAAGCCCGGCAGCAGCAGCAGCGATGGCAGCAATCTGCCAGCAATTAGTAACGCACTCACAAAAATGTAATTTACCGAAAAATCCACTTGTAAGGCGCTAGCTGGCTCACAGCAAGTACCCGGTGCGGACTGGCTGCAGTGGCGACAGCAGCAGTGGTAATAACTGCAGGTAAACAAGTGCGCCGAGTGAGAAAATGAATAACAACAACAGATGCAAATGGCAATGAGGGATTTTAAAAAATATGAGGTGTGTTCAAAAAATAACGGGAATTTTCGAAATTTTTTTTAATAACAAATAGTATTGAAAACGATGCTCCAGTCGCCTCGGCTTTCTCATATTTCCAAAAATAAATAAAACCTTATATGACCGTGATTTTACATGCATACGAGAACTCGGTGAAAGAGTCAAAGTAACCTTAAAGAACAAGTAAAGAAGAGCTATGTACGGGTGTAACTGAACAATTTATACTCTCGCAATTTATTTGTTTAATTTTTTTAAGATAACACACAATTTATCCCACATATTCGGCATATATACGGTATAAAGTCCATTGAAAGTTTGAAAATCACAATATGATTTATATGAGAGCTAGGGGAAGTAATGACCCGATTTTACTCATTTTTGGCACGGTGACATATTATTAGAAGAAAAATGTTCCCTCTGAATTTCTTCAAAATATCTGAGAGACTTATCTATATTTTCGGTAAAAAATTGATTAGATGCGGTGAGGTCCTCATGTTCGATACATAGGGCCTCGAATACTTATGGTCAGTATGTTTCCAAAGTTCTGTTTCGATATCTTCACTAGTGGTTACTTTATATATTGTAAAGTAAACGATTCAGATCGACTTCAAAGTTCGGGCGTGGTTGTGAACCGATTTGGCCATTTTCAAAACATATCATTGGGATGTTATGAACCGAATTCCATTGAAATTGATCGAGTAGTTTCGGAAAAAAATTCATCTACTTAAAATTTTGTATACCATATTGAGTTCCTTGTTCCTCTTCTGTTCCATCTTTACCATGAAATTTAAGGTTTCTGTTGGTTTTCCGTAATAAATTAAAGCATTTTTAGTAGTTTTCAACATAACTTTTGTATGGGAAGTGGGCGTGGTTATATTCCGATTTTATCAATTTTTGAACTATACAGCAACTTTGTTACGAGAGTATAAAAATAAAGTTTGAGAAGTGTTTCGACGAAGCATAGTATCGAATGGTGGTTAAAAAATATTTTTTCCAAAAAACGAAAATTTCATAAATTCCTGTTATTTTTTGAACACACCTTGAATGTTATGTACTGTGGCAGGCTGTTTGTAAGTTGACGCTGCGGCAAGTTGCCTTGAAAATTCTCAAGAAACTAACAACTTAATTACACCATTACAACAAAGGCACAAACAACCTTGGAGCGTGGACGCCCAGCAGCAAGTGAAGACAGTGAGGTAGCGGCAACTAAGGGCAGCCTGCATGGCAGTTGTAGATGTCTCTGCTGCACGAGGAGAGTAGCGTGCCAAACAAACGGCTTGTCAAGGCTTGGTTCCAAGCTTTTCTTGCTCGCCTTGTGTAGCATTGGCAACAGCTGTTGCCTGTGCAGCCGTGCGATATTCTTCATTCATAAGTAATTTTGCAATTTTATTACTTACCAGCCGCATGGACCAAACAGCCGCATGTAAACAGGCAGCCAGTGAGGCACATAGACACTGCGAAGCAATCGCATCAGTAAACAGCCATAACGGCACTTGCGCTAGTGTTGTCGTAATAAGCATGAGGTCCGGCGCAAATTTTGCAGCAAGCAAGTGGCAACACCACGTAGAAGTTGCTGTTGGTAGCAAGGCGCTTGGCTGCGGTAGCCATTAGAGCAACAACACAACGTGTCTTCGTCATTTACCTTCTTCGCAATGGAGCGTTGTTGTTGTTGTTGTTGTTTGTGTGTGCGCTTATAAATATTGTATATACAAGCGACTGTACGTGCCGTTTGGTTTTTTATTGCCATCAACGCCAGGCAGATCATGTTGCCACACTGCCAATGTTGTGATGATATCAATTGCTATGATACACTTGGTGTTGTTGTTGTTATTGCAAGTTATACTGCCGGTGTTGTTTTCTTGAATTTTTTCATATATCAGAGTGAAATTTTGCAAAATATGGTTGTTGTTGTTGTAATTTTATTGTGCTTTGTTGTTTTTTTTGTCTTTGTTATTTTTGCTTTTTTAATACCGTTATTGTTGTTTTTATTTATGTTGTTGTTGTCTTATTTTTATACTCTCGCAACAAAAGTTGCCAAGAGAGTTTTATAGTTTTGTTCACATAACGGTTGTTTGTAAGTCATAAAACTAAACGAGTTAGATATAGGGTTATATATACTAAAGTGATCAGGGCGACGACAAAATCCGAATCCCTGTCTGTCCGTCCGTCCGTCCGTCTGTGCAAGCTTGAGTAAAACCTAAAATATCTTGATGAAACTTGGCACACTTGTTTCTTGGCACCATAAAAAGGTTGCTTTCGAAGATGGGCGAAATCGGACCATTGCCACGCCCACAAAATGACGAAAACCGAAAACACATAAAGCGCCATAACCAAGCCATAAATAAAGCTATGGAAATAAAATTTGTTACAAAGGATCGCACTATGAAGGGGCATATGTGGATGTAATATTTTTTAAAGTGGGCGTGACCCCGCCTCTATTAAGTTTTTTGTATATATCTCGTACACTACTATTGCTATATTAACGAAACTCTCAGGAGTCGGTTTTTTTTTCAAGCATTTCCTTATATAGTTCAAAAATGGAGGAAATTTGATTATAACCACGCCCACCTCCCACACAAAGGTTACGTTGAAAACTACAAAAAACGCTTTAATTTAGTAAGGAAAACCAACAGAAATCTTAAATTTCATTATAAAGAAGGTACAGAAGAGCTGTACTCAAAATGGTATACAAAATTTTAAATGGGCGTGGCATCTCCCACTTATAGATCAAAAACCATATCTCAGGAAGTATTTGACAGATTTCAATGAAATTCGGTATATAATATTTTCTTGACACCCTGATGACACGTGTGGAAAATGGATGAAATCGGTTCACAACTACAACAACTTCCCATATAACTGAATTTTGAATTCCATCATATTCCTTCACTTTATAAGATATACGTTAGGAACCAATGGAGATAGTGAAATAAAAGTTTACATAAATACTGTATATGATCAGTGGCATCACTTCACTGAAAAAATTGTCGAAATCGGACTATAACTTTTCAATGCCCCGGATATCGAATATGAAGCACTCAGTGCCCCATGGTAATTTTTCAACGAAAATATCGGCAAATCTCTCAGATATCTTAATTTAATTCAGAGGAAGTCTTTTTCTTCTAATAGTGTGTCTCTGTACCAGAAATGGTTAAAATCGACCTCTCATATACCTAATTATAGGATTTTCAAATTGGGTCAATTTGTGTGTTATCTTAATAAAAATATATCAATAAATTCCGAGAGTATAAAATGTTCGGTTGCACTCGAACTTAGCCTTTCCGTACTTGTTGTTTTTATTTTATACTATTGTTGTTGTTGTTGTTGTTGCTGCCTTCCATTGCTGTCACTACGAATCTGCCAGCAATAAATCTTAAATTTGCCTGCCACTCACAGAGACACACACACACTCACTCTGAGAAATTCATTTCCTTTCATTGCTGCAGCGGCACGTGAGAGTGTCTATGTGCGGTCTTTGGTATTTGTATTTGTATAAGATATCTCGCTGCAGCTGCTGGCTGACAGTGTGTCTGTGTGCGGCATGTGGCACCTTAAAATGTCTTAATGAAGTCGACGGCATCAATTTTCCAACAACTTTATGTCAAGGACATTTGTTTGTGTGTGTTTGGCGCACTTAAGGCCTGTTTGAATGCGGCAGCCAGTGCTACGCTCTCTCCTTTAGTTATGTATGAGTTGATTTTTCTTGTCTTGCCATTATGCCGCCAATTTACCGTTCTACAACGGGTGCTGACGGTCTGCGCGTTGCAGCCATAACGGCAACCTCCTCTCATCTCTCCACAAGTCACACCAGCAACTCAGCTCAACTCATCTTCAACTGCTGCCGTGTAGCCAGCTCTTCAGCTCTTCAGCTCACCATCACACTGCTCTGTCGACTCCGTGTTCTTTTTAACTCGCTTGATTTGTTGTATTTGGCATCTGTTATGCCGTTTTGTTGCAGGTAATTGCGTTATGAGGCATTATGTGGTAAACGATGCTTCCGTGGCAGTGCAAAATACGCCAATTGGCCAGCAGCAAATGAAGTCGTTAACTGCCGTCTGCATGCTTTTCTTTTTAAATTATTAACAACATAGTCGAGGGTAAGGAGCGGGGCTCGCTGTGTTCCTTTGGCATAATTAATTGAAATGAATTCTGTAATTTGTCGAAAATGCGAAAATGCAAACATAAATACTTAAATATTTAAATAAAAATGTTTCTTTACAAGGTTTTTCTACTTCGTGAATTATTTATATCATAAAAGCTGTTAAATGTTTTTAAAAGTACGCTTATAAGAGTTGATATGTAGTGGATGGCCTCATATGGGTATGCGAAGTTACCCGTATTTTAATTCAATTTCTTTTAAGTGATACCGTTAGAAGACATGTCGTTATGTCGCTTCAGTTTTACGGTTTTTCTCGTATTGTGAGCATTAAGGTAGTTAAATCTTAAATAAGAAATGAATCAGCTACTCGGATAAGCCAACTCTAATATTTTTTGAACTAAACAAAAACAATTGAATATTGAAATGCAATGTATAACAATTTGAATATTCGACAATACGATTGGGGATCTTCAAAAACCCGAATATTAATCAGATATACATACCCTACAAGTTTTTCCTATTAAGATGATATTCTGATATTTGAAAGCTGCACTTATCCCCGCTCTAGTTTGAAGAACTTAATTAAATTTTTGTATAAATTGACGCTCGTTTAAAAAATAAGTTTCAAAGGCTAATCCTCGCGAGAAGTGTCGCAAAGGATCCCACATAGACAGCTAAAAGCGCAGATCCATTGTGATGCCGAAAAGGCTACTAAGTATAGATCCCAAAAATGACTTTTATATATCGCCAAAACGCTTTGAGCCTAAGCGAATAAGGTTCATCGCTTGGTTCGCCAATGATTTAGCTAAGATATGTTTCAATCGCAGTTTTGCGAACGCTGGATAATGGAGGAGGAAATTAATTGATGTCTCCACCACGGCCTCCTCCATATAGCTATAACAGTTTGCGTCCGACAGGATTCCTAACCTCATGCATGCGCCTCATTTTCATATTATACGTAGTAGTATGAGTCCCACTATTGCGGCAAGTTTAACCTTTTTAAGTGTAAGTAATTCAGTTTACTTCTTGGGTTCTACACTGTGGCGAAAGGATCTCGGAACCGAGCAGTTTCTGGTTGTTAACCAGCGTTTAGCGAACTGGCGAGAGCTCCATTGCAGCCTGGTGTAATAGGAACACGTGTGTCCTTTCTTGTGAACTCATCATGCCTGTTAGTGAAATAGCTTGATGCTATTCGTAATGATCTTAGATCCTCTTTATCTAGCATTGAGCACACATGCACCGAACTCGAGGCCATAATTACCACTCTGCTCTGCTATAAAAGTAGATAGTTATTACATTTTCCCATAGAGCTGATGATTGTTAATTTAGCAAGGCTCGTTGGTCTTCATGAAATACCTCTTGATAGCAGTCCGTTGATTAATTTTCAAAGAACATACCTTCAGATTAATGAAAATAAGACTATTCCATGTCGCTTACGTTCATGTGCCGTGCACTATATCTACTATCTCAAGTGTCAAAGATCTCTCAAGATGCGTGAATAGTTGAGAGGACTACACAACAAAAATATATCAGAAAAGCACAAGATTTTTGATTATTACAGTTGTGATTCGAGAATTTTGTGTTCTCCATCTGGTCCCGTCAGTACCCATGTACGTGTAAAATACACACTGATTTGGATAAGCCTAGGCTGCAGAAGATCATTCAAAAAGGGTTCTCTGAATCTAAATAAGAAATCTTTTCAATGAAATGCATTAGTTGTAAACTATTCTGACTCGTACAGCAATATCATGCAAATTATTTTTTGAAAGGTCTTTAGTTTTTGATAAAGTTCGGATTTGCTATTCAACATAGATTATAGTAATTTTTCAAATACTTGATATAATTTTCGTAACATTATTGGTCTTTAGCTACGAAATAGGCCCCAATCTCAACAAACTCTTTTCTGCGACCATTCTGGATATGGTGTCTGTAACCGTGACGAAATTCGTTTTCAGAATTTTTTTCTTCAAAATTCCAGAATATCATATGACAACAACCCATTGTAAGAGAGTTGTGAAGTGTGTGAACGCGGTTAAGATGAGGTAGTTGGGTAAGATAGCAGCCTCTCTGGCCGCAATTTGCACAGGCTGCGCTATATTGATATAGTAATCGTAAGAGTAAGAGTTATTGATGTCTCCTTTCATCGTTAGGTTCAAATCATTTACTGCTCTCATTGAAACTACTTATATCGCGTATGATTTTTGGAGATAGACATTCCAGGTGTTAGTATCTGTTGGAATCCAAGTGTTCTATGTTTGCATATCACATAGGGTTGAACCTTCACAAAGAAAGTGGAAAATTCTCTCCTTATTTTCTGAATAGATCCACTTTCAATTCTCCAAATGTCTAATGCTCGATATAGTAACTGTAAGTCTGTCAACACATTGCATTGAGATCCATCTGTTCTGAGCTATTTGTTGAAATTGCTCTTTTTTCTATACGCATCGTATTAACTCTGCCTTACATTCGTCTAGAGTGGCTCTTGACTTTGCCAACTCGTTTGTGAAATGTTCCTGTGATCGGGAATCCAGATTATAGGCAAGTTTAGTTTATCTGTCAGTGCTCAATGTCTTCGTACGGTTATGGTCTATGCTGGAATTAGTCATTAGATGACTAGGCCAGCAATACCTCCTGGCCATCTGTATGTACATTGGCTTTCTGTATCATCTTGTAGTTATTCAATAGTGCTTCACAGACCCGTGTCTATATCTAATTATAAAATGTATTCAGTTCAATTCTATTGATGCATTTTCATAATGTGAACATTAACCTGGTAAACCGCAAACTTAACTAATCATTCGGCTATGCCTTCTTCATGCTAATAAGTGGAATATTCACATGGAGATGTTCAACCAAAGCCAAATATTAGATTACAGTCAGAAATGTGCCAGGCACTTCGATACAAGTTTGGTATTCCAATTACTAGTACTCTTGTCTCCTAAATATGGTAATTGTAAACTAGTATCTTTCGAACTACTTCACTATCTAGTTAGAAATGAGTTTGCTAAATACTAGAGTGTAAATGTAAATATAATATTTGGCTTTTAAAATAATTAAAAATGTCAAAACTAGCGAATGTGACTGCTGACATACGTCTCATTACTTCTGTTCTGTTAAGCAAACAGAAATGCTATACTTCAATGCAGTCTAAAACCAATTTAATTAAATATTTGCCAACACTTCAAATAAAAATACGAAAAAAGTATTTTTTTTACACTTAAATATATTGATATATTGATTGAAAATAAAATATGGTGGAAAGCGAACTTTGTTTACACAAAAGGCAATAATTTCAGCGCACACCAAGTTAAGCAGTTGACCTCAATACAAGCAATACAAAGCTGTCGAAGATAGCGTTTGATATAGCTGCAATTGATGGAAGCGAAGCAACGACAGCGATGTCGCTCGCGCAGCTGCCAAACTTTACAAGCGCCCAAAAACAGCGCTATGTCAACAAAATAGAGCCGCAGGCTATTAGGGGCTCTCAAGCTAGCTAGAACTGTTTGTGTGTGTTTATAGATATCTTTTGGTTGGTGTGTTAGTATTTGTTGTTAGTGTGTGTATTATTGTTTGTTGTTGTGTTTATAACGGCAATAAAGCCATTAAATGTGTTTACCGATTATTTTATTACACTTGCTGGCTTAATATCTTACTTTGCGGATGACTCGGATTCGCTCTGCCAACGCGCCAGTTGATGGGGCTCAATGGCTGCCTGGTAATGGTTGTCTTACTTATGTTTGTGGTGTGTGTGTGTTTTTGTGTTTGTATGTATATATCTCTACTGTTGCTCGTCATATATCTTACAGTTACTATCACTTTGCCTAGGCCTCCACCCAATTTTATGTTTCTCTGTGTGTTGGTTTGTGTGTCTCTCTCTCTGTCCCCACAGCTTGCTTTTACCACCTCAGTGTTGTTATGCTTTGCTTGTTAAACTCATTGTTGATCGTTTAGATGTGAGCTCGTTTTTTTATTATTGCAGCATGCTCGGTATTAGATTTGTGGTAATTGCTGCCGTAGGCTTCCAAATAAGTATGAGTATATGTTGCTGTTGAAACTGTTGCATTCCAGCTATTAAATCAATAATAATAACAACAAAAAAGAGTAGAAAAAACAACATTTGTAGATACTTTTGTTGCGTATTATGCGGTCGTAAATATTCAATTAAACATTTGGTAAAAGATTCATTGTGCTTGCGGCGAGTCGTTAACATGCCTTGAAGGCTTTCAGAAGCACGCAGCAAAGTTGTTGTTATAGCCTATCAAAGGCTACAAGGCAGCAGAAGGTTGTTATATATTATCTCTTATGTACATAATAAAATCCAGAGTAAAATACATATATAGAAGCCATATATCCACTCACATTTTGCAAAATTATTTTCGCAAATCTCTACTCGGCTTATGCGTCTCAATCTTAAATGCCTGTGCCGCAAAATCCACATTTATTTACGAGTATATTTATAAGAGCGCATATCAATCAGTTGTTATTTGACCGCAAAACTATTTCAATTTATTTGCAAATGCATAAGTGGTTCTAATTAATTGCTCTACTATGCCGCATTTCATTATTTACACGCTTATACAATAAATTCGAGTATTTAACTAATGAAAAGCGCGCTCTCTCTCTCTCTTTAATTCGTATTTATTTAGCTGTATTTGCTTATTTATTCAACTATCAATAGGCATTTCAAAAATTATATTTAATTGATTTTCTTAAGAATTTCATTGACGTTAATTGAATTAAAGGCTTAAGGAGACAAAAAGCTAATCCAAAGTGAGCAATTAAAGTGGTGCAGTGGTGTGTGAAGATACAGTAGAACAGATGCATATACTATATTATTTTAAGGATTTTATTGATGCTTAATAATATCAATAAAGTGTTGTAGTTGTTGGTTTATCGGTTAACCTTAACCTTATTTGGAAGAAATGTAGGCGAATTCATTTTCACAGATTAATAGGGTAAAAGCTTTTTCACACAGCCAAATTAATTTATCAATTAAAATATTGATAGAGATACCAGTTTTTGCCCTTCACACTGTCGGCTACTCGATAAATAATCAACTGTTAAACATATTTATTTTTGCTTTTCATAAGAAGTTGGTAAGTTTCATCAGCTGTTTGTTATTTTCAGCAGCGACATCTACCGTCATGCAGTGTACACAACAACTGGCAGACAAAGAACGTATATATAACAATTACAAATACGGACTTTGTCGCAGAGTTGCATTTCATTTTCAAGTCGATTAAACAATCGTCAGTAAAGTCAGTCAAAAATTAATGTAGATTTTTATTTTTTATGGTAAATCGATCTTAATCAGCGTTCAGCGTTTAATCGAGCAGAGGCCGGTTAATTGATCAATTAGCTCCAGTGTGAAAAGGCTATAAGGGTTAAATGAAATGAGAAAATGGTTAATATAAGACTATAACTCCTTGTATGCAAGACATATTTATGTAGGGGATTTCTGGCCTCTTGCATACCTCTAATCCAACCTTTCGAAAAATGAAGCCTTACATGTTTTAAGATATTCTTCTGAAAAAAAAATTGGTTTGGAAATACGTGACTCTTTCTCTGTTTTGTTAACTGATCAATGGAAAATGGATATTCGTACCTTTGAATCAAAATCCATATCTCAAGATCTATTCGATCTATATCAATGAAATTCGGTACATAATATTTTCTTGATGTTACCAATGAACGGCATCAACAATTATTGAAATTGGGCTATAAATTTTCAAGGCCCGCGATATCCAACGTGAGAACCTTAGTACAAATAGAAAATTTTTTATCGAAAAAGTAGTTAAATCTCTCAGATGTCTATACTATTATTATAAAGAGAAAAGATTTGTAGGTATGTCTGTAATGAATAAACTCAAAAACTACTGCGCCGATTTCAAAAATTCTTTCACCATTGGAAAGCTACATTCACCAGAGTAACATAGGCTATATTTATTGCTAAAATCTTAACATTTTGAAAATAGTTCCCAGGTAAGGGTATCAAAAAGACTGAAACTGAAAATCGTTTGTCAAGTCATTCTCTTCGCATCGCAATCCGTGCGAAGCCCGAGCGGTCTGCTAGTTTTCAATAAATTCAAAGCGATTTTTTTTCTAATAATGTGTCTCCGTGCCAAACATTGGTGAAATCGGGTCATAACTCTCCCTAACTCCCATATACCTAATATTAGCGCTTTTAAACATCCGATGGGGTTTATAGCGTATATATCGGTTATATGAAATTTATGTGAACGTAAAATCTTGGATATTATCTAGCTTGTTGGGGAAAATGGTTGAAAACGTTCTAGGAATTACTCCATATACTATATGTAATAAATTGAATTATTCAACAGCACTTTTTTGGTTTTCTTTCTGGTTTGTAGTTGGGAATCATAATTTTGAACTGTTATAAGTCTGATTAACCGAACTATAATTATTAAATATATTTAAGAGTCCACTCTTTTATATTTGATGCGTCTAATGTTAAATTTTATTTGAGATATGATATATATTCGATTAAGAATATCAGATTATACAGCTGAAATATCACTGAAAGTATCATCATCTAATATGACGCTAACCGGTCGCACCTTGTCAAAAAAGGTACAACCATTCATGATAATTCACGCGATTGTCGGTAGATGGCGTGGATTTTATTATAAAAATCGGAAATTGACACTAACCACCACGACTGAAAGATTTAAGGCTTGCCTTCGTAGTAAGTCTCTCAAATCTTTCAATATTGAATATCGCTCTAATCCTTTAGTAAACTTTTGACTTCTGCATCCCTAACGATCTCAGTAACTCTACTTTAAATATGCCTTCTTATTCTTCGGTACTACTGATACAAATTTCATCGAGATTAGATTTGAGTAGTAAGTTCACTAGTTTATAGTAGTACTTCTCTATCCAGTGTTAAGTTTAAAATATTTTACTCTGACTTCTTTGAGGTCTATCAAGCTAAGTCAGTAGTGATTGTTATTCTTGATAATCTCAGCATCCAATTTATTCTAAAGTTATTGCACCATCCTTTTTTATAAAATAGAAATTACCATTTTTTTTTTTTCAAAAAACCATTAAAAATTGTCTGCCCAACTGTTGACTTTAAAACTCTGCACACCAACTTCCCTCACCTCTAACAAATATTTATGTACACATGCAAACAATAACATATATTATTGTATAACTGAATTTATTGTTCTCATTCAAAGTAAATAGACACTTGTATCAGTACACAAATACAAATACAAATATCTTTTGATTTTAAGAAATCGCCCAGATCAACATTCCGCAATTTCAATTGCACTTTTCCATTTGCATTGTATTCAATAATTAATATTCTGTTATTCATATTTAAACATGTTACGCATAACTGAATATGCTTATCACACACACATACATCTTTATATTATCTGACTTAAATAAATATGTGCGTATGAGTTCGCCATGCCAAAGTGAATGCATAAAATGTTGGAGTGGAGGGAACAAATATTAAATTTTAGTCATAAATTGGTTGAAATTTTATTGAAAGGATGCATTGTATTTAATAGTATTTCATGGAAATGGTGGTATTTAAAGTTGAGTTGTTGAGATGGTCGTAATATTCCAAAATTATTTTTAAAAAATTTTGATATTTGATATTTGGTATTTGATATTTGATATTTGATATTTGATATTTGATATTTGATATTTGATATTTGATATTTGATATTTGATATTTGATATTTGATATTTGATATTTGATATTTGATATTTGATATTTGATATTTGATATTTGATATTTGATATTTGATATTTGATATTTGATATTTGATATTTGATATTTGATATTTGATATTTGATATTTGATATTTGATATTTGATATTTGATATTTGATATTTGATATTTGATATTTGATATTTGATATTTGATATTTGATATTTGATATTTTATATTTGATATTTGATAATTGATATTTGATATTTGATTTTTGATATTTGATATTTGATATTTGATATTTGATATTTGATATTTGATATTTGATATTTGATATTTGATATTTGATATTTGATATTTGATATTTGATATTTGATATTTGATATTTGATATTTGATATTTGATATTTGATATTTGATATTTGATATTTGATATTTGATATTTGATATTTGATATTTGATATTTGATATTTGATATTTGATATTTGATATTTGATATTTGATATTTGATATTTGATATTTGATATTTGATATTTGATATTTGATATTTGATATTTGATATTTGATATTTGATATTTGATATTTGATATTTGATATTTGATATTTGATATTTGATATTTGATATTTGATATTTGATATTTGATATTTGATATTTGATATTTGATATTTGATATTTGATATTTGATATTTGATATTTGATATTTGATATTTGATATTTGATATTTGATATTTGATATTTGATATTTGATATTTGATATTTGATATTTGATATTTGATATTTGATATTTGATATTTGATATTTGATATTTGATATTTGATATTTGATATTTGATATTTGATATTTGATATTTGATATTTGATATTTGATATTTGATATTTGATATTTGATATTTGATATTTGATATTTGATATTTGATATTTGATATTTGATATTTGATATTTGATATTTGATATTTGATATTTGATATTTGATATTTGATATTTGATATTTGATATTTGATATTTGATATTTGATATTTGATATTTGATATTTGATATTTGATATTTGATATTTGATATTTGATATTTGATATTTGATATTTGATATTTGATATTTGATATTTGATATTTGATATTTGATATTTGATATTTGATATTTGATATTTGATATTTGATATTTGATATTTGATATTTGATATTTGATATTTGATATTTGATATTTGATATTTGATATTTGATATTTGATATTTGATATTTGATATTTGATATTTGATATTTGATATTTGATATTTGATATTTGATATTTGATATTTGATATTTGATATTTGATATTTGATATTTGATATTTGATTGATATTTTAGTTGATTAAAAAAATACTATTTTTAGCAGAATATATTATAATATTCAATGTGATCCTTTCACCCTGGAATTCCTCCGTTTCATTCACATTATATCTGACACATATATATAATACAACTACACTTGCATCACTTTTATGACAAATCCTTGTGAATGTATATCTGTGTAGCCAACAAATCACCTTTGTTGTTTCTTCTTTTCAACCATTTTATCAACAACAATAGCAAATTCAGCGCTTGGCTAGTAATTATAATAAAAGCTACGTTTCGAATGGACGCAAAAAATAAAATACAATTGTATTGTTAGGAAAGTTGACGTGTGAGTTTAGAGAGAGAGAGAGAGAAACAAACAATAACAAATAATTCCATTTATATAATAGATATTAAATTCGAAGTTTTTGGTGTTTGGAAGTTGCTCAAAATTTATAATATATAATATCGAAGGAGTTTGTCCCAAAATGAGCAAGTTGGATGTATTGAGAATAAATTTTACTTCTCTTTATAACAAAGTTTAGGCTATATATCAGCATCTGGTCATCCAAATACTATATTTTTTCTTATGGTCAAAACCTTTTTAGTGCTTTAGGTATTGGAAACAAGTTGTTAGTTTAGTTATGAATATGTCGAGGTCCTTTTTGGTCATAACCTTTGAACAATTCTATATTCTAATTAAGCTAATCGAAAAACTACTCTGAGAAATGCTTTATGGTATGGAGTTGTGAGTGAGAAATTGTTAGTTTTAATTGTTGCTTATGGTGGCCTCTTTTAGTGAGGTATGTATTCACTCCGACTGCAGATGGGCAATACTAGCATTGGAATCGATGACAGTACGCTCTAGGCTACTAAAGGAGTGTCTTAGACCCTTATCAATAGCTTCTAGCTATTTTACTATCCGACACGTGTGGGTACCCGGTCGCCGCGGAATCGTTGGTAACTGTAGAGAGGACAAGCTTGTAAGAGAGGGTACCCAAGCAACATTGACGTCGGAATGGGAGCGGATTGGTAGTCCATGGTCCACCTGCACAAGACCGCTGTCCATTCAGACTACGCATGAGCTCGCCAAGCGCTGGTCAACAACCAGCACCTGTGTAGTGGCAAGGTCCTTTTGGCCCTCTGTGGAGCGTGAAAGGTCCTTTGAACTGTTTTCTCTGGGCAAGGTCCATCACAGCGCGATCATTGGACATTGCCCAATGGGTACCCATGGGTTGAGACTTGGAAACGTGGCAGATGCAAGTTGCCAAAGCTGTATGGAGGAAGACAAGGTGGAATCATTTGCATTTCCTTCTCCACAGTCTAGCTTTTGCCAGACAAAGGTTGAAACATCTCGGAAGGTCAATTTTCGTCGATCCTAGCGATTTGGCTAGAGTCGACATTAGCCGACTAAAGAAATTCGTAACAGAGTCCAAGTGTTTTGCTGAATGTACTGGTATCACAATGGACAGCGCTTTAAGCGGTCTAAGTGAGATTTTCTGTATTTGCAGAGATCTGCCTACAAACCTAACCTAACCTAACTTGTTGCTTAAGGCTCTACTTTTCGGTTAGTACTTTTGCTCTCGAAAAGGTCTTACTTGATAAGTAGAGGTCCCTTTAAAGAATTTTTCGAGATGTTTTCTATTAAATAATACTTCTGAGGTTACTTGCTGTGTACAGAACTGACTCATGTGACTGATATTAGAAAATCTGATATTGCGCTAACAAGAACCTGATCCAAGGGTATTTCCATTACCATGCCATTAAGTACTACTAAAGCCAGAGAACGGTATATGGGATAGACTACGTTTTTTCATTACTTTTATTGAGAAGATATAAGGTTTCTTCAGAGAACCAATGGAATTTTTAGCTTGAGGTTTTTATTAAGAAACAATTTTTAGAATTTTTGAGAAAATATCAAGCTGTACTCATAATAAAACTTATTTCGGACGAATAGAAAAGTCGAAGGTAGAGTTCAAGAAGCGAGCTTTTATCTCTGTTAAGAACGTGAAAATCTACTCTGTCTCTCTGCATAACATATGCTCTGGTCTGTTTCTTTTGTAGACAAAACTTTGAAATATCTGTTACTACCTGAAGTCTTCACAGATGCTTATGGGTATTTAAACAATCATCAGGAGACTTTAGTCAAGGCATCATTATTTGATTATGACTCATGGAGTATAGGAGTATAAGCCTCTATATAAATCTCAAAGCCTTTTTGGAAATGGACTTTTTAGTATTTTATCTAAACTGTATCCTAGATATAAAATAAAATTACACACTGAACAACACTGTAGTAAAATTAGTACTAAATGTCCAATAAGTATAATAAGTAAAGTGAGGCAATCCATATGCTTTAAAATGCTAGTTATATGCGCTGAAAATTTAAATTTAATTTAATAACTAGAGGCAATTTCGACTTAAACTATTAAATTTCTAAAATTCACCCATACCGAAAATAAATAAACATTAATATTCATTGCTATTTGTTCTGGAACTGAATATACGCTGCGTATGAGTAACATTTTAGATTTACTATTTAGAAATGTATTATTCTATGTAGGTAATTATGAATATATAAATGTGTGTATAGCTCTGAAAACACAGCCAACATTTAGTGAATAACTACACATACAAATATAGCTTGTACATATATATTTGTACAGTTATTTCTATTGCGTGCAAACTAATTGACTTCGCTTGATGGCATAACAAAATCGAAATGAATGACATGCAATACTTGGCATAAACGTTTCAAATAGCAAACAAAAACTAACAAGAAACCAACGACGCGTGGAGAGAGAGAGAGAGAGGTGGAGGGGGAAAGAGAGGTGAAGAGAGAAATCACTAAATTCATTAGAAACAAATAAAAATACACACAAAAACGCAAATAAAAGTTGCTTACATGCAATGAAAATTGATTTAACGCAAGCCAAAACACTAACAACAACAACAACCACTAAACGACTAGACTGATTTGTGCAGAACAACTAAGCGCTGGTTGAAAAAAGAAATACACAACTTTCGATCTACTTCCCCACTCCTGCGTGTCCCATTGGCATGTTGCTGAAATATGTTGTAAAGCAGCGTAGAGTAAATGAGCAATGAAATAAAACTAAATGTGCTATTAATTAACAAATGACGATTTGATGTTATACCAACTGGCATTTCACTTGACAGCGCATGTCATTTCAGTCATGAAGCCATAAATATGCGGTGAGTTGGCTAGCTATCTGGTGTGTGTGTGTGTGTGGTGTGAGGGGGGAAATAACAACTTGTGCCACGCGGCTATTAAAACAATGACAGAACTAGCGGTTGACTTTTATGAATAACTGTGTTGTTTCTGGCAAATTAAAGAAAGCAGTGCAGCGAGAGAGAGAATTCGGAACTTTTTAATGTCAGTCTAGCACGCAATTTTTGTATAAGATGACTGAAGTTATTACATTGAGTCAATGAGTGTGTGGTGAGTTTTATAGTTTTAGCGGTTAATTCAAAGTGGGTTTGAGTGAATCTTCAGCATATAGCAGATTTATGGTCTTGAGAATTAGTGCCTATTATGAAGATGAGACGCATAAAAAAATCATTAGTCATTACGCGGCGACTTATGACAAATTGCAGTTAGTTCATCGCTAAATCAGTGGTAGATAATCATTATCGAGCAAATAAGCTTCAAGCTGAAACATGAGAGATTTATTTTTTTAGTGAGTGCAAGTTAAGAAAAACATAAATTTTTATTGCAGAGATATTATTAATTGCCAAATTTGTAGTCAATTAAATATTAATTGAGCAATTAGTTAATTGAATTAATGTTTGCTAAAGTTAAACTAATTAAAAATTAAAGTATTACTTTCTTAAATTATATGGAATTAAATACCTACTAATTGCGCAATTAGTTAATTTACTCGCTGTATGTTAAATTAAGAAAAAAAAGTAAATTTACATGGCTGATTTTTTCTTAATTGCCAAATTTGTAGTCAATTAAATACTAATTAAGCAATTAGTTAATTGAATTAATTTTTGCAAAGTTAATCCAATTAAGAATTAAATTAATATTAAATTCTTAAATTATAGCCAATACTAATTGCGCAATTAGTTAGTTAATTTACTCGCAGTATGATATATTAAGAAAAGATTAAATTAACATTGCTTATATAATCTTAATTGCTTAATTTGTAGTCAATTAAATACTAATTGAGCAATTAGTTAATTGAATTAATATCAGATAAATGGAAAATAATTAAAATTTCAATTGCAAAATTTAGAGTTAATTAAATACTAATTGCATAATTAGCAAATTGTTGTATGAAATGGCAAATTGAGAACAGTTTGGGGTTAAATTGCTCAATTAATAAATAAGAACACTTTTATAGTCTGTTAATGAAAAATTACTTTTTATACAGATATTTTGCATTAATTCATTGTCAATTAATTAAATACTAATTGAGCAATTAGTTAATTGAATTAATATTAGATAAATGGGGAATAATTAAAATTTCAATTGCAAAATTTAGAGTTAATTAAATACTAATTGCATAATTAGCAAATTGTTGTATGAAATGGCAAATTGAGAACAGTTTGGGGTTAAATTGCTCAATTAGTAAATTAGAACACTTTTCTAGTCTCTCTTAATGAAATAATTACCTTTTACTACAGATATTTTGCATTAATTCATTGCCAATTAATTAAATACTAATTGGTTAATTAGCTAATTGTAATAGAGTATGGCAAATTTAGAAAACTTTAGTTTCAAAAATTGTGTTCGAGTATCTGCTCTCTTAATGAAAATATTTTCTTTTGCTAGTGCTAGTCTTTACAATTAGTTAATTATGCTATGATATGCTAAATTGAGAATTAATTAAGGATAATATTGATTTCTAGTCACCTGCTACTGCCTTATATTTCTTTAGCATACATGCTAACATTAACTTCATGTCAATTAATTAATTTAATACTAATTGGGCAATTACTTATTTTAATAGATGACAAATTGAGAACAATTAGTAGTTAAATTGCTGAAATCCTATTCGTTACTCAATTAGGCATATTATCTATTCTAAAATCATTCACTAGTCTCTTCTCTCTTTGTATGTTATTATAAGGTTAAATGAGTTATCGCTTTCCGAAAGCACAAAAAATGTGTTAAAATATTTATTAAAATATATCAATTTCCTAATTTAAAATTATTTTTTTAATTTCGTACTAATAAGAAACTTTAACTGAATCCATCCAAATTCAATGAACAATATATTTAATTTTGTCTATACACAAATATAAATTAATTACACATTCTTGTCGCTGATTTAATAAAGTTTGTCAGTTGCCATGACAGCTGACAGCGCATCAGTAGACATCAATATGTTTGAAATGCGCTAATGAATTGTGGAGGTAAACTTTTTTCATGTGCATTCCGAAGAGTCCATTTTTAGTCATTGACAATTTAATTGACATTTGTTGGTCTAAAAACTCGTTTGGACGACAAATTGCGAAAAGGAGGTTATGGTATGTAGGTAGGTGTGTCAGCTCGTCAATGTTTTTTAATTACTTTAAAAGCATTTAAAGATACGTCTCTTATACTCTTTAATGTCAAATTCAACATCGTTACTTCACCGTTATATTTCGAGAGAAAATTCCATTTCAACCATTTTTTGTTGAATCATATCAGAGAAATATTATAATCATAATAAATTTTGAGAAGAGTTGCAACCTAAATTAAATTCAAATGTTAAAGAATGGGAATCAAGCGAAAGGTGTTTGAGATGTAATATCTCTAATGACAAAGAATTGGGAAATGTCCCTCATATTTATCCATTTCCTCATTGAAGCCATGTATTGTAAACGACTTTTGAGGAAGTTTCACTTTTCGCTCACGTATTTCTGTGCACTCTATTTCCTTTTTTCACCTAACAAATCAAAACAAATGTATGCAGGCTTGCTTTCTGTGTACTCTCGTATTGTGTTGAGATTTTCACAAATGTGCACGTTAATAGAAAGTAAGCCTCGACCCTGGCTATTGGTCACGCCGCTAAGGCATTTGTCCAAAGCAAATAAAATAAAAGTTTTGCTCGTAATATTTTAACTTTCGGTTAGAGAGGTTGAACCCTACTCAAAAATACTGTTGTACTTTGTTTTTGTTTTTCGGTACAAAGCTAGTTTATGGTTGGTTGTGCTGATTAGAGTACAAATTATCAATCGATATTATCAGAACTTTTAGGTTATTGTTTTTGTAGTGACAGAGAGATTTGGACAATGATGCCATATTGGCAGTTCTATGTAAACTAAAATATATAGGTTAGGTTAGGTTAGGTTAAGGGGTAGATCTCCGCAAATGCAGAGAATCTCACTGAGATAGATTCGACTGTCCATTGTGACACCCGTAAAAACTTCTAACGAATCACTAAGATCTATATATTGCGACGAAGCGCTTGGACTCTATAACAAAGTTCTTAAGTCGGCTAATGTCGATTCCAGTAACTTCGCTGGATTCGCTGAAGATATGCCAACCGAGGTGTTTTAACCTAAGTCTGGCGATTGCTGGAAATTGAAGGAGGAAGTGCTTGGACGATTCCTCTTCGCCTTCCTCCAAACAGCTTTGGAAACTAGCGTCTGACTTGATGCCTAGCCTCACCGCCTGTGTGCCTATTGGGCAATAACCAGTAAACACTCCAATGATCGCGGGGAGATCAGCTTTACTCAGCGTCAGTAGCTGCAAAGATCGAAATAAACTGAAATATATATATGAGGTCCCATTTCGTTAGACCTTAAACGATATATATGAAGGCCAAACAAGTGTGGTACCGATGTCTTTAGCTTTTGATACTAATCTATATTGTGGCCAAGGAAACATATACATTTCGTTTCATTAAAATATCAAACATATAAACCAATAAATACGGTACAAAGTGGACCGGATGTCCGAAAATTGTTATATTAGATATATAGTGGTATGGGAAGTTCTGAACCGATTTTTATTCATTTTTAGCACCAGATCACATTCTTCTCAAGAAACGATGCGTCTTAATCTCATTAAGAAATAATCAATAAAGTTCATAGTAATGACACTGACATGTGGTCTTTGGTTTCTGGAAGTCTGAGGAGATATCTTATGATTTCATCATTTTTAAAAGAGTGTTGCCAAATTTTGAGGCACAATTAATGCTATATTCTTTTGTATTCTGTTCTATAAGTGTATTGGAAAGTGAAGAATCTGTTGGAATTTAATATGGTATTATAAGGAAAGTAGGCGTGGTTGTTGTCCGATTGTGCCTGTTTCTCAACAGTAGCATGCATTTGTCACAGGTATATTATGTATCAAAATTGGTTAAAATTTGTCGAGGAGTTGCTCAGTTATTAAAGTTCAGTTTATGGTGGGTAAGGTCATGCTTCCAAAAAGTTGGATGTTTTAATAATATTTCTGATCGGACCTTAAAAGGTCATTTAATTTGAGATCATTGTTTCACTTTAATCTACACAAAAAGCAATATTTTATAACAGAGTTCGACACTTTTCATACCAAACCCAACTCTGAGGATTATAGACTCCAATTTAATATTTTTCTAAAACACCATAAATTGTTCCAAAACTAATTGAATTGTCGTAGTGTACATATTTGTACGTACAATTGTTCCATCCGTAGCTGATTACATCACCGATTACAGTTACATAAAGCGTGTGGCATATTGAAATGTGCCAACAGTGCGAAGAGGCAACTAAGATTTATGACTTAGATAACAGTTAGCTGTAACTGCTTTTTGCAGCTAGTTAAGGGAGCATTTTTAAATTACTTTCTACTTTCTGCTTCTTTTCTTATTATTATTTAAGGCAATTCGACATATGGGGCATTCTCTGGAAAAAAAGCCACTTGAAAAAAAAAGTTCTTTATTTTCTTTGGCAATTATATATCTTATAGTACATGTAAAACCTAAAATAAAACATATGATTTTAGGTCTGTGTAACGCGGGGTTGCCATATTATAAGGGGCCAAAGTTTTTTGTAAAAAAATTTTCGAACCGCCATAACTTTAAAACTAATGAACAGATTTTAAAACACCATGTGACTTTTTTGTACAGAATTTCTCACACTTTGAAACTGTATATCGTAAAAATTTTTTAAATTTATATTTCATAGCAAAAAATGAAAAAAAAAATTTTGTTGGAATTTTTAACAACTTATGCCCCCTTCGATTTTTTTCGAAAATATCTTAAAATGTTCCTAATTTCATCACCTTTTTACCCCCCAAAGGGAATTTTGGGACAGCAATATTTGTATGAGCTACAAATAAAAAACCAACCCAGAACATGATAAAAAATCATTGATTTATGCACTATTATTATCAGAATTTAGCGTAACCCAGAATTAACGACGTGGACGTAGCAGACATTTAATCCCTTTTTTTTTTTTTATTTTTTAATATTTTTTTTAATTTTTTTGTATTTTTCAAATTTTTAATATTTTTTTTTTATTTTTTGTTTTTGTTTTTGTTTTTTATTTAAAATTATCACGTACTTGAATCTAATCTACGTAATAATTAAAAAAAAAGCAAAAACCAAAAAAAAAAACAAAAAAAAAATTAAAAATTTGAAAAATACAAAAAAATTAAAAAAAAATATTAAAAAATAAAAAAAATAAAAAGGGATTAAATGTCTGCTATGTCCACGTCGTTAATCCTGGGTTACGCTAAATTCTGATAATAATAGTGCATAAATCAATGATTTTTTATCATGTTCTGGGTTGGTTTTTTATTTGTAGCTCATACAAATATTGCTGTCCCAAAATTCCCTTTGGGGGGTAAAAAGGTGATGAAATTAGGAACATTTTAAGATATTTTCGAAAAAAATCGAAGGGGGCATAAGTTGTTAAAAATTCCAACAAAATTTTTTTTTTCATTTTTTGCTATGAAATATAAATTTAAAAAATTTTTACGATATACAGTTTCAAAGTGTGAGAAATTCTGTACAAAAAAGTCACATGGTGTTTTAAAATCTGTTCATTAGTTTTAAAGTTATGGCGGTTCGAAAATTTTTTTACAAAAAACTTTGGCCCCTTATAATATGGCAACCCCGCGTTACACAGACCTAAAATCATATGTTTTATTTTAGGTTTTACATGTACTATAAGATATATAATTGCCAAAGAAAATAAAGAACTTTTTTTTTCAAGTGGCTTTTTTTCCAGAGAATGCCCCATATAGAAAAAACAACAAGGGTTGGGACAATGCCTTAATCAGTTTCTTGGGAAATAATACCGAAGTTTTATGCGCTTATCGCGTATTCGAATCGAAGCCTAATTTTGTTTTTCATTTGTTACACACACTGCCAAATTAATAGCAACTAGGCAGCTGGTGTTGGGGGACAAAGGTATGGCAAGGATAACAATGACATTGTGTGTGAGAGCGCGGATGTGTGCTTGAAGGTGTGCATTGATAAAGGCAAATGCCAAAACGTTTGCATGGCGCACACGGAAGCGAACGTACAACAAATGAGCGCACATCGCGTGTTGACAGTCGTAAAATGTACCGTTTGTTTATTTTTCACAATTCCTTTTTTCCTTTTCAACGCTTTTATTTCCAGTTTCATTTGGCTGATGCAGCGCTTTTTTTGTTGTTTTTTCTTTTCTGTTCCAAAATTCATTTTCATCATTTTATTTTAGACCCTTGTCCCAAACAAATGTGCCGGCAAACAAACCTACATATGTTGTTGTATGTACAGCAACAACAACAACAACATCTATATGCATTTGAATTGTTGTACACCCCTGTCCTGTTTTTGTTTTCATGCCCTTTTTATTGTTTGCCTGGTCATTGGCGGTAGCGACCTTCTTCTCGTTGTTGTTGCCTGCTCGTTTGTTGGATTTTGCGCCTTTATTTACTTGTTTAAAATTGGTGTGAGTCGCGTTATCTGATTTTAATTTTTTTTCTTTTCCATTTCGCATTTTCCCCCTTTTTATTTTACTGTATTTTTGCCTTTCACATTTTCACTTTTCTGCTGTTTGATTGCATCAACATTTGTTAGCTGAACTGTGAGTTGATAAACTTTTTGTCCAAGGTTAAATTAAATCAATGTTTTCGGAATCAGCGCAATTTTCCAACATTATGTTTTTTGGTCTTTCGAGTGGTGTACGTCATTAATGGTCTGAATGTTTTTAGAAAGTTAGAATTTTAAGTTTATTAGGGTTACAAAATAATGAAGAAAACTCTTGAGTGCTGGCTTATCAAGTTTTTAATGTAATCAGTGGAAAAATAAGTGAAAAGTTTGGAAAGATTTTGTTTTCTAACTAATTATGTGTTAATATAACCTTCAAGGAAATTCTAAGTGAAACATCCGACGTTTTTCGACGAAAATTCGATTTCGAATAATTGTTTAGGGAACCTCTAATTCTAATTTTTGGTTAAGTTTAAAATAACTGAAATTATTTGATGACATTAGGGTAGAAAATAACTATTGATTGATGTGGGTGAAAAATAAGTTCCAAAAAAGTCCCCACAGATTAAAAAATCGATTTTTACTACAAGGGAAGGTTTTAATCAAATGTATATATTTAAGAAGATCTGTTTTGAGCTAATTTTAGAATTACACGAAATACATAATTTTTAACTTCAATTTCAATATGATCTGTGATTTTTGGAATACTTCCAAATAACAATTTTCATTTTTTATCAAAAACAATTTTTTCGGAAAGTACTTTGGTTGACAAATATTTTGAATAGAAGTCAAGAGTTCTTTGTGGAGATACTCCAAGATGTTAGCCTCTATCTATCGAAAGGCGATTGTTAAAACAAACATTTTTATTGTAGGTCGGAAGCAGGAATTAAATTCAGGTCATAACCTATAAAGAACTCGAATAGCTACATTGTTAAGTCATTAATATACATGTCTTTAGCGTCAACTAGCAGACCGCTCCGGCTTCGCACGGGTTTAAACAACCATTTCAAAAGTTATAAGTTTTTGCACACTTATACACAATCTTCTATACACATGTATGTACTTTCTCGTTTTTCCATGGTTCATTTAAAAAAAGTAAAATGAGGAAAATTCGAACATGAAATTATATTTTATTTGCAATGAGTAAAAATTTGATTACGACCTCTAGTCTTTGATCTCCGTTATCTTTCTATCTGATTATGAAGGCGTTGGGAACGCTCAGAGCTCAACGCCCTAGTGCGAGTTTTTATATTTCTAATGGTTTGATCTTCAAGCCGCTGCATACGCTCCGTATTCGACTCTCAAGCGCGTACTTGCGAATTTTGAAATTTTATTCAGCTGCGGGCTCTCTGCCACGCGATTGCGATGCGAAGAGAATGACTTACAGACGATTTCTTTTGTCACTCTTCGAGTTATGATTTTTGGATTCCCCTTGAAAATAATACAAATCTCTTGTAACATCATTGAATTTTACTCATTTTACTCTTTCATTGTATTATCTGCTACCAAAACTGAAGAAGACGTATTAGCATCAGTAGTAACAAATTTGTGAGGTCTATGTTAAACAACCCTCAATTTTAGAACGTTATCGAAATACCTACAGTCCGAAATTCCATATATGTACATATGTAATAACCATATATTGAATTTTCCTCCAGTGTTAAGCGGGCGACACAAGAACACAGGCTAAAATATGAAAATGTATGTGAGATAAATAAACTGGACAATTTTTACAATTTTAACGAGCTACATAGGTTAAAGAATAAGCGACTTCAAGTATTAGTTTAAAACTGGCTCAAAAAAGCTTCTTTAAATAATAGTAATAGAAACCTCTCTAATCACTAACAAGAAGCGAAAAGAAGAAGTAAATTTTATACTAGTTGAGTTTTCTACATCAGCTCTAGTTTAATGTACTACCTCATAAATCAATTCTCCGCTGAATTGTTCGCTCATAAATATTGATCTGAAGACACTACTGAATAAATCAGGGTAAAAGTGTCGGGTCTTCCTTCACTGTTTTTATTTTGGTCTCTTCACAGGCAGTTAGTATTGGGCGGCCAGAACTTAGCCATAATTTTGTAATTTAAATATTTCTCGGATTGTGACCCTGATCTTAGGATATTTTTCTGCGATTTTGCCGTACCCCTTTTAATTTTTTTAATTTAATTTTAATTATCCTGACCAATCTATTTTCGAAAGTCAACTGCAGATATAATTTTATAAGTACAGTAAAAGCTCCTTATTCGCGCTTCCTTTATTCGCGTTTTCACTATTCGCGAATTAAAAAAATGAGACCCAATTTCTATATTCGCGACTAAAAATTTTTTTATTCGCGGATCTAATAAGCACATACATAATAATAAAATTATTCCAATAGGTATCCAACCCAATATTCTTGTCGAATGGACTAATAAAAAAGTAAAATAGATTTTATTATAAGAAATTTCCACATTTTCCCAATTTTTTGAACCTTTGGTAATATTTCCATATAGAAGGGGCTCTCATGGAACTGAACACAACCTATTGAAGAAGAGGCTTCAACAAGCACTGGAAACGTGACATTCAAGTTGAAAAATTTTAGTGAAGGTTTAAGAATGGCAAATGAGCTCTGCGATTTCTTTATGAACATTGATCCGTCTATGGAACGAAGTCTAATTTTTAAGAGACAAATTGCTAATGCGACTGCTGTGTATCAGTCTAAATTGAAGGAGCTTTTGAAAACTGCTAAGCAAGAAAAAAATACAAAACTCCTCAAACCATTGCCTAATCCTTAATATAATTAATTGAAATGTTCAAAAACTTCAATTAAATAATTTTTTTATATACCTATTTGTTTTTTTTGTCACCTAGGAACATATCCCCTATAATCCCATATAAATTACCATCCCGTATTCACGGTTTCTGTATTCGCGGCATATTTATGGAACATATACCCCGCGAATAAAGAGCTTTTACTGTATTGACTAATACAAGGAGATGTCATACATTAAGGAGATTGAATTAAGAAAAATGTATCTTTCCCAAGTTTAAAAGTCTTCATTCATTCTGTAAGCGAAACAAAACCTAATGGTAAATATCATACCATTATTATTTGCGATATTATAGCCTTTTCGCACAGCCAAAATAATTGATCAATTAAATTTTTAATTGAGAACCAATTTTTGCTCTTCGTACTGCCGGCTACCTGATAATCGATCAGCTGTTAAACATTTTTGTTATTGCTTTTCATAAGAAGTTGGGAAGTTTCAACAGGGATAGCTATTTCCTCAATAACCACAGTCTTTATTTCTAGCATCGACATCTACCGTCGAATAGTATTAGAGTTCTTATATCAAAAAAATACAGTCAACTCACAGGGTTGAATTTCAGGTTCAACTCGATTAAAATTCGATTAAAAATTAAAGTCGAAATATGAGATTTTTAATTTGTATGGCAAATCGTTCTAAATCAGCGCTGTGCGAAAAGGCTCTTAGAGCATATACTAATAGTAAATGCATTCTTTTATTGTTTAACTCTTGGAAGAAATATTTATTCATTTCTATTATCAGTCTTGTGCATCGATAGAGCCGATAGGACAATACTTATTTTCAAATTATATTTAACTAACTATAAATTCAGGCGTTGCCAGATCTCAAAATATTTAACTTCACTGCCTCCGCCTTATTTACGGTCTGTTCTAACAATAAAATCTTTTAAAATTTTTTTCAAGTACACATTTCTACCTCAATTTTCCCCTCCACATTGTTGACTTGCAATTTAAGTTGATTTCTCTCTTTATTTTCATTGCACTGTACTGCAAAGCTTTAACCGCAATCAAGCATTTTTCGCGGCAGAGCAAACTAAGCTCGAACTTAAAGGCCAACACTTGCGCAGCAAAATGGCAGCGTCATTTGCTGAATGCAAGAAAATCCGCTTTAAAGAAAGAAAGTTGGAAAATCACATTGCCTGCCTGCTAATCTGCAACGCTATCTCTATGGCCAACGCCAAGCTAGCGAAGCTCCAAACTCCTGTTGGTGAGTGTGAGTACCAGCAGCAAGTTGAATTGAAACATTTTTGCAGCATTTCAACTTGCGCATTTCTTGCGTCTCTACTTTTTGCGCGCATTTCTTCAACGCCTTGCAGCCAGCTAGCCTAGCTAACGGGACTTACGCTGACTGAAAACGGTTTTTAATTTTCCGTTTGAAGTGCGTTGGCGTTGGCGTTTGCCGAGTGTGAATGCTCATTGCTAACTTCTGGCAAAAACGTATGGCGGCATATTTTTGTGGTGGCATTGTCTGCATAGTTCATATTTTTTGGTGTTGCCACAAAGTGTGGCAAGTAATTTTTGGTATTTAAAATTAAATTTCTTGCGTGCCAACGGTAAAGTGTGTGTGCCTGTGTATATATAAGTAACAACAACTGCTTGTGTTTGTTTGTTATCTCTCTCTGATTTTACATTAGCACTTCTTGGTATGCTTACATATATACTATCTCTTCATAGTTACATATCTTTATATATTTATACATGCTCTTCATGCTTAAGTCTATGTCAATGTATCCCTTTTCATTTTTGCAATTATCTTGAACATTTCAAGTGGTAAACAAACCGCACAAGTGACCGTTGTCGGCATTGCATGCTGCTGCAATTGCCTCACTGCTGCTGTAACGCCATTTCCTGCATACAGCGACTACTACTCAGCAGCTATAGACATTGTAGCATTGCAACATTTCCGTATATCTAGTAACCGGCAACTTTGTACCTTAATACTTTGTATGGCGCTGCTGCTGCAATCCTTTTCTTTACTTACCACCTTTTGTCGCCTCCACCCTCAGGCGTATACGCAACTTTTTGCAGCTAACCCATCAATGCAATGCATGGCTATGCGGTATACAACTTAATGGTGCAGTTTAAGCCAGTAAACCAAATGTGAGGTGATTTAAGGTGTTAAGGAAGATATGCTTGAGTTTGCTTTAAGGGTTTTAGTAAATTTTTTTTTCGTGCTTTGTAGGAAGAACTAAATGCTTTGGAGACTTATAGGTTGGTATATAGAAAAATCGGTATATTTTGAAGTGAATGTGTATAAAAATTGGTAGTTGAAATCTTCTTAGTCATGAAACCGTTAGTTAAACTCGTTAAATATAACTTTTTCTTACTTTATTACACAAAAATCGCACCTAACCTCACTTTTCATAAAAACTGAAACTATTTTGTGAGGTGAGCGTATATAAAAATCGGATATTGCAATCTTACTAGATATAAAAACCGTTTTTTTAAATTTTAAAATAGTATTTATTCTAATTTTATTAACCAAAAATGGTACCTAACCTCACTTTTTATATAAAATATACTTTTTTTGCTACGAGCTAGTATAAAAATATGAATCTAAATCTTATTAAAATTAAAAACCGTTATTTTGGATCTTATGTGCTCCATTTTTGTTACTTAAAAACACAAAAATCGCACCTAACCTCACTTTTCATACAAAATAAAATTAAATATATAAAATTTTTGATGTGAGAAAGCATTAAACCGTAAGTTGAAATCTAATAAGATATAAAATTATCGCCTCAAAAAAATCATTTTTAACCTCACTTTTCATACGAAACTAAAACAATGTTTTGAGGTGAAAGGGTATAAAAATCGAAAGTTGATATCTTATATGATATATAAACCGTTCTTCACAGCTTAATAATACTTCTTATTTTATTACACAAGAATCGCATATAACCTTACTTTTGAACCAAAACTAAAATAAATTTTTAGGACGAGCGAGTATAAAAATCAGTAGTAGAAATTTTATTTGATATAAAACCGTTAGTTAAACTCCTAAAATATTACTTATTCCTACTTCATTATAAAAAATTCGCACCTAACCTCAATTTTCATACAAAATTAAAACGAATTTTTGAGACGAGCGAATATAAAAACGAGTATAAAAACCGGAAGTTGTCTTCTTAATAGATATAAAAACTGTATATCCACCTCTTATAAGGTCACTCTCTGAAATGATTACCAAAAATCAATCCTAACCTCACTTTTCATAGAAAGAGTATAAAAATCGAAAGTTGATATCTTATATGATATATAAACCGTTCTTCACATCTTAATATTATTATTTCTTAATTTATTACACAATAATCGCATATAGCCTTATTTCTGCACCAAAATTAAAATTTATTTTTCAGACGAGCGAGTATAAAACTCGGTAGTAGAAATCTTATTTGATATAAAACCGTTAGTTAAACTCCTAAAATATTACTTATTCCTACTTTATTATACAAAAATCGCACCTAAACTCACTTTTCATAGAAAATTAAAACTAATTTTTGAGATGAGCGAGTATAAAAATCGAAAATTGTACACTTATGAGTTATAAAAATTGTTAGTTAAGTTCTTATAAGAACACTATGTTCTATTATATCCTAAAAAATCATACCTAACCTCACTTTTCATAAAAATTTTTTTAATTTTTTTTCCCTCTATTTTTTTGTTCACTTGGTTCACTGCTAGTTTCCCCACTTATATACGCCTATGTATACATTTATCTGTCTGCCTATGTTTGCTTTCGGGTTTTTGTTGCTTTTGTATGTCAAGCTTTTGCAATTTCTAATATTCTTCAAGAGCCATCGTACTCACTTCCGGTGTTGGTTTTTGGTCATGTACTAGACATGCACTAAAGTAAAGTTCGTAAAAACACACACAGGCACTTCTATATATTCTATATCTGAGGGTGTGTTTGTGTGAATTTGTCACCAGGCTCTTGCATTTAATATGTACACAGAGAGATATAGAAGAGGGAGCAGCAGAAGACACACTCGAGCATATTACATGCACTGTGTGAGTTACGCATGCTTTGGAGTTTGATTGTTGCATCGTCGCCGCTTTAAAGTGTCCCTACAATTAAGTCTTTACACAAATAGATATGTTCATATATACTCAACATAAATCACGTGCTTAAAATGTGGTTGGAAAAAGTGTTTATTTAACATGCATTTTGTGGTGTTTCTTTGTTTGTGTGTGTGTAGTTGTGTAGAGATAATGAGTTAGTCGCATTGCGTTGATTTTTGTGTGAAAGATAATGTGCAATTTCGGTTGATAATTAAAGTGCGTACTTTGATACTTTTGGTATATATATACCTATATAATATATAAGTGAACATTTTTATAAATCAAAAACTAAAAGTTGGTCTTTCAAATAAAATATATATCAAAAAGTACCTTTAGAAATCAGATTTTTAAACATTTTTTTTCTAAAATCTTCCAGTTCGAGTTCTGTCTTTGTTAGTTGAGACTACATACTATTAGGTCAAGTGATAGGAGTAAATAATTTATAAAGGCAATTCAAAACGAAGGACTGTAAGAAAGCCTCACCTGTGAGATTAATTACAAATACCACAATTATTTTCATATCTAAATGAAGTTTGCCTCGATATACCTAGTATCTTTTGTCAGGCTGATGAACTTTGAAACCTTTCTGCTAATGTATATCTAAGGCTGTGAAATTCAATGAGTACATTTATACAATTGGTGAGCGGTAGTTTTTATAAATGGTCTAAGTCACAAACTCTAGACCTAAATAACTGAATATAAGAATATCCGCTATATCTTGTATTAAATATAAAGTTTTGAACAATATCTATTATTCCCAAAATCAAAATAATTTCTTACTTAATATTTAAAAAAGGATTGCCATATATTGAGAAAGTGCACTGAAATGAAATTGATGCAATGAATCTTACTATGTGGAAATTAAAATCAAGGGTGATTTATATCGAGGCTCTCTACTTTTGTAAAGAAAAATAAAATAGAAACAAAATTAATGGAGGAATGTTTATTAGGTTAGGTTAGGTTATACTGGTAGGCCAATACGCCTCACATAGACCTATTTAGGTCCTTTGCGATACCAGATGGAGTGCCGTCACGTTGTCCACGAGGAGTAGTCATCCTTTAGGATGGCTGCGCTTGACGCGAATTTTAAAAGTTTTTGTGGCTTCACTTTTGATACCTCTTCCAGACTCTCATATTGTGAGGCCCCCAAGTAGCGAAGTCGTTGTCTTGACAATGCAGGGCAGGAGCACAGAAGATGCTTTATTGTTTCTATTGCACCTTGCTCCTGACATTTCCTGCAGTCTTCCCGATCCGTAAGTCCCATTTTGTAGGCATGTGCCGCCACCAGACAGTGACCTGTGAGTATTCCCACCAAGCTCCTGCAGTCCCTTCTATCGAGTGACAGAATGAGTTTGGTGTATTTCTGGTCTACGGCTTTACACATGGCTTTAGCGGTTTTACACCCCGGTATATTTGTCCACCGTGTTAGGATTCTCCTTTTCATGCCCCTGTCCAGATCATCGTACAGACAGTGCATGGGTTTGCCAATGTCGGTCGCGTTTCTGGAAGACAGTTTTACGCCACTCTTGGCAATTTCGTCTACAATCTCGTTGCCTTCAATGCCTTTATGCCCTGGCACCCAGTAGAAGTGAAGACACGTGTTCCTAGCAGCCCTCTCCACTGCCACCCTGGTATCCAAAACACTTTTGGCCGAAATGCAAACTGAGGTTGTTGCCTTGATTGCAGCTTGACTGTCTACGTAGATATTGACTTTGGAGTAGCCGGCTTCTGTGTTGAGGGCTAGCTCTGCGGCTTTCCCAATAGCAAACACCTCCGCCTGAAAGATACTGCAGTGGTTCGGAAGTTTAAAAGGCTGCCTTACACCTAACTCCTGACAGTATATTCCCGCACCTACTCCGTCCTCCATTTTCGAACCATCCGTGTAGATATTCAGTGTGCTACGCGAGGTTATCATTCCCTTACGCCAGCCGTCTTTCTCCAGGTTCACTCGAAATCTTCTTTCCCAGTTCATGAGTGGGGTTAAGTAGTCGGTACTTGCCAAAACTCCCCTACCCACTGAGCTGTGCCCATAAGTTCTATACGTAAATTCTCCTGCCGCCAGTAGTCGTCCCGCAGATTTTGCCGCATAGGTTTCGGCAAAGAGATCTATCGGCGGCAGGTTAAGTATCCATTCAAGAGCTGCCGTAGGGGTGGTTCTTAGAGCTCCCGTTATGCAGAGCGCTGCGAGTCGCTGAACCCTTTCCATTGGCTTCCGGTAGGTTGATTTCTTTATGCCTGTCCACCACACAATAGCACCATAGAGCAGTATTGGTCTCACTATTGCTGTGTAGCACCAGTGCATGAGAGAGCGAGAAAGCCCCCAGGTAGCGCCGAGCAGCTGTCTGCATGCATATAGAGCATTACTGGCCTTCCTTACCCTTTTCTCCACATTGTGCTTCCACAGCAACTTACTGTCCAAGACCACTCCTAGGTACTGAGTGCGGTCCTTCGGTGATAGTTCTGTTCCGTTTAGCGAAGGGAACCTCCATTGAGGGATTTTATATTTCCTTGTAAAAACAAGCAGATCGGTTTTTTCCGCATTTAACCCTAGGCCTGCTTGTGTTGCCCAAGTTTGGACAGTATTGAGTGTGTTGGTCATAATGCTGCTAATAGTATGCAGACACTTTCCTGTTATTACTATGGCTATGTCGTCTGCATATGCTACTATCTTGGGGGCTTTACCTTCCAAGTTCTTCAATAGATTATTCACGACCAGTGTCCAAAGGAGCGGAGAGAGTACCCCGCCCTGCGGAGTGCCCCTACCAACTTCCTTGGTCGTTCTGGCATCGTTCCATTCCGCTGTTATCCTTCTAGAAGTCAGGAGGCTTTTTACCCACCGTCGTATGACAGGTTCAACCCCTATAGACTCGATACCATTCAAAATGGATTCCGTTGAAACGTTATTGAATGCACCGGAAATATCCAGAAAAGCTCCGAGAGCATATTCCTTATATTCCAGGGCTTTTTCTATGTTAAAAACTAGTGAATGGAGTGCAGTTTCTACAGATCTGCCTTTAGTATACGCATGCTGTGCTTTGGACAGGCTGCCAGGAGGCGCCGTGTCCCTAATATGCACATCTATGATTTTCTCTAATGTTTTTAGAAGGAAAGAGGTTAAGCTTATGGGCCTAAACTCCTTTGAGTAGGTTGGGTTGTTCTTACCTGCCTTTGGAATGAACACTACCCTAGCCTCTCTCCACGAGTGCGGCACATAACCGAACCTTAGGCATCCTCTAAAAATCGTTCTTAACCACGGCACAACTAATCGTGGAACATTTTGTAGCATGGCTGGGATGATTCCATCCCTTCCTGGGGATTTGAATGGACTGAACGAGCGAATTGCCCATTCAATCTTGTCATCCATGATAATGTGCTCAGGAAAGTTCATAGGATATTCCTCTACACACTCAGGAGTGACTGTATTCCTACAACCTGGGAAGTGCACACTAACAAGGTCCTCTAATGAGTCCTCACAGTTGTGTGTCCATTCTCCGTCATTTTTGCGAATCAGACCCGGTGGAGCGGGGCTCTTTGATAACAACCTCCTAAGTCTTGCCACCTCATTGGTCTTTTTCAAAACTTCCACAAAAGCTTTTCCAGGACTGACGTTTGGTCCTACGCACCAGCTTTTTGTAGTCTCGTAGAAGATCTTTATATTCGCCCCAGCATTCCTCATTCTCTGTTATTTTGGCCCAGTTGAACATCTCTCGTACCTTGCGTCTGCAGGATCCGAGTTCTTTGTTCCACCAGGGGGGCTTTGTGTTGTGCTTCAGTCGTAATTGAGGACACGCGGATTGAAATGCCTTGTTAAGAGCATTTGTAAATACGTTTACGCCCTCTTCTAGTTCTTTATAAGAGTTGAAAGTGCAAGGTCTGAGTCTCTTACACAATAGTATCCGTCTATAGAGGTCCCAGTTTGCCTTTCTGGGATCCCTTCTACCTACACCTCTTATTTTAGCTTTCGATTGAATGGAGAAGTGGATGTACCTATGATCAGAGAATGATGGTGCGTCTAACACCTTCCAATTCTCCACCAATACACCTCTACTTGTAAAAAGAGTGATGTCTAGAACGTTTTTTGATGTGGGTCCTATGTAAGTAGGTTCCTCACCTCGATTGGCTAGCGCTAAACTACTTTGAATGATGAAGTTGAATAGTGACTCACCTCTTTGGTTTATGTCCGGGCTTCCCCAGATCGAATGATGGGCGTTAGCGTCGGCGCCCACCACCAGCGCCTGCCTCCTGTTACTGGATGTAGCCGCCAGTTTTTGGAGCTCCGCCGTTGGGGCCTCGCTATCGTGTGGCATGTAGCAGGATGCAAGGAGTATGAGCTCATCCTTGACACCCTTTACACCCACCACCGTTAAGTCATCTGTAGAAAGATTGAGATCAACATGAGAATACAGTTTTTTGCTTACCAGTATTGCCGTTCTTACCCTGTTGGTTACGCTCGGGATGTAAGTTATATAGTTTTTGACTTTAGCCCAGAGACCACGTTACCCGAAGCTATCCATGGTTCCTGGACTAGAGCCACGTCGTAGCCGTCCTTCTCTAAATTGAGAAGGAGCTCGGCTGAGGCGATCCTACTCTTGTGGAGGTTCACCTGAAGTACCCTCAGCTCCTGATTTCGCTTCCTCAGATTGCTGGGTTGGTGCCATCTCCACCTCCTGTAAGACCAGTGAAGTCGCCATGATCTCTTCCAATGCCGAGATCCTTCTCTACTTCACCTTTTTCGAGAGTGTTCTCGTTGCCGTCCGCGGGTGGCGCTTTTTGAGGCGAAGGTATACGCTACCAACGCCCCATGCCATCTTCCCGAACCTCGCGTAGAGTATGTCATCCGCCGCTTTATTGATCTGGAGGATATAGCTTTGGCCTCCGTCCTCGTTCGAAGATTTCGCCACGCTTAGTATCCTCCAGTCGCTAGTCGGCACGTCCGGGTTTTGTCTTTGCAGCAGCCGCAGAGCATGATTCGGGTCCACCACTCTAGGTATTATAACCTTCGCTTTGGGCACCGAAGGAATGCTGCTACGGTCCACCACCTCCAGTTTGGCGTTTTCCCATAGGTTCGGAAGCGTTTTTACCGCTTCTTTCACCCATGTCAACGACGGATCGTCCTTGCACTTCAGGATTTTGACCCCGGCAAGCCACCCAGCTCCATCGAAAGTTGGCATGGGTGCGCTTGGATCGGAGTCCATCCTCGCGAAGAGGGCTTCCAGCAGCTTCATCTCCACTGCTTTCCACCGCTCTTGTGACATCTGTCCCAGCGGGTTGCTGCGATCGATGAGCGCAACGATCAGGTGTCGTTTCGCAATCTCATTGATCGCCGCCGCTGCCTTGGACGTTGTCGGCTTCTCGTCCATATGCCTGACGTCTAGCTTCTCGGCTGCGTCTTTGCATTTTCTCTTTTTCGTCGGTGCCTTCGTTTCACCTTCCGTGGAGCGCTGCCTCTTTTCCGCAATATGCTCCTCAATGCGATTCGCAAACGCCGGATTTGAGGCATTGCACCAATTTCGAGTGGCGAAATGTGCTCGGCCGTTCTTTACCTCCTCTCTGGCCCAAGCCAACCTTTTCTCTTCATCCTCATTCAGGTCAGGCTTGCCTTCGAGTCGGCTGCAAATCCCGACCGCCGCCTTATATCGCGCCTTTGCCTTCAACCCCTCCTTGCTTGGCTTCTTCCGGGGCCCTCTCTTGTTGCCAGAGTTGGTACCCTCGGTCGAAAGCACCGGAGAGCGGAGAAGTTCGTCCTCCTTTTCCGTGCTTACACTTACGGCGCTTTCCTGGTCCGAGTCTTCATGGACTGTGGCACCGGTGCGACGTAGAGTTGGTTTGGCAGTAACAATACAACCACCGCAACCTGCTCCCGTTGCAGTGGAGGTGCGGCCGCTGGCGACACAGCTTGTAGTCTCACTGTGCCCGCCGGTGGTAGCAGCCACGTCTCCCACCGACGTTTGGGCTAATATCCTAGCCCGCTTTTTTTCCTCATTAGTGTCCTCCATATTGAGTTTTGGAAATTCGGGGGACTCTACCCCTAGCGCTTTATACCTATCGCCAGGTACCTCATAAGCAATGGCCAGTGTAGACCCTCATCCACCCCCTCATGAGGTTGCATATGGAGCTGACCACCATAACGAGGTGGATGAGGGATTACACCAGCCTTAGCTAGGTGACGCCTGCTTGTAATGCAGTAGCTTAGCTTGTCCATGGACAGCTTGAGACCACCACCGTACAAGCAACGCCACCCATTGCCCAGTCGACACCCGCGCGGAGGGTATAGCTACGAGGATTTCCGTCGACCTATTATGTGTTTATTATGATTCGAAAGAATATTCTTAGGCATTTATTTTTTAAAGATTATCTCTTTAAAATTGGTCGTGGTTACAACTCGGTTGGTCCATCCATTGAGTTCAATTTTCGATGACTCGTTCGAACATTTCTACTGGTGACTGGCGCATGACACGCGTAATGTTTAGCTTCAAGACCTGAATCGAAGTGGGATTTTTCGCATAGATCTTAGACTTAACATATCCCCACAGGAAAAAGTCTATCAATGTGATATCACACGATCTTAATGGTCAATTGACCGGCCCAAAAAGTGAAATTATCTGCTCACCGAAGTGTTCTCTCAATAAATCCATTGATTGTTGAGATGTGTGGGAAGTGGTGCCGTCCAAATGTCGCCGATATCACGAGCTTAAATTTTAGGCATCAAATAGTCGGTTATCACCAAATCACAGCGCCGAATCGATCCTTCGTGGTCTACGTGTATACTCTCAGCTACGGCTATTATAGTTTCTTCATTGCGTGCTGGACGTGGTCTATGCGATCGTATATTATCCAATAATTGGGTCTCAAGATGGGTGATGATGCTGTTGTGGATAGGCCTCATGTGTTGACTATAAGTTGAACGAAGCCCGCGAAAAACATAGGTTTGATTAGGGTTGCCACATTTTTATTGTTATATTTAATTTAAAATATATATTTTTTTATATAAAATAATTCATATTTCCTTTGGTCCCATCATATGTTGAGAGCAATTTTCATTGTTTCCGACATTTTTTAATAAAAAATACGAAAAGTAAAATTGAAAGAAATCAAAAATATTAGAAATTTATATCGCATTATTGTAATATTTTGAAAACTTATTTTTTAATTTTTTTCGGAGGAGGTTCCCTTTTATGATCTTGTTTTGATCATTGGATTGATCGGACTTCTGACTTTTTTCGGTATACTTTCACTTATTACTGACAATATATTTGTCTTGATAGACGTTTCCATTGCTCTTTGTAGTAAAAATAATTTGTTTAATCATAACCCATTGGAGTTCTCAACCAATTTATTGCTCCAATATTGATCTAAATATGAAAAAGTACCGCGCAAAGACACTAGTTGTAACGATTTTAAAATGCGAGAAGGTCTTTAAATTATAAAGGAAAGGAAGGTCTTTAAATGATAAAGATACATTAATAATTGCAATTTTTATAGCAAAAAATGGTAGGCAACTCTTCGCGGCAACAACCAATAAAAATATTAGAATGGCTTCAAGGTTGCCATCCAGTTATGACAATGACATTTTTATATCAATGCTTGAATTTTGGTGATTTCATCTTATTGAATTGCATTTTGAGTTCCCTTTTCATCTCCCGTTCGCTTTATCAACAAAATGTGTAATATAGATTTGAGAAATTCATACCTTTGAGTCAAGAAAAAAACCTATACTCTCGTGACTTACACATATTGTGATGAAAAAAGTAAGAACCGCTAGCCGACCGTGCATTAAAGATTTAAATAAAACCTTAATTGTTAAAATTTCTGATATACAAGTCAGGCTCCGCTTCTTCTTCTTGACTGGCGTAGACACCGCTTACGCGGTTATAGCCGAGTCCAAAACAGCGCGCCACGTATCCCTCCTTCTGGCAGTTTGGCGCCAATTGGTTATACCAAGCGAAGCCAAGTCCCTCTCCACCTGGTCCTTCCATCGGAGTGGAGGTCTCCCTCTTCCTCGGCTTCCACCAGCGGGTACTGCATCGAATACTTTCAGAGCTGGAGCACTTTCATCCATTCGAACAACATGACCTAGCCAGCGTAGCCGCTGTTTTTTTTATTCGCTGGACTATGTCTATGTCGTCGAATAACACATACAGCTCATCGTTCCACCGTCTGCGGTATTCGCCTTTGCCAATGTTTAAGGGACCATAAATCTTCCGCAAAACCTTTCTCTCGAAAACTCCTAGTGCCGTCTCATCGGATGTTGACATCGTCCACGCTTCTGCACCATAAAGTAGGACGGGAATGATGAGGGACTTGTAGAGTTTGGTTTTTGTTCGTCGAGAGAGGACTTTACTTTTCAATTGCCTACTTAGTCCATATTAGCACCTGTTGGCAAGAGTGATTCTGCGTTGGATTTCCAGGCTGACATTGTTATTGCTGTCAATGCTGGTTCCCAGGTATACGAAATTATCTACGACCTCGAAGTTATGACTGTCAACAGTGACGTGGGAGCCAAGACGCGAATGCGCCGACTGTTTGCTTGATGACAAGAGATATTTCGTCTTGTCCTCATTCACCTCCAGACCCATTCGCTTCGCCTCCTTATCCATGCGGGAAAAAGCAGAACAAACGGCGCGGTTGTTGCTTCCGATGATATCAATATCATCAGCGTATGCCAGGAGCTGTACACTCTTGTAGAAGATTGTACCTTCTCGGTTTAGCTCTGCAGCTCTTATAAGTCGCACGATAGTGAGTCACCTTGTCTGAAACCTCGTTTGGTATCGAACGGCTCGGAGAGGTCCTTCCCAATCATGACGGAGCTTTTGGTGTTGCTCAACGTCAACTTACACAGCCGTATTAGTTTTGCGGGGATACCAAATTCAGACATCGCGGCATAAAGGCAACTCCTTTTCGTGCTGTCGAAAGCAGCTTTAAAGTCGACAAAGAGATGGTGTGTGTCGATCCTATTTTCACGGGTCTTCTCCAAAATTTGGCGCATGGTGAATATCTAGTCGGTTGTTGATTTTCCAGGTCTAAAGCCACACTGATAAGGTCCAATCAGTTTGTTGACGGTGATTGGCGATGTTAAGGAGGCTTATCCCACGGTAATTGGCGCAAATTGTGGGGTCTCCCTTTTTGTGTATTGGGCAGAGTACACTGAGATTCCTATCGTCAGGCATGCTTTCTTCCGACCATATTCTGCAAAGAAGCTGATGCAAGCACCTTTTCAGCTCTTCGCCGCCGTATTTGAATAGCTCGGCCGGTAATCCATCGGCCCCCGCCGCCTTATTGTTCTTCAAGCGGGTAATTGCTATTCTAATTTCTTCACGGTCGGGCAATGGAACATCTGCTTCATCGTCGTCGATTGGGGAATCGGGTTCGCTCCGCTAGTGGTGTATATTTTTTATCGTGCATTTTCGATGTACTGACTGATTTAGAAAGGAAGACTGATGCATTATTGCTTAGAAGGTAACAGTTTTCCATCAGTAATTGTTTGTTGACTCCCAATTTTCTTATAGTGCTTTCTTTTCTAAATTCAAGCATATGTATATGTATAATGTATGTATATTAAATCAGTAACTGCTTTCAAATCACAAAAAAAAAATCTTCTAAAATAAATCCTCTTTTCGCACTTTAAGCACTTAGTGAGTGTTCCCTAACCAAACAACCTTAGTAGAAAGCTATAAAGCTTTTGTTTTGATAAAAAAAAAAATATCTTGACCTACATCAGTGCTGTTTTTTATTGTAACCTGTGCCACAAAAGTGTATGGAATACCATTTTAATATTTCAAACAACGAAATATCACACAAGAGAGCACAAGATTGCATGAGTTGTTACACAACTTCAAGCGCGAGCATGGAACTTGTACCTCACTGCTACGTGTTTACTAAAATTCGAAGTTTGCTTAGAGAAAACAAAATTTTCACAACTCGTAACTACACTTATGTGCACTACAGTGAACACACGGAACACATTTATGATATACGAGTATATACACACATGTGCTCATATTTATTGTTGGCCTGCTGTGGAAACAGTGCAAAAAAGCAAAGGTACTTATTTAAATTTGTTTTGTGTTTTTGTAAAAGAAAAGACGAAAGCTTTATAGTGAAGTATACATAAATTTGTGTACTCTCATATATACATATTTCCTTTCTTATAAAATACAGTTTTGAAGATTTCACTCCACTTGCCGCTTGCATAAGCAATACACTTGCTCAAAATAATGAAATACATAAATATGTATGTTTGTATATATGTATATGTATATATATATATATGTCTGTGTTTGTGTTTATGTAGTTGTGTGCGCCTGTCATTCTGTGTGTGGCCACATGTGCAACATTCGGCAGTTTAAGTGAAATGTGGCTGACCTAAGTTATTAAGCACATAAACATATGTAAATATGACAAGAAGAAGATGCACTTAAGCGCAAGCAGAAGTGTTGTTGCATGTAAACAAACAATTTTTAAATTTTACGAAAAGGAGATTGTGTGCGAAGGGAAAGTACTTAAGAATACAGTTTTTGTTGACATTTTTGATTTTCAGTGAAATGTAATTATTTGCAGGGCAACAGCAAGTTTGGACAAAATATTTTTGGAAACATTTTTAAAAATCAGTTGTAATACTCTTGCAAGTTCCTTGCGATAGCAATTTTCCATTATTTTGTGTCCCCATCTAGTTCAAATCATAAAAAATCTAACACAAATTTAACATCAACAACTAAATGTATCAATTCTCATCACTTTACGACCAAACTGTAGAGGGATTTTTTACTTTACGACCCAATATTTAGAGGGAGCCTTTGTAGAATAAAATATATACATATGTAAATATGTATAGAGGTTCGGAAAATATTTGGAAAATATTCAGTTTGGTGCCCATTAGAACTAGGACAGATAATAAATTAAGAGAGGAACATGTTTTCCAATTAAAATCACCTCTCCACAAGAAATTGAGTATCAATATACAATACTCAATTCTGCTATTCGAAAACGGCTTCACGAAATTTTAGAAATTTAGAGATTGTAGAGATTTCAGTCTTACTTAAAAAGTAAGTAATGGTAGTTATTATTATTACTCTGTGATGTATTCTGGTTTATTAAGTGACAACGGGAGAAACCTGGCGGGGATAACTGATTGATTAATGGAACTATACATGAACTATGTTCGATTGCCATTTTAGCTTAATCATATATGAGTTAAAATTCTGACTTGTTTGTATTTTCAAATATTTTCTATAAAAAAACAAATAATTTTGCTTTAAAAAAAGAATGTTGTGTGAACCATCCTTAACCCTTTCGGGACTACTGGGATAATACATCCCACCAAATTTCTAACTTTCGTATTTTCTTTACTGTGCATGCGATTGCCTATATAATTAGTCCCTCAAACAGATTTAAGTGTGTATTTTTAATTGTAAACAAAAAGATAGCGGTAAATTTCAGCGCATAGACGCCACATGACAAAGTATTTCGCAATATACGTGAAATTTGATCAGTTGTCTTCACTAATTTGCTGAAATCGGTCGAAATAAAAGCGTGATCAACAAAATTTGCATTTGTTTGCATAAAAAAGTGTTCGGTTTGTTACATTTAATTGTTTAGTGGTGTTTTTTGCTATTATAGGGTAACTTAGAGTTCATTTTATAAAATTGGGACATATAATCCCAATAAGTTTTTTACGTGGGATAACTTGTCCCAATATGTTTTTTAGATGACGAAAAGGTATCTAACTCAGGAGGATATTGAGCATAGTATGTCTGAAGAGTCAGACTCGGACGTTGATTTTGAGGACTCTGGGAGTGAATATTTGCTTGAGAGTTCCAAAAGCACTGAATCTGCATCAGAAACTGACGATAACATCAATGGGGCGGATAAGCCCACAAAAATAAACGACGATATACTGCCAGTTGCCCAGTGGGTAAATGTTGCTGCGGACGATTCTCAGAACTTTAATCCAAAGTATGAAATCCCAACTGAGAGAGACTGCAAAATCCTTTTTTATTTTGCTCACGATTGCACCGAGTTCAAAGTGTTTTCCACGATATTTCCTTACAGTTTGTGCATTCGAATTGCTGAATGTACTAATTAGCGTCTGACAGCTATGAATCGTCGGGCTCAGTCAAAGCGAAATTTAACCGATGCTAATGAAATTTTGGTATTTCTGGGCGTTTCATTGATTATGCATTATAATAAGTTGCCATCTCTGAAGGACTATTGGAGCAAAAATCCATCGATGGGAAATTCAGTTATAAAAAAGGTGTTTATCACGATATCGCTATTTATTATTGTCATCGAAGTTATATTTCAATGACTGCAGTAAGCCCGCCGACAGTTGCAGAGATTATTATATCTCCGATGTTGTGCAATGTCTGAAACAAACATTTGCAGCTGCTCGAAGTGAAAGTTCATTTCAGTCTATTGACGAGTGCATGGTAAAATTCAAAGGTTGATCAACTATGAAGCAATATATGTCAATGAAACCAATAAAGCGCGGAATCAAAATTTGGATGTGATTGTGACTCAAAGACAGGATACGCTTACGATTTTAATCTTTATACTGGTAAGGAAGCAAACGCTGTACAGTCTATACCTACCACTCTTGGAGAAAAAGTCGTTTTGAAATTGGTTTCTTCAATTCGTGAGAAGGAAGTTTGTTTAGCCTTTGACCGCTTTTTTACCTCAATTAAACAGTTAGAAACTATCCCATATCTCGCACTTGGAACATACATGCAAAACAGAAAGAATATACCTAAATTTGTCGGAAAGTTGGCAAGAGGAGAAAGTCAGATTCAAATCAGCTCTGGTGGCATTTTGGCAGCCCGATGGATGGATTCAAAAGAAGTCCTCTTAGCTTCGAATTGTCATAAGCCATCGCTTGTAGACGTTGAGAGGAAGCAAAAAGACGGATCGAAGAAGAAAATTAAATGCCCTAAATGTATCAGTGACTATAACAAAATTATGGGTGGGGTCGACTTGGCCGACCAAAAGACAACCGTTTATGATTTCAATCGCAAATCTCAAAAGTGGTGGAAAAAGGTGTTTTTCAAGCTACTAATGGTTAGCGTCACAAATTCATGGATTGTTTATACTGAACATAAGAAGCAAGAGTTATCACTAAAAGACTTTCTTGTGCCCCTTGCTGAAGCAATGATTTTCGAAGGAAATAAAAGGCGTGAGACGATGTCTCGTCGGCAGGGAGGAAGAACTCCTAAACGCTCAAAAACTGATAGCCTTAACGTTGGAGATCACTTGCCAGTGGAGCAAGAGAAGCGTTACCGCTGCGGCCGCTGCACTTCACTTGGAATCGAAAAGCGAACTAAAATGATCTGCTCTGACTGTAACAACGCGTTGTGCTACAAATGTTTTGGACCCTTCCACAAATTAAATTAATAGTTATATCACATTACATTAAAATTATCTTAATAATAACTCAAATAAATATGAAATTTCATTACAATATAGCTATTTTTCTAAGATTTTATTTATTTCTCAAATTTACAATAGTCGTCAAAAACTCTTATTGGGATTTTATATCCCACAGTAAATGTTTATTGGGATTATATGTCCCAGGATAAAAGGACGATTTTAGGATTTCTGAGTATGCAGGACATAATTTTTTAGCCCAATCTTTCAGTATGAGCAGAAATTTTTGTTGAGACTATTTCCGGTTTTCAAATAAAACTCCGTCCCGAAAGGGTTAACATTTCAGAAACATAGCTTTTGTCCGATTCTCAGTTCAACCCGATCTGCACACAAAATTTCATAAAAATCGATCTATGTAGCCGTTTCGAAAGAATTTTGTATTGAGACATATTATATATTAGATATAAATATGTTTATTATATCAGTTCGTGACTACTCCTCAATGTTAAATCTATGACTTTATGAATGTATATATCTGAAGTAATACTTAACTCAGTCCTATTCGAAAAGCGCATTGGAAAAATCTGATATACATACATATGTCTAACAAAATAAACCAGAGTAATACTTACATACATACTAGATTTCAAGGCTGGGTGTGTTCATATTTAGGTTTCATAACCTTTATCTAATCAATCTTTTCAAAAAAATTTTGAACAAAATTTTACCCGAAAGTTAATACAATGTTCGAATTATTTAATAAAACTATGTTTACCATTCAATATCAAAAATTTAACATATGGGCATTTCCGCCATGTCGAACGGGACAATCGTACACCTTTCAACTAAAATAAAATATGAACTAAAATGTTTTTTAATTTTGACAGTAGGATTTTTTAATAGCTCTTCATTAGCTCTACATTTAGTGTTAAGGTTGATTTTGGAACGGTTTTCATTTTCAAGATAATTGCAAAAAACCAAGGCATTCGCACGGGACAAAAAATGGAAGTCGTTTTTGGGGACAACGATTCAAACGGCGATTTCAGCGAATTGTGAGGCAATATTCAAATGTTTTTGATTGTAAAATGTTGCGCATTGATGGCCTTTAAAGATGGTATGAATTTCATCCAAAAATAATTTATAGTTTTTTTTTAATTAATTATTAATCACATTCGCACGGGACATGTCGCACGGGACATTTTTTTCCATCATAATATTTATGTTGATTTTGTTGTTATAATACGGCATTATTTAACAATAAGTCCAATAAAATGGCTTAAAAAAGTAATAAATGTATTTATTTATTTATTTTAACTAATATCCAACGAGAAACAACAAAAATTCTATAGTATGAAATGAAAATGGTATTATGAATGTGAAATACATTTTTTTTTTTCAGAAAATGCTGTCTTCGGGTATAAAATTTTTTGGATTTCGTTATCTGCCAGACTTTCCTTTTGATAACTGCTCCCACTCCATCGACGGCTCCTTGCAAAGAAATTATATTCTAATGAAGACTATTTTAATTATTTTATAAAATCAACCAGGCTTGATAATATAAATTTGATTTTAAACTGAGAGCAGTTACATAAAAAAAAATAAATATTTTAGAAAAGGATTTCTTAATTTTAGTTAAGAGATTTATCGTGCGTTAACTTGTCACTTTTAAAGGCAAACGATTTTCTTCTGACAACATTGTTAAAATGAGCACTCTTATTTTGATTTGATATTTTCGTCAAAATCTATTTGAATAGCTATTTCGGTGGAATTTAAAGTGCGGTTTTTGCTCATTTGTAAATAATTAATGTAAATGTATATATTTACATACTTAAGTCAATTTTACAAGACAAAAAATAATTTTCAATTTTTAAATTACACACCCACGATGTCGCACGGGACCAATTTTAAGTAGTTACCAAAACCACAAATCTTCTGATTTTTGAACAAGGTTTTTTTTATTTTAATTGTATAATAATTTACTGTTTATACCCAAAATTTGGCGAGTTTGCTGCTTATATTTGCGATGCAGTGGGAACAAGTGTTGTTTTTTGATGTCGCACGGGACATTAAAATATAGGATAATAAGAGAGCAAAAACTTACAGTTATTTGCAATCGCATGCTTTCTTATGCATTTTATTTTGCTCTTTGTACCCTTATAAAGGTTTTACACAAAGCAAAAACTTATACATGATATGTTTCTTTAACAATTTTGACGAAAAAACAAATGCAGTAGAAAAATAGAAATTAGAAAAGTAGCTCCTATTCGACTTGGCTTTGGTATATCTCGCAATTGGTTATGAATTAATTTAAAATTAATTTAATATACATAAATTTAAATATTTTCCTATGAAAATATGCAAAAACTTTGTAATTCTAATAATGTTTAATATTTTGTCTGTGGTGGACCTTCTGGCGGAAATGCCCATATAATATTTTAGTGTCATATCAATGACATAAAAAAATATTTTCGATTTCCATTTGTCCAATGGCACTAAGATCCAACTATTTCTATATATTTATATGTAGTTCATCTTAAAACTCATTTTGAACACAAAAACTGAAATATTTCACACGAACTCTACATTAAACACAACCAAATGAATGGTTTTCATAATGTCAAATTCACGCTAAAATGACAACAACACTACTGCGATTGCATAGAGAAAATTAATAAAATGGACTTAAAATTTTAACTAAGTGCACAGTTTGTCCTAAATTGCGATATAAATAAAATATTTTTACATTAATTTGACGACTATTGTCAGTAAATTTGACGCTATGACCTGAAGGCTTTATTTAGAAAAAACAGCAGCGAAAAATAATCTTCAGTGAAATTAAATGTTATGTCAATATTTCCTACTTTTCGTTATGTCAAATTTACTGACGCAAAATTTGACAAAAGCACTACCGTGATTGCATTGATAAAATGACTGAACTGCACGTTAGACAGTTAGTGGATGTACAATTTGTCAAAAATTGTTATAAAAATTAATGAAATTATTTGACGACTATTGTCAGTAAATTTGACAATATGACCATTACATATAATTAATGTCACAGTGAGAAAAAGTTAAATGAAATATGTAATCATTTTGTATTGTTCTAAAATATAGAGTAAATCACAAATATGAGGAGACATATATTAAAATGTTGAATAATTTGAAACAATTTTGACAATAATGACATAATTATGACATCACTACTATTCACTGCTTGAGTCCTCCTGTTTTCAAAAACTATTAATTTGTGTAAGAATATGCTCTTAGACTGTTATATGAAACGTGTTATTGGTGAATTAGATAATGCTGTCAAAAAGTCTCAGAAGTTTTTCCAACTTATTTATATTCTAGGTTATTCATCAGCACGAGTCAAAATAACTGTGAAATATATTAATATTAATTTCGTCATTGCATTTATTAATAAAATTTCTCTGTCACATAATATTCAGAATTAATTAGATGATTCTTACAACTTGTCAACACAATGCATTTATGTAACCTATTCATTGTCTTTTTGACTAAATACATACATACATACATTCTGAGTGTCACTCATACTAATATCGAACTTTCAAAATTTGTATACTTTTCCTTCAGGCAAAAGCAAACGCGAGCGAATCACTGAAAATTGTATTGAATAAATAAACGAACTTCAAAGAAGAACATTGGAAAACCGTTATTAATAAGAAAGTGAAAGTAAAAGTTGCGAAAAGCAGAGTGAAGTACGTTTAAGACACTCGCTCTTTAGTGTAAGCTTTAAGGCATAGCATACTTTAAAAGCTTTCGAGTAACTCCAACCGCTCGATTTCATTTGCTGTAACATTTTGTTGTTGTATGAGCTTTGGAACAGCGTGCAAACAATATAAAAGTGCCATCATATATACTGCAAACAGTTATCCGCCCGCAAACGCCACATTGTCCAGCGCAGGGCAAACGATCGAACGTCGCCTGCCGACAGACGACAGACGCAAACACACAAAAATTGTGAATACCAGCAAAGCGTTAACATAATAATGTTAAGTTCGCTCGATGCTTTAGCCGGTAAAATTTCACCTGGTTCTGGCAAGAATAGTCCGTCCCAGCAGGCACAGTCGCAGCAGCAGCAGCAACAGCAGCTGCCACAGGGTTACAATATAAACCAATCGTCCGAGACGGATATTGCACAACAACAATCGTCGTTCAACCAACATTTGCCTGCAACAAGAGAACAACAGCAACGCTACAATGGCAATCATTATAATGGACTGGACAACAACTGCAATAAACTGTGCCACATCAATCACAACAGCATACACCCATATCAGAAGCAGCTGTCAAGTCAACATAGCCAACAACAATTGCAATCGTCGCCAACGCAACAGCAACAGTTGCAAACCTACTGTCAGCAGCAGCAACAGCTGCAACAACAACAACACGAGTTGTTTCAACAACAGCTGTTGCAACAACAGAAATCACTGCTGCTGCAACAACAACAACAACAAATGCCGGAGGAGTGCGATTCACAGCAGGACTTTCGCAGTTGCCTGAAGGAGAAGTGAGTATTTCATAAATACATAGTACACTAACAGCAATAACAATAATAATAATAGTTTGGCTGCAAACTATATAGCGAAATTGGTTCAAATCGTCGTACATACTAACTTTTTGTTGCATATAAACACGCATAAACTCGTACATAAACAAAACTGTGAAATTTAGTCAACTTTTCATACTCTCCTGTGTGTGTATGTAAATGTTGTTGTTATATTTTTCGCTGTGTGCTGCTCACCAACTGTCTGTTCTGACTATTGTTTTGTGGTTAATTCGGTCACTAACATTTTTATTGTTGTTGTACATACACATGTGTGCTTTTTGCCCTATATTTCACAGCTTCACTATATTTATAACCTTTAATCGCATAAATTTTATATTTTTATGAAATTTGTAATTTTCGCATATTTCTATTTTATAGATTTCTCTGATATCCATTTCACATTTTTTTTCTGAATTCCACATTTTACTTAATATATAATGCAGGCTTATCCAAGCCAATATTGCAAATTCCATAAAAGTCAAATTCGAAATTCGTCCAATTTTGTAGAAAATTGCAGATCCCCCATAAATTTCGAACACCTTTTTTTTCTAAAATGAATAATATTTTTTTTTTGTATATTCCATGGATTAAATTTGGTATTTCCGCCTAGTTTATGATCCCTTTCATTATTTTCATTTGTAGTTCTTTATTAACTGTATTCGATTTGAGAAGCGTTGAAGGGAAATTTTCATTAACATTTATGTTAGATGTTTGATCCATTCACAGTAGTAAAACTTCTAATTATTTTCTAAAATATGAAGAATCTGCATGATAGCATAACATCTTCTTTCTCTCTTTTTTTTCCCCCCTTTCTCTCTCTCTCACTCTGTTTTCTCTCAAATTGTATCAAATTCAACGCGTTAAATTTTTTTGCTTTAACTTGAAAACAGTTTCGATAAACGAGCAGTGTTTTTAAGTTAGCGAACAGAGTAATGAAGTATCGAAGAGGACTCGTATTAGTTGTTCTTAGTCGATTACGAATTTTTGTTTTTGGATTTATAGATACATTGGCTTTTTTTAGGTTCAAAGCAAATAATTTTATTAATATTAAAATTAGAAGATATGTTTTAAAGGAAAGGTTTGAACTCAATTCTATTTACATTTTAAAGCATTTTTTCTATGGTTTTTGGAATTTTAAGTATCTCCTTTTCCACAAAATGTTAATGAAACTCGGCTATATTGCTATTTTTGTAACTCCGCTTCGGCAGTCTAAATGGTTTACTCATTGTATAAATTGGTGTCTTTTTTTGTAGAAAGAGAGGTACCAGACACATATTTCATGAAAGAATTAGTCACGGAATTGTACAGAATATCATATTTATTTAATGAAGCTTTAGGCATGTTTAGGGAGAAAAGGTTCCATACTGTGAACTGAAGCTCTAATACTTTTTACTGTTTACATTTTTTTAACTATTCCTCGCGACATAATCCTCTAGGTTATTAGAATTCAACATTGTTTTGGTCCCACAATATGGAGGTTGCAATAGATTTCAATGTTGTTATTGTTTAATTGTTTGAACTAATACTCGGATGGTTTAAAACAAAGAAATTGTGATCCCAACTAACCCTTGAATTTAAGTTGAATATGAAAAAACTGCCATTCATTCACATTCTTTTTTATATAAATAGATCTATAAAAGATACATGTATATTGAATAGATTGGCCACACCATTACTTTTCTTAAACAACATTCATTATTGACTTTTTAATTTTCAAACATAAGATTATAAACATTGCTCCCATTAAAATGTATCCGGCATATTGATTCGCGATTTTGAATTTTTAAAAAGTAACGTCAAATTTGTAATCAGCGACACCGAGAACCATCGAGTAACGAGTTCCAAGTGATTCCGATGACTTTTTAAAAAAGCATCCACCATTTTGAATTTTGAAAAACTTAGACCGGATTCGTAATCCGCGACCCCGAAAGCCCCCAAATAGCGAGTCGAGTGAATCCGGTGCATTTTAAAAATCGCTATCCGCCATATTGATTTTCTGGTGTTATGTCCAAGCCTTGATCTGATGGTGTTAAATAGACTTCGGGCTCGGTTTCAGCGACTCCACACATAGTAAGACCCCTCATTACAATTTTTTTGTTGTTTGTGTTGTTTTTTTGTGTGGCTGTGTAATAGGTAAAAAAGAAAACACCAATAGTAAACAGAAAAGAGAGCAAATGTTTATTAGGGACTCTCTTTGAACCTCGGTATTTTTTCCTGAACTGTTCGGAACTTATTTGAACCATTTCGAGTATAGTTCCGGAACCAGTTTGAAATCATTTCGAGATTTTCTCTGAATTATTTCAGATTCATTTTAAGAAATACTCCAATTTTTTTCGAGAACGTTTTTTAGTCAATTTGGGATTTCTACGACATTATATATGTAGGATTGATTTTAGATGTTATTTTAAAGGCTGTTTTGGGAATATTTTGAGTAAATTGGGGATTTGTTATAGGCTTCAAACGTTTATATGTTTATTTCTTATTAATTGCGTGTTTTACTAATGAACGATTGTCATACCATTTATTCTAAGGAAAACAATCTTCAAGTGGAGTTGGTTGGTTGAAAAGGGGGCAAAGTGAGCGTGACCACGAGCGGCCGCACTTAGCCATCATTAGGCGCATTGTGCTCTTCAGAAGTACTGTGATAAGCGTCACCTAAACAACCCGGTCGATTTGACAAAACCTCTAAGTTCATTCCATCCCAGCTGCCCAATTTCACTTAGGTTAGAGTATTGGGAGCCGTGGAAGGTGTCTCTTCTTAACCGACTAAAAGCTGGTCATTTGCAAAGATAATGGCTCTAGCTTCTCGTCATCCTCCGCGCACGCCCTGCGTTCCGCCGATTCCACTATATCAAGTCTCAAGTGCCCCGTGATCACACCATTGTCAACATAACTCCATAGTAATTTTGTGATACTACCCATGTTACAAATGTTCCATGACCTGAGATGTTCCCCTAGCATTCATTGTATTTGGCAGCATTTGAATGAACTGAAAGGTCTGGGACAGTTTAAGGGAATTGCGTTCCCAGCTGCGCCTGAGCGGTCCAACTGATCCGCCTTTTTATGACCAGGTACCCAGGTGATGTTAACTGAGTTTTCTCCTGATAGTCTATTTATTGCCTCTTTGCATGATCTAACGCAGTGAGACTTCGTGTTAGCGCAGCGGATACTATTAATTGCTGCTTGGCTATCCTCAAAAAAGTGAATGGACCTGTTGGTTAGGGCGCATGCCCACTTAGCGTCTTCCCTTAATCCGACAAGCTCGGCCTGAAAGACCGAATTGTAGTCGTTTGGCTTGAAGCGGCTTTCTGTATGCGGGTTTTTCGATCCGTCGGTGAATAAAGAAATGTATATATTTCACCATTGGTACTATCGATTAATTGTGTCGTTAGTCCATTCTACGCTGCTGGGAAGAGAAACATTGCGTATATCTCCTCAGCAGTCTCATTTACCCTGTCGCAATCTCAATCTAATCCGAGTTCTTTGAAAAAATCGAGCGGAGTTACCACCAACATTTTACTTAAAATAAAATATTATAAAATTTAAGGTAAATACGAGTTTTAAACAGAAATATTCGAATCATTTAAAAATTGCATAAGACTTCAGTTTAGGTGATACATTAAGTTACAAAAAAATTAATTTGCTATAATATAAATAGTCTATTTTTCATAAAAATCTTCACCAAGGCAGTAACTTTTTTTTGCCAGACTGCTTACCTGTTGAAACTCAGTTGGATTGTAGCTAATCTTCACATATAAAAAATAAAATTAAAAGGCATATAGTACATTTATAGAAAAAATGATCCCATTTCACACATTTATTCAAGCTTCATTACTAATTCACTACAGTTGTAATTATGAATTTCTCACATTATTGATGGATCCAAGCCAAAAAAAAGAATGCCATAAAATTGAGAATTAAGTGCTTTCAAAATACTTTTTTTTTAATTTTTTCCACTGAAAATAGCAGAAAACGCTATGTGTAATTGACGTGTGCGCTAGTTTTCATTAGCTGACGTTATTTGCCTAAGCTTGTAATCGCGCGCATACAAATGAACACGCACACGAACACGAATGAGCGCTTGTCAAAATAATTATTAAATTCTATAATGCCACACACAAAAAAAAGTGCACACGCGAGGGAATATACATATGTATATGGTAGAACTGTATATTAGTGTGAGTAGGTAGTATATGTATGTGTGTATATATGTATGTATGTATGCGCTGTGTTTTCAATTAGTATTTATGTAAGCGTAAAAAAAGCACTTACGTTACGTTTTTTTGCGGTATGAATTACATAAATTATTAAGCAGCTCATACATATGCATGTCCATATAGGTATGTGTATATGTATGTATGTATATATATATATATGTTTGTTAAAGCAAACGTAACAAATTACTGTGAAACTACTGCTTCTCACCCACTCCCTTCACTTTGCATTATATTAGTGGTATAGTTTTATGTAGTACCTGGCTTGCATCGCGTTCGCGTTTTGTGGTTACTCATACGACGTGTCGTACCATGCTTGACTAATTTAATGTGTAATAACATTTGACATATTGTTGCCACGTATTGTTTTTGATTTGCTTGTTTTTTTGTTACACCACCGACCACAATGAAAGGATCTCAAGCTATAAATATATACATAGCTACATATAATATTATTCATATATCCAGCAGTGTATTTCTAGTTGTTGGCATGCGGGAGTGTTTCTCCTTCATACAGTGCGTCATAAAAACTACACTAATAAATTTAAAGCAAATAAAATGCTTTTCATGTTAGCACCAATTTCATATGCTATACTAGTGAGTATACAATAGAATGCATAAAACAACCAGATATATGTATATATTTATACAAACTCATACATATGCATATATAGCATGTTAGCCGACTTGCTGAATGCATGCAAAGCATTTATGAATTTTCATATGAAATACAAATGAACATGTGGCAACTGTAATGCATATGAGCAAATTGAAATCCATATGTATATATACATACATACATACATACATACATAAGTACACATATAAGTCTACATATTTGCCTTTGCTTGCACTCATAAAACTGACAGCTGTGCGCCAACCTTTGTACGCTTATTCTTTTATACTTGGCTATAAAAATTTATTTCCCTTTTATATATACGCCATTGTTTGTTAGTCACCACAACACACCATCACACGAGCGGAAGGACATTTTTAAGGAGCAATGCTTCATACATACATACATATATATACATACATATCCATAAAGAAGACATATATTCGAGTAAGGAGCAAAAAAAAATGCATTTCAAATTTCAAAATTACCCGGAAAATATATGACTGACCCTTACTGCTGGCATACACATAAATGCTCTAATAGTAAAAGTAATGAAATAAAATAATTTATTTCTGCTTTTTTTGGTTATTAAAAAAGACTTAAAAGTGGAACACAAAAATTATGTATTGTTGAAATTTATACCCCACTTTGGTCTCATATGGTAGTAAAGTTGATGAGTTTGGAGTGAGATGGAAGATAGTACAGGATGGTTCTTATATCAAAATATTTTTTTAATGTTAGGCTAGGTTCTTTGAGGTCGGATTTTGTGTTGAAACGGCATATTAAATTGGAGCAATCTTTTATTTACTAATTTGTGCTAATAAAACCGTTAATTTTAAGTGAGACTATGCTATTTGAGGTTAGGTATTTTTTGGAGTGGTGGGGGGGAGAGGGAGCTTCTACGAGGGGGTAATATAGTATGTTTACATATGAAAATAATCTCGTTCTAAGCTCGTTCCATAATCTAACCGTTTACATATAGTCAAATGAGATTATCAATTGTCAAATGTGTTGCATTTGTTGTTGTATTACACATATTTCTCTCGCTGTCGGCCATTTTTGTTTACATTTTCATTTGACATTTCTCCTCTTCTTCGCAAAATTATCGATAAACCTAGGAATAACACCGAAAATCTAGTTGTATAAAACGAATTAATTTTATAATCTCGGATTATCAAGGGAGGAATTTTGTATGGGAAATCTAGTTTCTAAATTACAGATTATCGAGTTAAGCTCGTAAATGGAGATAATCTCGTTATATGTAAACATAGTATTATTGCCGTCTAGATGGAAAGAAACTATCGAACGAAACGGCGCATATTTGAACTAAATCTGATCACTTTAACCCTTTTTATACTTTCGTAACAAAGTTGCTAAAGAGAGTATAATAGTTTTGTCCACATAATGGTTGCTTGTTAGTCCTAAAACTAAACGAGTTAGATATATGGTTATATATACCAAAGTGATCAGGGTGATCAGGGTGACGAGTAAAGTTCAAGTCCAGATGTCTATCTGCAAGCTGTAACTTGAGTAAAAATTTAAATATCTTAATGAAACTTGGAAAACCCAAAGAAGGTTAAGTTTCAAGGTGGGTGGAATCGGACGACTGCCACGACCACAAAATGGCGTAAACCAAAAACACATAAAGTGTCATAACTAAGCCATAAATTAAGCTGTGAAAGTAAAATTTGGTACAAAGGATTGTTCTAGGAAGGGGCATATTCGGATGTAAATTTTTTGGAGAAGTGGGCGTGGCTCCGCCTCCTACTAAGTTTTTTGTACTTATCTTGTAAACTACTAAAACTATATCAAGGAAACTTTCTGGAGGCGTTTCTTTTCGGTACTACCTTATACAGTTTAAAAATTATGGAAAATTTGATTATAACCACGCCCACCTCCCATACAAAAGTTATGTTGAAAACTACTAAAAATGCTTTAATTCAGTAAGGAAAACCAACAGAAACTTTAAATTTCATTATAAAGAAGGTACAGAAGGCCTCCACCCAAATTGGTATACAAAATTTTAAATGGGCGTGGTTCCGCCTACTTATGGATCAAAACCCTATTTCCGAAACTACTTGACCAATATCAATGAAATTTGGTTTGTATTATTTTCCTTGCATCCCAATGATATGTTGTGAAAATAGTCCAAATCGGTTCACAACCACGCCTACTACATATATATCAGTACTTTGAAGTCGATCTGAATCGTTTACTTTACAATATATAAAGTAAGCACTAGTGAAGACATCGCAACCGAACTTTGCAAAAATACTGCATTTATAGTGTGGCATCGTCCTTCTAAAAATCGTCGAAATCGGTCCATAGGTTTTCAAGGCCCCATATATCGAACATGAGGACCTCAGTGCTTCTAATATATTTTTTTAACCGAAAATTACGGTAAGTCTCTCAGATATTTTGAAGAAATTCGGAGGGAATATCTTTCTCTTAATAATATGTCTCCGTGCCTAAAATACATGAAACTTCACCTAACTCCCATATACCTAATAATAGGGTTTCCAAACTTTCAATGTACCTTATACCATATATATGACGAATTTGTGGGTCAAATTGTATGTTATACGTATTAATAAAATGACATAAATAAATTGCGGGGGTATAAAATGTTCGGTTACACCCGAACTTAGCCCTTCCTTACTTGTTACAATTATAATATTTGAAATATACATCTTTGAAGTTAACCACTACGTACTTAGGTTTAGATATCGCCTTTGAACTCACTTTTTCCATTCAGAAATTGGTTGTGGATCATTTTAATTCTAGCGAGTCTTCTTTTGCCGCCACACTTTCGAGTTCACTTGGAAATATCAGCATTTCATAAAATTAATAAAAGCACGCTGTCAAACTTTTTTTGATTAAAAGACGTAGAAGAAGCATTTGTGCCCCGCTATGAACTCACTTATTCCACTTACATGAGCCCCACACGCTGCTTTACGCAATCATCGACGTCATCAACATAATTATCCGCTGCATGATCATAATTATGTATGTATTATTAACTTACGTTGGCATTCAACAGCCGATATGACAGCTACGCGCGCCGTCATTCAACAGCCAACAGGCGATACATTTGCATAACGGGCACTAAGTACAAGTGCACACACACACACACATGCTTGTTGCCTGACACATAGAAGCGTTTCGACAAATATTTTGTGTTGTTAGCAAACATCTGTATGTATGTATATATAGACACAAGTATTTACAACTGTCAAATGTGTTTTATGCAAAAATTTGCTGGTGGAAAATATTTGTTTGTATTTGGTAATGCCAGTTGAAGCTAGAGAGTAGAGAAAGTAGCGAATCCCGGTCGACGAATTTGCACAGCGTTAATAAAATGTGCTTATGTCTGTCTATGTATTAGCGCACATATATCTGTCTGTCTGTATGTATGTGTCTATGTCTGTCTGTATGTTTAAGTACCGTATGTCTGCTGCGCGTTGGCGTTGTACTAGATATTATGCAAATGCCACGCGCTGTTGACACTCGTATTTGCGGTTACATTGGCAGCAATGGCAGCACTGCCTGCCTGGCGGGTTGACTGACTGGCTGACTGCCGTGTAGTCATTGTCGATGTCAACTTTTTATTTTGATTATTTTATGAAAAATTCATTTGCGATTTTATGTGTAATGTTTGATGTGAGTTTTATGCGCTTTTTTGTTGTTTTTGTGTTTTTGTGCACTACAGACACCCACATACATATGTACATTTGTACGGAGCATACTCATGCATATTTATTATTCAAAGGTTGATAACATAACTGGCATGTCAATGGTGGGCTTTAAGCATTTTGAGAGTTGTAGCAATAATTGCGGTAAAAAATATTAGCCCTAGAATGGCAGATTAGACATATTTGAGGTATAAAATGAAGCAAATTGGCTAATAGCAACAACAAAGTGGTGTTTCTTAAATACTTGAAGGTAGAAAGAATTTACTGTTAAATTGAAGTGACTATCATTTAATTTACCGTTATGTGGTGTAAGGAGTGAATAAGTGACCTCTAGGTCTATCAGTTGGCATCCAAATTCATTACTTTAGCAGATTTGTTGATGAGGTTCAAGCTGTTCATATATACCAAAGTGATAATATAAATGCTTTCGTATATAAAGGCTAAACGCATCTTGAGGAGTTTCTTGATATTCATCGCTTAACTTGTACCTTAACAATACCTGACTTCAGCTACAAAACCCTTCAGACTCATAAAAAGGTTTATATGTATTCGTAGGGAATCCTGCCCAATTTTAAGTGAGATTATGCTATTTGAGGTTAGGTATTTGTTTTTATACATAGCCGCGAAATTCAAAAAACAAAAAGGCGGAAGGGAGCTATTGGCCAACCTAATATATTTGGCATAATCATTTCCGACTGACTCCGTGGGACTTTTTCTCTATTTCCAAAAATACAGACAACCATCGTTTTACAATAAAATTATCAAATGATGTCGATTTTAAAGGCGAGTACAATAATGTGGACTATAAATAAATATTTTTTTCAAAAAACGGAAATTTCGAAAATTCCCGTTATTTTTTGAAAAGTTAACGGCATAATAGTTGCTAATATTTTACTGTTACTTTATACTTGACATTATATTTTAACCGTAAAATTATTTATTTGAGAAATTTATACACTCAGATCCGTGAAGCTTAAGGTTCAAGGTATTCGCAAATGAGTAGAGTTTAAATTTTCTTAAACATAGCCGCAAGATTTATATAAAGATTTAATGAATTCAATTATAATTTAGTATAACAAATGGAGGAGTAATAAAAACATTTTTTTCTATTCGGCAGTACATTGAATCGTGCAAGAAAGTCGTTAGTAAATTCCAACTCCGAATCCTTTCAGAAGTATCGATATATTTAGAAAGATGCTTCGTAGGTAGTCTCATTTTTTGTTATTCTCTAATTGGTCTAATTTTAGAAAATGTATTTGACAGATATTCCAAAAGAAACTAGAATTGATGTTCGTCTGCAGGTTGGCCTGATTTTGGATTAGCAGACGAATTGATGTTCGTCTAAAGAATCCCCAATCTGTCAATTCAGCACCATTCATTCGATTCCCTATAACTACTTTCGACTATATGTCTACCTCAATATAGAGTGACAAAAAAAAAAATATCTAGCTAAAGAAACGGCTGATTTGAGCTTTTGGAAGGAACAATAAATTCTGGTTACCTTTCAAGTTATACTTAGACCATCACAGCCACCTTCATCAACACAAGAGCTTAACAGCTTTTTATGAAATTGCGACAGCTTTTTGAGAGGTGAAAAAAACTTTTATTGTGATCGTGAAAGCTCTGCAAGAAATGAAAGTGATACTCTTCGACTTTGATCTATTCGTGTCGAATTTCATGTAACGTGCTTTTGATGTAATTGTGAAAGCTCTCCGACAGCCGAAAAGAGCTTTTGATGTGATCATGAAAGCTCTGTAAGTGATGAAAGTGATACTCGTTGACATTGATGTAATAGTGAAAGCTCTGCAAGAAATGAAACGTGCTTTTGATATAAGCGTGAAAGCTTTTCGAGAGATGAAATCACAATTATCCGTGGAGGCAATGGACTTCACCGTGGTTCTCTAAATTTCAACATTTCAAGACCATTCACACATTGATAGGACTCAGAGCTTTCAGTTAAAATACATTTCTTAATCGGTAGACATTTTCTTAATCGAGAAAAAAATTAAAAGCTTTTGGTTTCATTTCAAATTGAGAATTGTGACGTCTTCGTTAGATAATTTTTAAATATGAAAGCAAATCTCTTCAAAAAACCTACCTCATATATGCATGAGATACATCACCCACCACAACTACCTACTTCAGTTGGCTTTCCGCAACAACTTTAGTGCCAGTAATCCCTGCTTCCACATCGTATACTAAAACTGTTTACGAAGTATGCAAGAAAATTGCTACAATCCACTATTGCTTGCTAATACAATTGCGATCGAAATCAATACAAGAACCATCAGCAGACAGACGGGGCAGCAAAATAGATGGAAAATCGTAAGAAATACAATTTGGCATGCACATCCCTATTCTATTGATATTTAGACAGGCATAAGTCCTGCAGCATTTATTTTGCTTCATTATCCCTTTGATGCTTTGAGTATTGCTTACTTTTTCCATTATCGGCTGTTGCGCTTTTCTTTTATTTTTTTATTTTTTGTTTTTGTTTTTTTTTTGTTGCTGGTGTAGTTATTGCTACAGCTTGTTGCTGCTGTTGCTCTTTGCCACGGCAATTCAGTGTCTAAATCCCGGGCATTATCCCAGGGATTTTTTTTTACGCTTTTGCACTTTATTTACGCTTTCGGGTGGGTTTTAGTACGATTCGAAGCTTGTACTTCGGCTGTGTGTGGGTTTGTTGCTCCGTTTGTTTGTGTCTTGTGGCTCGCCAGCTCGTTGGCTCGTATTCCCTCTGTATTTTTTACAAATGCTTGATTTGCGTTTTCTCCGCTTTGTTTCATGAGTATCTTCAGTTTAAATTGCAGTGGATAAATTTTTGTTAATTTACGCTTCCAATTTGTACATTTGTTTCTCACTCATACTCTCTGTCTCTCACTCACACTCTGGCTCCCACTTTAAAAGTTAAACATTTAAAACTCTTGTCTGCAATTCATGTACACTTGGAATTGTTCGAAAACAATGCGAGAATCTTGCCTTATTGCCCTTTTCTGTGGAGTATGGTGTATGGCTTACTTACTCAGAACAAGTGTTGCGGTAGCGTTATTGAGATTGTTTTTCATGTTGTTGTTGCTATTGCTATTGCTATTGTTTTGCCCCCAAGGAGTTGTGCGCACACTTTATAGCCGTCATTGTTGTTGTTCGCGTTTTACTTATTTCCCTACCGTGTTTTGGTGGCATATCGATCCGTTGCCTCAAAAACCCCCTCAAAACCCGCTCACATCCTCTCCCTGCAATCGAACACTAATACTTACTTTCATTTGACGCAATTGGAGCGCTTGAACTTATAGTCCTCTTCACCATGATTGCCCTTTTCAGACCGCTTTAGAGTCTCATTTGCTATTTTTGTTTTCGCCAGCGTATTGCCACCCTTTGCTTCTAAGCCGCATCCGCATACTTCATGCAATCATCATTGCTTCCGTTGTTTTCCGCTTTTTATTGCGTAGTTTCTATTTTTATTATCTTTGCTGTTGTTGTTTCGTTTTGCATTTGTGTAACTTTACCTAAATCGTATTTGTTGTTGTTCGCACTATTCACACATGCCGCGTCGGCATTATCGTATTTGTACTTGACTTATTCGCACTGCCGTGGGATATACTCCCTACAGCAGTTCCTTGCAATTTTCGTGCCTAATGCGTGGATTAAATTTAATTACGAACAAGTACTTTAGGAAATCTTACAACATAAGGGGGATTTATATTCGTTTTGTGTTGGAGTTGAAAGCAGATTGTTTTTGCAAGAAAATGTGGCAAATGTAAGATTATTACATATCGAAATATATATTATATACAAGTCTATCTTCCTTCCCCTCAAAGTTTTGAAATGCACAGCGACGATTTTATAAGCATTATGGATAGTATTCTAGAGTATATAGGACGTATTATGTTATAATACGACAAGAAAGTCAGCTTTTAAAAAGATTCTAATCGATGGACTTCATATCCGAATAGATTAATCTGAGAGAGAGGAACAATCGGTATGAAATTCCCATGATGATACCGTTCTTCTCTCAAGATCGGGTTTAACTTTTTTTATCAAGAAAATAATCCTTTTGACTTCATTTTGCCTAGACCTTAAGGTTCTCCTCCATCCAACTCAAGAGCTTGAAAGCTATAGATGTAATAGTGAAAGCTCACAAGGAGCTTAAGAGCAACTTTTCGAGTTATATTCAAGCAATGGCGTTACCAGTGGTTTCTTAAATTTTTCAATCTCCATGATGATAACGTTCTTCTATCATTTACAGTGTTTTTCCTCATTTGGTTCCTATCAAATTGAAATTCATTTAAGAATAATATTCGAAGATAATGGTTAAACAACTCGGCTATAACATGTTTATCTATAAAATAATCAAAACCTTCATTACAAGATTTATTTAGAACTTCAGGTTCTCTTCCATCAATTCATGAACTTAAAAGCTGTTGCTGTAATTGTGAAAGCTTTTCGAGCGGTGAAGAGAGCTTTTGATGTGATTGTGAAAGCTCTTCGAGAGATGAATGTGATTCTTGCCGAGCTTGATGGGATCGTGAAAGCTCTCCGAGAGATGAAAACGCAACTATACGAGTTATACTCATAGAAGCAATGTAGTTAACTGTGGTTCCAAAAATTTTGTCAATTTCAAGACAATTCATATATTAATTGTACTGAGATAACGGTTAAAAACCCAGGTATATCTTTTCTTAATCGAGATAATCAACAAGCTACTTTCATTTCAAATTTTACTCTGACCGTTACAGCCCTTTCCTTTAAAAAAAAACTTAAACGATTTTGATGTAATCGTGAAAGCTCTTAGAGAGTTGAAAAGAGCTTTCGATGTGCTTTTGAAAGTTTTTCGAAAGGTGGGTGAATGCAAATCTTGTCAAGCTTGCTTTTATACCACACTTAACAGGAAATGAAGTTAGCTTCGATTCCCAAGAAGTTAAAGTAGCTTTTGATATGATCGTAAAAGCTTTATGAGATATGATACTAATTGTGAAAGCTCTCCGTGAGGGGAAAAAAGCTTTTGCTGTGATCGTGAAAGCTCTCAGAGACATGCCGAATTATACTAAGGTAGACAATGAAGTTAATTGTGGTTTTCGAAATTCTTTCCGAACTATTTCAGAACAGTGCAATTTTGTAGACTACAATTAACATATATTTTTCAGCGTTTGTTGTTGCTTTACATATGGTACGCGAAGCTACAGAGCTTTCTTTTGAAAGCAGAATATCGTAATATCTAAAGACAAGAAAATTAGAATTTAGTATGGAATCAGGTCTGAAGAGACTCTTCAGGTTCCCTTGCATCTCGTTTGCTACCTCTACCATATAATTTATTACCGTTAGACTGCTTTTTGCAGTGATACATGAAGTGATTGGTTTATGTTTATAAGAAAGCTGCCGTTAAGTCCGTTATTGCTAAGACAGCACTGAATTTGGGTTCTTAGTAAGATCTCTGTGCCCAAAAAGCGGCTTAAAGACTAAATTCTATTAAATTTCCTCAAAAATAAAGCTGAAATATTGACCACTTCATTGTTTTTTCAATTTCAATCGACCTCTATCCCTTACAACCCCAAAAATTACCCTTTCTAAACAAAAGCCTATCCTAAAACAACAAGCAATAATTTCCCGAAATGTTTTTACCACTCTTTTAAACTTAAATTAGCGCCACGCTTTGGCAATTTTTAAATTTAGACCAACCGAATACATGTAGCCTTTTCAACCAACAACATTTGGGTAAAAGAAAAAATACCGAAAAACAATAAAGGAAAACAAATTTACTGCTTTTAGTAAAACAAATCGATTCGGTTTTCACACACAATATTGGAGCACATCTACAGCAGTAGGAGTATATATGTGGTATATAGTCCATGGGTATTTCTGCAAAAGCCATTGTTTTTCGGGCGTCCACTTTGAATGACTCGTTTGCTGACGTTTGCTTTTGGCATTTTATTTAACTTTCAGCACATTTGGTTCACACCAAAACGCCGAAACGCCGTCCAATTTTTAACCCAAAATCAGTAACTAATCGCCAAGCAAATAAGTTAACGCAACTGCTGCGACTGCTGAAACCGGAAAAAGGGCAGAAATAACAGCAAAACACCGTAACAAAAACGGAGAAAAACAAAAAAATAAATAAATAAATAAATAAGAACCACTTGAAATATGTGCAACCGATACAAAAACAAGCAAGCAAGCTATAAAACCAACAGTATGTTGGGTGAGCACTCATTCAGCTAAATTGTGGAAATTTGGCAGTTGGGGAAAATATAAGGTGTAGGGAAGTTATTGCAACACATACATACCTTGGGCATAATTAAGGCATGTTTTGTTTAATTAAATTTAATTCCGGTTTTTATGAAATACCTCTGAAATGTGTAGAATTAGTTTTCCCAAATAGAGCGGTTATATTTTGAGAATATTTGAGTATATTAGATGTCTTTGATCCGTCAAATTTTGGAACTGGAATAGCAAAATAAAGTTAACAATGATGATTAATGAAGTTTATACATACTTTTTCTTGCATTGAATTGGAATGGAACAACTGGTATAAATCTATAAACTGGCATAATCAAACTTTGTTAAAATAATAACTGAAATAATTAAATTTTTCTTAGAAATGATGATTAATGAAGTATAGACATACTTTTTTCTTGAGTTGAAGTGGAATGGAACAACTGGTATAAACCATATAAACTGGTATAATCAAATTTGGTTAGAAATGATGATTAAGGAAGTATAGACATCCCTTTTTCTTGTATTGAAGTGGAATGGAGCAACTGGTATAAATCATATAAACTGGTATAATCAAATTTGGTTAGAATATTAACTGGAATAACCAAATTTCGTTAGAAATGATGATTAATGAAGTATAGACATACTTTTTTCTTAAATTGCAGTAGAATGGAACAATTGGTATAAATCATATAAACTGACATAATCAAATCTAGTTAGAATATTAACTGGCATAATATAATTAGGTTAAAAATGATGATTAATGAAGTACAGACATACCTTTTTCTAAAATTGCAGTGGAATGGAACAACTGGTATAAACTGGTCTAATCAAATTTGGTTAGAATATTAACTGGCATAATCAAATTGAGTTAGAAATGATGATTAATGAAGTATAGACATACTTTTTTCTTGAATTGAAGTGGAATGGAACAACTGGTATAAATCATATAAACTGGTATAATCAAATTTGGTTAGAATATTAACTGACATAATCAAATTTAGTTAGAAATGATGATTAAGGAAGTATAGTCATACTTTTTTCTTGAATTGAAGTGGAATGGAACAAGTGGTATAAATCATATAAACTAGCCTAATCAAATTTGGTTAGAAATTATTATTAATAAAGTATAGATATACTTTTTTCTTGAATTGTAGTGGAATAGAACAACTGGTATAAATCATATAAACTGGCATAATAAAGTTTGGTTAGGTTCTATCCTCAATAGCTTTCCGCATTTTCGTAGTCTTTTCATCCATTTCAATAATTCTCAAGTTCAGGAAAGTTGACTAAAGGTTAAATACCTTAAGTGACATTTTATACCATTTGACCGTTCGTTTCGCACTCTCTTAAACTTTTTTGAATTGAGAGTATAACTCCAAAATGTTCTTGATTTAGAAGAAGTCTGAAGAACCGTTTAATATCTTTGAGCATATTTTGAAGAGTTTGTATGTTCGTTTCGCACTCGCTTAAATATTTTAAGCGACTTAATAATATTTTCTTTCCTTTTCTTCTCAAATTTACCGCAACATTATTTACTTCTAACACACAGTGCACCACAATAATAATCGAACCGTCTACAACGAACACCAAGCCATTAGCCCAGCGACACTTGTACACACACACATATAACCCAACACAACCACAACCATAATGTGACTAGTAAATTCGAAAACAACAACAACAACAATAAATTGATAGCACAGCGCCACCAAACAGTCCGCTTGCATGTAAGCAGGGTCCGTATGTTGTACGGTGCGCCCAGCTGTTCGAGCTAACCTTACGTCTCAGCGCACACCGCTAACTAACTATTGGGTGAACAACGAAGTAACCGACCGACCAATACACGCCTTGTGGTTGTGACTCGATAAAATTTATCACAAAAATAAAAGTGAAAGCCAAAACATTAATAAAATACACACGCCACACACACAGCAACAACAACAATAACAACAGGCACTTTTTGTTTTTGTTGTTGTGTGAAAAATGGGCAAGTGGCAAGAGTTGTGTCGGTGGCAATGCCATTACGTACATCAGTGTCTGGGGCTTGTTATTTGAAGTGTCCTTACTGGCATTGGGTCGGCCCTTTGAGTAACTGTTTGTATGTATTTATGTATGTGTAGTTGTTGTTGTTCGTATTTTTTTTGTTTTTTTTTGCCAGTGTTGCTTTCAATTTTAAGCTGCGCAACCACACAACGCAACGTCAGTCACACACTTCATACGAGTATATTTCGGAACTATTCGCACAACTGTACTTACAAATATACGAGTACTTGACACTAACTAACTCGCTGTACTCGGCACTCGCCACTCGCCCAGCAACATGCCCTCATAGCTTCACTGACTGACACACACACATGCAGATCACAGCCGCTGTATTGCGGTCAGTTTTGGTTTGCTCTTTGCCGTCATTTATAGCATGCGACTGCCTGCCTGCCTGGCTCCTCCGCTTACCGTCTCCCTCGCGCTGTTGGCTGCCGCTTTTCACAATGTAGTTTTCTTGCTGTCGACTACGTTTCGCGTTCATGGCTTTGTAAATGTGGTTATTGCAAGTGTTGCTGCCTGTTATTGGCAGCACGAGCACTTTACTTACAGCAACAACAACAAGTACGAGTACAATAGCAGCTGCCAGGCGCAGATCTACTGCCACCGCCTTACTGGGGGCTCACATACAACAAAACTACGAGCTTTTTTGCATTCCCACACATATCCCTACAAGCATCTGCATTTGCATGGGTGTGTGTGTGTGTACTACGTCCTGTTGCTTGTGTGTTTTGGCTTGTTGGTGTGCGCCATGCCCGACAAGCTTCATTGATTCGGTGCGGTTATGGATTTGGCTGTTGCGGTTCTGCATTATTTGGTGTGTGGATGCCCTTCTTATAGTTGTTGTTGTTGCTCTTTTTATTATTTTTGTTTTTTGTTTATTATTGTTGTTGTTATTTTTAGTGTTATTGTTTTTGTATGTGCTCTTATTGTTGTTGTAATTTTTTTTTTTTTACTATTTTTATTGTATTTTTTTTGTTATTGCTCGGCACTCTCTTATTTGTTTGCGGCTAAATTTCCGCTTTTTTTCTCTTGCTACTGAAATTCATTTTTTTGGTTTCGTATTTTATTGAGCACTGCAGCGCAGTTTTTACCGCTAGCTGGCTAGCTAGCCTAGTTGGGTTTTGGTGGATTGAACTTGACAGTGTTTTATTGAATGCCATAAAGCCGGAAGGTTTATTAAGCATGTAGTTGACAAATATTTAGTACGAGCGTACGTAGTACTAAGTATATAACTAGCGGTTTTCTTGTTTTTTTTTTATAAAAAATAGTAATTGGCAACGGCCATGTGGGACCGCACTACCGCAACGGTACAAAAAATATACGCTTGATTAGTATCCTTTGGCGCATTGTAGTTTGTAGTGAATGAAAATTTTGTGTTGGTCATTTGAATGAATTATTAAGCAGTTAATCAATGATTTTCCTTTTTCGCTAGTGTCCATGTATTCGCGGGTGTCACATTTGCTTCGAATACTGAAATAATATACCTTATTTGTATGTGCAGAACCGACAATCATTGACCTTTTTCGATGGGTTTTATCTCTCTCAGAGATATTTTTAAATTAAATCCTCGCCTAAGACTAAGACTAAGACAGAAGCTTTAACATATTTAGTTTTTTACCCAAAAATTGTCCATCCTAAAATTAATTAAATTTGTGAATACTTCCCGGCAGTTATTCTTTGGCAATTTCATTTGTTAAAAATTTTGTAGCATCGCTGTTTAAATGGTTTCCTTAATATTCAGCATGATAATAAAATGTAGCCCGAAATTTTCCAAAAATTTTCGTACACAATTTTTTCAGTCACTTTATTCACTCACTTTTTTCACTTATGCAATAGGTGGCAACCCTGTTCCAACATATTTTTTACATCATTGCAATAAATACTTTTCTATAATCCTTTAAATTTGTTCCTTAGAATATAATATAAAATTTTGCTCAGTTTTACTTTATTCGAAGGTGGCAACTCTATTCCAAATTATTTTATATTATACGATTACTTCCTATACTTTTTACATTCCTCTCCTGTTCAAAGAATTTGCTAATTTATCTCGGTTTATCAGTCTTTGCCAAGTGGCAACTTTGTTAAAAAAAATGTGTTCACATATTTTCTACATGACTTTCAAAGCCCTAAAATTTTATTCTTAAAAAATGTTTTCATATTTTTCCATTTTTTCCACCCAATTACCAAAATCTATTAAAATCTCTTATAGCCTCCACACCCTTTGCGGTACACTGACCTGTAATTTCGTTCCATAAAATGCCATCATAACTATTAAATCGAATATTATACATGCATACGAGTATGTTATATATAGTTTAGAGTAGTCCTCTTGAGTCTCTGGAAACGGAATCCAAAACAGCATACATCACCTAGTTATTCTAGCCACGCTAGGTTTGTATGTCATTAAACGTCTTGGTACAATCAGTAATAGCTTTAGAGCGGCAATTGAAAATTATTCAACAAAAATTTGAGAATGGGGATGTCTAAAAATGAGGTAAGCTCAAGCCTCATCTTTATATCCACAAATCTGTCTTGAAAAAGCTCCGATTGGTAAGAGCAGTCTAAAAATCCACAGAATCTTCGAAACTGTTCGATTATATATGCCGTTAGGTCGTACTGTCGATATTATAGGAGCAAGTTAATACGATACATAACAAAGCTACACTTTCTGACAGATTTAGGATGAAGGAAAAGGTGATCCATTTCGAGGTTCCCACTTTTTTTTGAAAGAAAAACACAGATAATGGAGAAAGAAGCATGTTTATTATCATTCGAAAAAACATTCTTTGGCATTTATTTTTTTAAAGATCGTATCTTTTGAATGTTGGCCATGGCTACGTCTCAGATGGTCTATCACCCGTTCAGTAATATCGATAACTCGTTCGAGCATTACGATTGATAACTGGCGAATGATATGCGTGATGTTTTGCTCCAAGGACTGAATTGAAGCGGGATTGTCCGCATAGCTTTACACTTTACATATCCCCACAGGTTTATGGCCAATCGTCCGGCCCAAAACGTGAAATCAGCTCACCGAAGTGTTCTTTCAATAAATCCATTGAGTGGAAAGTGGCGCCATCTTGTTAAAACCAAATATCGCCGAGATTCTTCTTCTTGACTGGTGTAGAAACTGCTTACGCGGTTATAGCCGAGTCCACAACAGCGCGCCACGCATCTCTTCTTTTGGCAGTTTGGCGCCAATTGGTAATACCAAGTGAAGACACGTCCTTCTCCACCTGGTCCTTCCATCGGAGTGGAGGTCGTCCTCTTCCTCGGCTTCCACCAGCGGGTACTGCATCGAAAACTTTCAGAGCTGGGGCACTTTCGTCCATTCGAACAACATGACCCAGCCAGCGTAGCCGCTGTCTTTTTATTCGCTGAACTATGTCTATGTCGTCGAACAACATATACAGCTCATCGTTCCATCTGCTGCGGTATTCGCCATTGTCAATGTTTAAGAGAATCAAAAATCTTTCTATCGAAAACTCCTAGTGCCGTATCATCGGATGTTGACACCGTCCACGCTTCTGCACCATAAAGTAGGACGGGAATGATGAGGGATCGCCGAGATTATGAGCTTCAATTTTAGGCATCAAATAGTCGGTTTTCATGGCGCGATAACGGTCGCCAGTTCGTTCTCAGCGGCATCATGTTTAAAGAAATATGGACCGGTGATTCTACCGGCACGTTTGTTTTTTCTGGTTGAAATGCCAGCTCTGGAACCTCTTCAGGTTACTCTTAGTCCCAAATGCGGCAATTTTGCTTGTTTACATACCCATTGAGCCAGAAATGGGTCTCATCGCTGAACAGAATTTGACTTGAAAACGTCGGTTGAAACTTTTCAAGAGCCTATAGAGCGAAGCGATGTCGCTTTGGAAGGTCGAGCGGCATCAGTTACGTCATATTGTCGACACAAAAGTAGAAGCTGGCAAATATACTATAGTGCTAACTTCAGTCCATAGCCTTCTGAACTCAGGTGTTCAAACACAAACAACTAACATAACAAAGAAATTTTGTTTTGTGTAGGAGCTCCATAAGACCACATACTGGTATTGAGCAACCGGCTTACAAGTGGTAATCAAATCGAGCGACAGCGACTATCGAAGCTGGCTATTTGTGAATTCAACAGATTCATAATGAGTCCAAAATTAGCAAACATTTTTGACTATGAATAATTTCAGCATAAGTATGCCATAGATAATATCAAGAGGCACTCAAATAACAGTAGTACCAGAGAAATTGAGGGATCTAGATGATTACAGTCGACTCTTAAGAGTTAATAAATTTTCTAGAAGACTTTTTATGACAAAACCATGTTTTAAGATTGGATATAGCCTCTGACAGGGCAAGCACAGTTTCAAAAATTTTGACAATATTGGTAGAAACAGAGGTTGAGCCCTCATTTTGTCTAATGGTACAACACGACAGCCGGCTAATTACAAAATAAAAGAATAATAAAAACAACATTACTATAAGCACCAGATTTTGTTATCAGCGAAAAGAAATTCTTTTGAATATACCGCAAGCATTTGAAATGACATCCTACTTACACCCACACAAAACCCATTTATGCTTGGAAATGTGCACATTTGAATATTAAATTACGCGGACACATTTTAGCTCATTAGCATGGTTGTCAGCACTCATTCAACTATCAATCTAACTGTATACTAATATTTCTACAACTCCTTTGTCAGACATTACAACCGCCACAGGTCCAAAACCTGTCAGTCTATTTGGCACGGCGCAAGCTTGCCAGACAGAGTAGTCTAGTCTAGTCTAGAGCTTGTTTGTGCCAATTCGTTAGCACTCAGCAATCGAGCTGTCTGTCTGACTGGCTGTCTGTTAGACATGAATGCAGACACATATACAAATGCAATCCATAATCATACGCCGTCTAACTGTTTGTATGTCGTCGTTATGTCTGTCTATCTGTCTGTCTCTTGGTCTGATTGTACACCATAATTAAGGTTCATGAACTTGGTTTGGTTTGCTTTGCAACAAAAAAGGCTTATCTCCTTGGCAATAAATAACAAAATCAAATTGCACAAGCGCACACATCGACATAGAGTGCCTCGTGTGCTTCGTATATTTTAAATAAAAGCAAAAAAATTGCTAAATACTCGCATAATCAGAAAGTCATTTAGACTACTACAACTACAAATAACGGTAAACTACAACAACAACACATACTCCCATACACATAGCAAAGCCTTCTATTCACTTTGACATCACTCAATTGGTTACTTTGTTGTTGTTGTAGAGCAGCAACTCCCACACTCTCTACTAGTTACTACAACAACTAATAATGTGGCTGCCAAGTTCTCAACTCTTCACTGAATTTTGCTGAAAATTTTCACTTTGCCAATTAATTAATTTCCAAGGTAATGGCAATTATTTTCTCTGATTATAAATTCGAGTTTTTTGTTTACTTCCATGCATTCCAGGAAGCGCTTGTTGTTGTTTATTGCTCGCCTTATTGTTGTTATTAAATTGAATTCCTTTCTTTATTGTTGTCGTTGTTGCCTTTGGGCTGCCAGTCAAATACGGCGAATACTTAGGCGAAAGTGCTTTTCGTTCTGTGTAATATGTTTCGAGTTGTTTTTCCGTTTTGCCGTTATTATTGTATCGGATTATAATATTTTTTTTTTTGTTATTTGTTGTTGTTTGTGTAGTAAGCGTTTTACCTTGTTAAATTGGCAGGCGCCCACGCTCAAGCGGGCAATATACAAATGTTGCTATTGGTGAGCTTTTGTAGGTATATGTTTATAAATATAAAGTATATTAGAGTGGGCAATATAGAAATGAGCTTATTTTGAGTATAATATTCTTAAACTACCAATTAAACAAAAAATGTAGACAAGTGGCTTAAGAGCGTGATTACAAACTTGAACTTCATAATGTACTTAAACTACCAATTAAACAAAAAATGTAGACAAGTGGCTTAAGAGCGTGATTACAAACTTGAACTTCATAATGTACTTAAACTACCAATTAAACAAAAAATGTAGACAAGTGGCTTAAGAGCGTGATTACAAACTTGAACTTCATAATGTACTTAAACTACCAATTAAACAAAAAATGTAGACAAGTGGCTTAAGAGCGTGATTACAAACTTGAACTTCATAATGTACAATCTCCCACCAAGATAAGCCTTAAATTGTATAGAAAATTTCTGTAACAACGATCAATCAGTCTCAAAGCTCCTAATTCCATATATATCAGTCTTCAAAAAGCTTTTAAACAATTTGTCAGTCGCTCGCAGTGGTCAAAATAGGTGTCGATCACCAAAACTCTTACGATCACATATAGCTTTTCATATAATTCGTAAGAAGGGATTTAAAACTGTTTCTATTCTCAAGCTTTTTCATAACAAAAAGCTTTTCACAAAAGTTTCGCATTAATTTTTCACCCTTTCCGAGTACTTTACCAATGCTCAAGCCTTTTCAGGAAATACAAGCACTTTTTAAAAGCTTCATATTAGATTCTTATTTCTTTCCGAGGTCTTTAAAAATGTGTACAGGCCTCGAAGTTTCTCATAACAGAAATCTTTTCCTGTAATTCGTATTCCGTTCGGAGAGATCTAAAACTCTGCCTCTCTCAAGCTTTTTCAATAACGAAAAGCTCTTTACTAAAGTTTCACATTAAATTCTTCTTCTCCTTTCGCACTAAGATTCCGAAATCCAAGTATTTCCAGTAACAAAAAGGATCTTTTGATAAGCTTCGCTTTATTTTCTTCACTCTTTCCGATGAGTTTACAGTACTTTTGTAGCTTTTGATAACAGAAAGCTTCTCATAAAATTCGTCAGCCATTACGAAGCTGTTTGGGATTTTATAAAACTCTCAAGAATTTTAAAACCTACTGATGCTCTCAGTATTTCTTAGCTGAGATTAATTATTTACGTAACCAAAGAATTCGAGAACTTAAAAATACACTTATAAGAGGTCTAAAGAAATATAGAACCCTCAAAGCTTTTGAATAACTAAAAGCTTTTTATAAAATTCGACCACAGAGGTGACTAGATTTTGATCAATCCTTTCACGGAGGTGACTAAATTTTGATCAATCAATAAAGATCTAAAATTTTGGGTAATCCTCAAAGCTTTTCCATATCGAAAAGCTTTTTAAAACCTCGACCTTGGAGGGGACTAAAATTTGGGAACATCATCAATCTAAATTTTGGAGTATCCTCAAAGCTGTTTGATAACGACGATAAAAGCTTTTTATAAAGATTCCTATACTATTCATCAGTAGAGGTCTAAAACTATGTAGAACTCGTAATGGTTTTCGACAACTAAAAGCTTTTCATAAGATTCGACCTCAGAGAGGGTTGAAAATTTTTAAAAAACTTTGCGGGTCTCAATCACAGAAGTTGCTTCGAGAAATTCATCGAAAATCGCAAATTTTCAGAACCCTCGAAGCTTTCGATTTGAAAATATTCCGAAGAAAATGTTTGATATTTCATTAGAACTTATTGTATTAAAGCTTTTTAAATAGATTTTCATCGAAAAAGCATTTTTAAAATTCACCATAGAGCTGTGCCCCACCCTAAAAAGCTTAAACAAAAACTTATACATACATGTACCCACATCACATGTGAGCTTACAAACATTTTGCCACTGAGAAATAATGGTCAAATGAACTTTAGCTGCGATGAAAGCAGTCGGAAAGCATAAGCCGATTTGTTGACTGCATTGGTATTTACTTACTTTTGTTTGTATACTCATATATGGTGTTATATTCATACGAAATCATAAACTCACAGACATATCCATACAGTTTTTAAGCTCACAAAGCTGTCTTTTATGCTTGATTTTCATTAAAAATACATAAAATTCGGTGAATTTGTAACTTAAGGGGAATTAAAATGAGTTTTTCACAAATCTAGTTAGCAGTATAACATTTCCTATATATTTTTGAAGTTATTATATATTTATTTTTGAAAGCACAAATATGGGTGCTTTCTGAATTTCAATTGAAGAACAAGCTTCAGAATATCAACTAGATCATTTTAATGTCTTCTATGACATTTCTTAAAATTATTCGATATCTAGGGTGCCTTTTTTGAGGTAAACAAACCTTGCTAAAAGAAACTTTCAATATTTAAAATCCTGATGTACGAGCTGTGTTCAAAAATAACGGGAATTTTCGGTTTTTGAAAAAAACAAGAAAAAACGTTAACTTCGGCTGTACCGAAGCTAATATACCCTTCACAGGTGCATTTCTTCTATGTGTTTAAGCAAATCTAAAGATGTAAGAAAAAGTAAGTAAAAAAAAGAAAACATTTTACTAATTCTTTTTAGCCGGGTTGTTTGCTAGAAACATTAAGGTTCTATAGTGAACCGATCTGAACAATTTCTTCGGAGATTATTTTATTACCTTAAGCAGTAATCCATGTCAAATTTCGTGAAGATACCACGTCAAATGCGAAAATTTTCCATCAAGCCCTTAATTCCGATCGTTCAGTTTGTATGGCAGCTATATGCTATAGTGAACCGATCTGAACAATTTTTTCGGAGATTAAATTATTTCTATGAACAATAACTCACACCAAATTTCGTGAAGATATGTAGTAAAATGCGGAAGTTTTCCATACAAGCCATTGATTCCGATCGTTCAGTTTGTATGGCAGCTATATGAAATAGTGGTCCGATATCGGCAGTTCCGACAAATGAGCAGCTTCTTGAAGAGAAAATAACATCTGCAAAATTTCAAAATATCTTAAAAACTGAAGTACTAGTTCGTATATATACAGACAGACGGACAGACAGACGGACATGGCTAAATCGACTCAGTTCAACATACTGATCATTTATATATATACTTTATAGGGTCTCCGACGCTTCCTTCTGGGTGTTCAGGGTATAAAAACTATCAAGTGTGTTCAAAAAATAACGGGAATTTTCGTTTTTTGAAAAAACTATTCGAACATTATGTTATACGAGGTATGTTCAAAAAATAGCGGGAATTTTCTTTTTTTGAAAAAAAAAACTATTCCAACATCCTGTCAGCAAGCGCTTCTTCCAATTGTCGAAACACTTCTCAAAATCGATTTTTTGGTATTGCCTTTGGTTCTTTTAGCGCTTTCTCGTATGCTTGTAAAACGACGGAACCTTAAGATTCTCTTTATTTTTGGAAATAGATAAAAGTCACACAGCTATCAAGCCTGGTAAATATGGAGTATGAGCCTCCATATGGTAATATTTTTCTATGTTATTAAACATTGTTCTAGGAGCCATATCTACTCTTCATAAATAAATTCAAGATGTATGAAAGAATTAAAAATAGTATAAAAGTTGAAAAGAACAAAAAAATTGTAGTTGACAATCCTTAACAATGCCACAATGGACCCTTCGATTGGTCAATTCGTAGCTCTCGCTATGTTAGAACTCTTCGAACATGTTGAAGATTGTTCGCTACACTCTCTGCTTGCATTGCTTGCGCTCTGTCTCTGTATAAAAACTATACGCTACTACTGACCTAGCTGTACTTGTTCTCTCTCTCTCTCTCTGACCAGTGTAGTATTTTTACTTAAGCGAGTGGCATGTTCGATTCGCCACACTCCAAGCTTTGGCAAATTGAATTAATACGAACATTAATGGCATTTCTTAACAATTTATTTTTATACCTTATATATATTATATATATATTATTCTCTTCAAGCACATTCATTTCAGGGAAAACTCTTCACACTCGCTTACTTGCTGCTTAATAGCATTTCCTACGCAATTTTCTTTATAAATACATATTTTATTTATTTATTTGTTTGTGCTTTTTAATATGTACGTTGTTGTATTGTCGAATTGACAGCGCACAAAAGCGAATTGTACGCGCGCAAAGAAAAGAAAAAAAGGTGGAAGAGGTGGATCCATAAATAAAATGCCATAAGTGCTATGGTATTTATTTATTTGTTCTTTATTTTGTGTTGACTTCCTGCTGATGCTTCATTAAAATGGTGCCACCGCTGCTGCGCCAGTCACTGAGCAACCATTCTTCAACAGCTCAGCTACACACCGCCCCTGACAACGCTGTGTGAGCTCACACTATGCAGAGCGTGAGGTGAGGCATTGCTATGCCATGGCGTTTGTGCTTAAATGGCGCGCAAAACATTTCGACATAATGGCCGTGTTGAAGGCTCCCCAGAGAGAAATATACGCGTATATAGTATTTGCTACTTTTTAATATGAAAAACAACAACAAACACACGCATACCTTTATATATGTATGTATATTAACATTTCTATAATACGCTTAAATGCCTACATGCTCTATTATATTTATTTGTTAAGGATATATGAATTCGTCCACTTGGCAATATGCACGCCATTTACGTATATACAAATGTACTACACGCACAGGTATTTATCACTATGAATTAACACACAAACACACACACACACATACAAGCCAGCCTTTCATTATGTGTTTGTAGGCGTGTTGCAGCGCAAATAAGAGTCTTTTGTGTCTCTATATAGACAGATACTTAACGCACACATACTTATATATATATAATCATATGACTACCTTTAAATATATATATATATATATATGTCTATATGTATGTGTAAATTAAGGTATAATCCATTACTTTGTGCCGCTCATGCGTTACATATGTTTGTATGCATGTGTGTGTGTGTGAGTTCTTTACACGCAAGCGCTTAAGCTCGATCGCATGTTGAGCTGTGTAAATTACAGCTGCGTGCAAAGTGAAATTTACCATTAGACAATATTATGTAACTGCCGCTTAGCTATTAAAATAATGTAACACAATAATATTAAATTAACATATGTCGACGTGCTGGCAGATAATCATGGAATGACAATTCCAACGAAGACATTATGTGTGAGCATTTATTGGTCTACAACTTTGCTTCCGCCGTTTTCCAATAGATGTCTCTAGGGTCAAGCACTGGTCGATTAAATCGATTTTTTTTTATATCGATCTTGGATATTTGTATAAACATTAATCCAACAAAATATTTGTAGAGATCTGTTTGCATCCCAAACTTATTCTCAACTGAAAATGTCACTTTTTGAGCCGAATTATCAACGTCCGCGGGAATTTTGCTTTTCTTTTTAAATTCGAAGAAAAGTGCGGCTGAGGCTCATCGACAATTGTAACCGTTTTTATACAAAAAAACTTAAATTTCCAAAAAAAAACATACCTAATTCAAATCACCAGAATCAAAAAAAAAACTTCGAGTTAAAGAGACTTCCGAGTAACGAAAGGTAATTTGGATGAAATTTCACTTCAATTGCCAACTCAACGGTTCAAGTAATGGAGAACTTCGTATTAGAGAGACTTCCGAGTTATGGAAGTTCAACTGTATTTATTCTCTCTGAAGAAAAACTAACTAATAAAATAATATTTTCAAAAACATGGTTACTTATTTACACAAAAATTTACTTGAAAAAAAAATTGAGAAAAATCGAAATTTTAAAATTCAGTCTGACCAACAGCCTTTCATACAAATGACAAATAATAAACGCACTTTTTCGTATATCTTTATGAAATTTTCAGTGATTAGAAGCTTATCGCTTATAATTCTTGAAACTTAAAATTTTTGCATTTGTTCTCCTTCACGAAAGTAGTCAAAATTGCATTTTTATGAAATTTCAACAATTTCTACCTCTGAGTAGAAATAAAGAGTATAAATGGTAGCAAATGATAGCTGAGTGCATCTACTACAAAAATAAGCCAAATCATATTTTTAATAAATTTTTTTGAAAATTTGGAATTTTTCGCATGCATTGTAGGAAATTTCGAAAATTTTTATTTTTTTATTCCTCTTAAAAATTTCTACTCTAAAAACCAACTTTGATCCCTTTTTTACTGCTAGAAAATTTTAATAAAACCGCACACTACGTCCTCTCAAAATATAAACAATCCTTACCGCATAAGACGCCTTAATCTGCAAATTAACCTGCCCTCAGAAAAATCATTAAAACATAAACAAATCTCACTCTACGCGGCTTCTCAAAATTTAAACAAATCTGAACTCAATAACCGCTCAAAGTGTTGACAACTTGAGTTCACATGTATCCCATTATGTGAATAAATCCAATTTCAGTTTGCTGCTAAAAATATAAACAAACATCAAACGTTACGTGAACCCATAAAATGTAGAAAAACCTCACTTCAAGTTTCCCTTCAAAATATTGACAAACCTGACCTCAACTTACTTAACTTGATTTCTCACTATGTGATAATAAAAAAAATTATTACATATCTAACCTCATTTGACCCCTTATTTACATATACCTTTCTCAACAAACCCCAGCCAAAGTACATTGATCTCAAGCAAAATGTAAACAAACACTAACCAAAGTTCATTGACCTTGACCAAAATGTAAACAAACCCTCGCCAAAGCTCAATGACCTCACCCCAAAAATGTAAACAAACCTGACGTCACGTGATCCCCAAAAATGTAAACAAACCTTACGTCACGTGACCCCTCAACATGTAAACAAACCTTTGGTGAGGTCATTGACCTTGGGTCGGGGTTTGTTTACCTTTTAGTCGAGGTCATTGACCTTTGGTCGGGGTTTGTTTACCTTTTGGTCGAGGTCATTGACCTTTGGCCGGGGTTTGTTTACCTTTTAGTCGAGGTCATTGACCTTTGGTCGGGGTTTGTTTACCTTTTGGTCGAGGTCATTGACCTTTGGCCGGGGTTTGTTTACCTTTTAGTCGAGGTCATTGACCTTTGGTCGGGGTTTGTTTACATTTCGGCCGAGGTCATTGACCTCTGGCTAGAGTTTGTTTACATTTTGGTCGAGGTCATTGACCTTTGACAGGAATTTGTTTACCTTTTGATCGAGGTCATTGACCTTTGACAGGGGTTTGTTTACATTTTGGTCGAGGTCATTGACCTTTGACAGGGGTTTGTTTACCTTTTGGACCGAAGTCAATGATCTTTGGACGGGGTTTGTTTACATTTCGGCCGAGGTCATTGACCTCTGGCTAGAGTTTGTTTACGTTTAGGCCGAGGTCAATTGAGGACAAACTTGGAAAAAAAAGAAAACAAATGAATTTTTTTAAATTTTCTGAAATGTTTTTAAAATTAGCAAATTTTTCAAAAAATTTATCAGAAATAAGACTTAGTTTATTTCTAAAGTAGATTATCTCAGCTATTGTTTGCAATCATCTTAAGTCGCGTAACTTTAATTTCTACAAAGTTATGGGCAATGGAGCTCAAAGGAAGAAATTGTTGAAATTTCTTAAAAATGCAATTTTGACTAATTTCGTGAAGGGAAGCAAATACTAAAACTTTCAGTTTTATAAAGTAGAAGCGATAAGCTTTCTAACACCGAAAATTTCATAAAGATATTCGAAAAATTGCGATTATTATTGTCATTTGTATGAAAGGATGTTGGTCGGGCTGAATTTAAAAAATTTCGATTTTTTTTCGAAATTTTGAATTTTGAAGCAATTTACGTAAAAATAAGTTACTGTTATTCGAGCAAGGAGGTTATATTTTGATTTCTTTCTACTTTCTATTAAAATGATGTTTATAGCTTATTGATATGAGATTTGTGGGAATCTCGGAAGCTGGATGAACATTGTAAACTAACAGCGTTATAGAGGTTCATATAGTTTTGTTCGAAGACTAATGTTTAAATAGTGAGAAAAACTTTTCCAGTGAGTAGCTCGCCATTATTTTATGAATTTATTACTTTCGATAACTGGTTGAAGACTCCATTCTTCTTTTAGTTTTGTCGAAGACTGCGAAGGTAATACGAAAACTGTTGCAAAGGTGGCTTGTAAATTAATATTATACGGAATTTCTAGTTAAGATAACTGGTTGAAGACTCTCGCAATGATTTTATTGTTTCTGAAGAGCACTATTTTATGGGCGTGGCAGTAAATAAATTCCAATTATTTGCAGAACCGTTACTAATCCAATGTTACTTTCTAGCGTTATAACAAACATTTCTGGCTGTATCTTCAATTACAAATTTTCGCTATGTCTTAGTTATCTGCGAAGACACCAGTAAATTATATAACATAAATTATCTACAAGGGTTGGACACGCATGTAGCACTAGGTCAACGCATTACCCTCAATCCCACATTTAAGGCGTGGAATCCATTGTAAAATGAAATGTAAGCTGTGTAAAAACTTCAAAGCGCACAATTTCTTTATCGTTCAATAAGCATATGTATCTGAACTGCATGAAATCACAGCCAATGCGACACACCCACTGCACAGGCTACCAGTGGGCGCGCTGGCGGCATAACGTTACATTCGCACCGTTATGTTTTCACAGCAAACGGCTAACGGCTGCATGCGCACCTTTGCAACTAACACCCAATTTCACCCGCTGACTCTTCGGTCACCCCGCCACAAATGTTAAACCCCTGCAGCGTGCCTACTGGCTTGGAAAGCGCAGCGCTGAATGTGTGTCTGAATTTTGTATTTTACGATTATGCTGCCGCAAGCTGTCGATAAGTGCAGAGAATATGTTAAGTGGTTGCTGGGGCCAAATGGAAGTCAACACTGTCAGCTATGTTGGTGTTGTTGTTGTTGCTGTTGCTGTCAATATCCAACATACACAAACACACATGACACAACTGAATGTTGAAGCAATTTCGTTCGCCTGCGTGTGTGCGCATTGCCATTAAGAATAACACCATCTAATAAAAGTGTGGCAACCCCACTTGGGCAGCACAAAAATTGCTAATACAAAACTGATGCTGCACGCAAAAAGGTAACAAAATGTCATGGCACGCCGCTCAGCGCTCATGCGAGTGGATTATATTATACTTCTATACATATGTATAGGATATGTGAAAGGGATGAGTCTCTAGAAGGGCTGAGTGTTGTGTGCCAAATGCTTGTGCTGACGCTTTTGATGATGCTTATTGCTTATCAAGTGGCAACAGCAGCAGCGTCCCTGCTTGTTTCGTTGTGACATTAGGGCGCCAAATGCGCTACCCACATGCTGCAGCACGAGCTGCTTCATCTTCTTGCGGAGAGAGACACAATTTCAAAGGTTGCCAATCGTACATATACATAGGTTAGGGAATAGGTAATGGCAATGTGAGGGTCTCATTGCGGCGTTAAACAGTTTGATTGGTTAGTTGCTAGTTGTGTAGCTGCAAAAATATAATATTGGCTGAAATGATTTTGAAGTGTTGGGTTGGAAGGATAGTGTTGTTGGGTGAAGGGTTGCATGAAACTACTTAGTCTAATCAAAGGTACGGCTCGAAGGCCAATTTCAGGTGTAAATTACATGCAAGTAGGGAGGAGTAATGCATATAAATACGAGGCATTTTTAATTTGAGCATGCAGTAACACCATTATATACCTATTGTGTGTATTTAAGTATACTTATTGCCAGTAACACCTCTGCTAGATGTTTAGACGCGTTTCTCTTTCATCTCATGTTGTTTACTTAACTGATATGTTATAAATGGTGGTATCTAAAAATGCTCAACGAACGCGAATTTTCTTCATGTAGAATTGCCCTGAAGCTTCGTCTTGGACTCCCGTGAATCACCAACTGTTAGAAAAATTATGTCCATGTTGGTTGGGTTATAACTGTGTACCCCTTTATTTACATCTTAGAGGCATCCCTGTTAAAGGACCACTTTCTCCTATATAAATATTATATTTCTAAGATGATTCGAATGAAACTGATTTTCTTCCCAGGACGATGGTGGTGATGGTCGGCTCGGAAACCATATTATCGACGACCACATATTCCATTAGAAGTTTATTATCATGTAGACACAACATTGGCAAACATAGTTCCTAAATATATTTTTATAATGCCACTCTCGTTGTAACCCTGGTCTCTATTCACAAAAAACAGTGACAGTCGATTTTCATTTTACTTTACTTGAGATGACGTTTTCACCGACAAAATCTTTCACCACAGACAGGATCACGAGGCGATAAGTCCAGACTATAAGGTGTATGTATAAAAATCCAAGAGCACTGAGCTTCAGGCGAGCCACTACCGACTTTGTGGCTCGTTGTTTTCCAAATTGCACAAAATTCCTCTCATGTTGGCCAAAGCTATCTACTTCTGGGGAATTCAATCTAATTGTTGTTGACCGTTTAGATTAGAATTAAGTATATAGCTGCAGGATAGCAGCTCATAGTAGAAAATTCCTTTACAAACCCAACCAACATGTAGTCAAACAATCCTGGCTTGGACACCGTTTGCGTCGGTTCACATTGATTCGACAATAACCGGCTTTTCTGACAATGTTGTGAGTAAACTACTTTTCATCATCAGTAACTATCCGCTTCTAAAATTGAAAGATTCTTTTTGCGATTCACAGATGAAACTTCGATCCTTGAGGATTTTTGTAGTTCTCGTGTGGCTCCCATTTGTAGAACTTCTGTTTGCATCCAGCCTTAATGGTACCACACAATATTGAGCTTAGTTCCTGGGAAAACGCAAGAGTGCTTACGTGATAGTCGAACTCGAAAAATTCCATTATATTTTCGACATTTTCGGTAAGAAAGTCGGACTCCGACATCCACTGACTTGCTTTTCTTTACGTGGTCGCCTGCTCATCTGCGAAAGGATGGTTCTGTCACCACCGCAAGTGATCCTCTCGGAACACCTTTCCTCTCCCTCGTCCATTTTGTATTTCTGTTCTTGCTATTTCTAAAAGGGTTCCCACTCCGGGAGGCTGAGTTCAGTGTTAACAAACTTTAAAACCTGTACTGCCACTACATTCTAGAAAGCTAAAGGCATTGTCTGCTAAAGAAGACCGTCGGTTTCCTTTGGATTCGTCGATATAGAGATACATTCCTGATTCCCGACCGCTTTCAACCTCCCGGAAGGTAATCGCCTTTAATGGTCCCAAGGTGACCTTGATTAGGAGACCAATGCGACAGTTGACGCACGCCCTTATGAGGCCGAAGAGCCCCACCGTCGGTATCCTTTGGACTCGTCGATATAGAGATAATTCCAATACTGATTTCGAACCGCTTTCAACCTACCGGAAGGTAGTCGCCTAGAGGAACTCGGTAAGGAGGTCAATGTGAAGTTGTTCACGTCGATCAGCGCCATTTGACCATATCAACTTAATGATGACGGGGGAGGAACGTAATGTGAGGCTTGGCAGATTTTAAGGGGACGAACGCAGACTTGGCATTACCCCCAGACATTTCCGATGTTAGAAATCAACCAATATATCTAACATTTTACTATATCACACCAATTTGAGACTCTTCAATTCATGGAACTTTCTGATAAAACAGATATACCTAAGATAGATCTATCTAAGTAAACTATGGTTGTGTTCGATTTGCCATTTTTCAACTCGCTAAGTTTAAGCTTTCACATATGGTATAAATCTCTTAAAATTGTATAAAGGCTTGGTATGTTGTCTCTACTTCATTATACCAGTGTTTCGTGATTATAATAGTTGTTTGTCCGATTGGCCACTTTCATGAGCTAAGAGAATCGTATATAGCTGCCCCTTTACTCAATAGAGGAATCGATATTTGTGTGTCTATATAAATATTTATAAAAAAATTTCTATGTACGAGTATATCAAGGGTTCGTAACTAACTAAATGACTTTCCATAAATTTATACCAAATCTGAGTACAAGAATCGCTATAAAATCTTAGAAAATCAAAGCACGAATATACACACCTCTTCACTCCAACAAAAGCATTACTTGAAATGAAGTTTGAGCCGAAGTTCGCCTAACTACTTCAAGTATGCACTAACAACAGCCTATTAGTGCTGCAGCTGGAATGCAGTTAGGCATGCACTTCCTTCGGGCAAACACCTGTCGTGTTGTTGTTGTTGTTGCAACAAGTTGGCATAATTGCGAAATGAGTTGGAAGATTCTTTAGTTAATTTCTGTTAACTACAAAATGACGCCTGTCAAACACCCGTTCGCTCGCCTGCCTGCCTGCCGGCATGTGTGCCATGTGTGATTGTGATACACACACCAACACACACGCTTGACTCCATACACATTGCCGCCGCCATTTTGCTTGCAACTAGCAGCCATTAGATGGAGGCCAGCAGCAAACTTTTCCCATACACTGTTGCTTTTAACTGCCACAAAATTCAGCTACATTAAAAGCAATAACAATAACAACAACAACAGCGCCAACTTGTTAGGCATGAGCACAGGAAGTGTGTTGACTATCGCCAAAACTATTTCAGTACATAAATGCTCGTTTCCGTTTCAATTTTGTTGAAATGTGCGATGTTTGCGCGCGAGGCAACGCCGTATATATAGTTAGGCCTAACGGTAATGCTAGCGACCCGCTCAGCAAAATGACTTGACTTGCATGTGTTGTTGCCTGCTTGCCAGTGGCACGTCTTTGGCCCGATTGTGACAGCCGGCAGTTAACGTGCTGCCACCAAACCGTGTTGCACTGCATTACACCACTCACCACTGACCCCTCTCTGTCGCCGCTGCACAACACACCATTTTATTGCCACTTCCTCTCCACTCTTGCTGTTGTCGTTGTTGCTTCGCTGTGTTGTTAAGTGGCAAACATAATAATGTCTGGCGTTTGCTGATGTCATTCTGCCACTTGCTAAAAATGCAAGGGCACTTTAGTGACTTTAGTGGCGACAGCCGCTGTTTGGCATACAAACGCGATACCCAGCACACGGTGCTCTCTATGTGGTGCTGCGTGTAGCCGCCGGCATATCTTTATATTATACACTTATGCTTGTGTACAAAAGTAAGTACAGTGAAAAAATTATGCTAGGTAATGCCTGCCTTTTGGCCTGCAGTGGCAAGTCCATACTTTGCCATCGGCAATGTGCAGTTTTAAGTGTTGCATTTTCAATGGGCAAACTGCATTTGACATGCTTCAGAAACACACAGCCGCGGGCACATGCGAGTTTGAGGTTAGAAATGTGTTAAGAAATGCAAGAAGAAAATACAAGTATATCCTTAAGACAGGTGTAAGCAAGAAAGAGTTAAAGAAATGAGATTTTAGTTTATAAATAACCAGATTGTGATCTGGCACTTAATTTTTTTGCTGTTGCTAAAATTTATTTTTTTCGGAGTAAACTTATAACGTGTGATACTCATCGATAAACATTAATACGTATATTAGAGTATTCTGGTTTGGATCTCGTTAATGCATATTTGTTAGGAGGTATAAAGATCTCGATTTCTTAGATTAGGTATCATAGATGTCATTTGCCAAACAGTAATGCAAGAGTATAAATATCGGAGTTGCCGCTTTGACTATTCACTGACTGATGAAGGGACAGGCCGAGTAGATCCAGTAGAAATAAGTAGGATAAATTTGATTTAATGTCTTTATTGACTCTTGAGTTATCTATTACAAAGAGAAAAAGCGGAGGTTATTCAAAATATTTATAATAAAACGTCTTGCATATGGGCGATCTCCTCGCAGGAGAGGAAGATACGTACTCGTATTTGTCAGTATACTGCACCGGCCAATCTGTGATTGCCCCTTGATGACTCCTAAAGATCATCTACACTATAAAACCAAGCCCCCATTCAAGCAGCATAATGTACTAATCTTCAAGCAGATTCTACTGAGATGATTTTATCGAAATCGCCCATTTAGCCATTAGCTTGAAGCTGTGTTTTCTGTTTAAATCTGAACTGCCTTCCAAGTGCAAAAAGAGGCCATTTCTACAGTACGTCGACAGCATCGAACATTGAGCCGACCAGACTTTGGTTGCAAACAGCTTCAGACATGACTTCAATGCCATTCACAGTGGAGCTTTTAATAACTTCCTGGACTCTCTCCCATTGAATGGCTTCCTTGCAGTCAAAAGCACCATCCATTACAGAGGTCGAGTTCGATCTTCCAAGCAACTTCGTTCCAGATAATGTAGCAAGCTGGTTTTCTGGTTATCCAGACTAGACCCTGACACATCGTATATATATCCTGCATACAATGAGTCCTCGCAAGACACTAAACATTTCTTTGCATGGCCCATAAACTCGACTCAGCTAACAGCCCTGCACCTACAGTTCGTCCCTGTTGGAAGAATTTGTTTTCTGGACCTCCAGTTATATATCGAGGTCATCTTACTTACGCTTTCCCGTTCAAGCGGAATCTTGGTAATATCAATCACAAAAAAAATAACTATTTTAGTTTGGCCAACAAACCCGGGTCATGACTGTGGTCCTGGACCTCTCGATAACCTCGATAACAAAAACTTACATTTCAATCAATTCGTTAATACAACAACAACTATAAAATTTCCAAGTTAGGTCTAGCAAATTATCAGAAGAATGTATTGTAAAACGATCACCATAAATGAGAACCAGACTTCGATTTGGATAGTTTTCTTTGAAGTATGAAGAGAGTCCGTTAGCCAAAGGGAGAGAAAGAGTGTTGGTCTCTATAATACAATTCCTCCTGCCACTCAGATACTGAGAATATTTCTAAAGATACAGGAACATAATAAAACCAATCACTGTTTACCTTGATCCTAGGGAAACCTGCATCATCAGTCTACTCTACCAATGATATTATGGTGCCATCACATATAATGTGATCTAGCTCGCCCTGCCAAAATTTTATTTCGCTTTGAGTCTGAACATTTAAGAAAAGTAGTGGGTATGTTAGAATCGTTTCATTCTCTTATATGCTTAGAGTTCTCTCGCACTCACGCAAACTCCCACTCTCAAAAAGCAATAATTTTAATTAATTAACAAGTAAGGAAGGGCTAAGTTCGGGTGTAACCGAACATTTTATACTCTCGCAATTTATTGATGTAATTTTATAAAGATAACACAAGTCGACCCATATATTGCGTATAAAGTTCAATAGAATAACGAAAATCATCATAAATAGTATATGGGGACTGAGGTAATTCCTAAACCGATTTCACTCGTTTTCACCACCAAGATACAATGTATCGAAGACTATACGCTCACTTAATTTAATATTACTTATAATTAGGTATATGGGATCTGGGGGAAGTTATGACCCGATTTTTACCATTTCAGGTACAGAGAGAAACTGTTATAAAAAAAATTCAAAGGAAATGAATTACATTAAAATATCTGAGGGATTTACCTAAGTATATTTTCGGGGAAAAATTACCCTTAGGCACTGAGTTCTTCATGTTCGATATCAGGGGCCTTGAAAAGTCATGGTTCGATTTTTACAATTTTTTCACAAGTGATGCAACAGATCATACACAGTGTTTGTGTAAAGTTTTATTTCGGTATCTTCATTGGTTCCTAATGTATATTTTATAAAGTGAAGGAATAAGATGGAATTCAAAAATGAGTTATATGGGAAGTTGTTGTGGTTGTGAACCAATTTCGTCCATTTTTCACACGTGTCATCAGGGTGTCAAGAAAATATTATATACCGAATTTCATTGAAATCTGTCGAGTAGTTCCTGAGATATGGTTTTTGACCCATAAGTGGGCAACGCCACGCCCATTTTCCATTTTGTAAAAAAATCTCAGTGCAGCTTCCTTCTGCCGTTTCTCATGTAAAATTTGGTGTTTCTGACGTTTTTAGTTAGTGAGTTAACGCACTTTTAGTAATTTTCAACCTAACCTTTGTATGGGAGGTGGGCGTGGTTATTATCCGATTTCTTTCATTTTTGGACTGTATAAGGAAATGGCTAAAATAAACGACTGCAGAAAGTTTGGTTTATATAGCTTTATTGGTTTGCGAGTTATATACAAAAAACTTATTTGGGGGTGGGGTCACGCCCACTTTTCCAAAAAAATTACATCCAAATGTGCCCCTCCCTAATGGGATCCTATGTTTCAAATTTCATTTTCATAACTTTATTTATGGCTTAGTTATGACACTGTATAGGTTTTCGGTTTCCGCCATTTTGTGGGCGTGGCAGTGGACCGATTTTGCCCATTTTCGAAAGCAACCTCCTCAGGGTGCCAAGGAACATATGTTCCAAGTTTCATTAAGATATCTTAATTTTTACTCAAGTTATCGCTTGCACGGACAGACGGACGGACAGACATCCGGATTTCAAATCCACTCGTCATCCTGATCATTTATGTATATATAACCTCATATCTAACTCTTATATTTCTTGGTGACACAAACAACCGTTAGGTGAACAAAACTATTATACTCTGTGCAACAGGTTGCGAGAGTATAAAAATGGAGTGGCAAATTTTAAAATGTATTGTTCGGCTTACAGCTGAGTCCAAGACTTATTTCACAAACTGTTCTTTTTTATTTTGTACTGGTGCTTTTTATTGTAGTCTCCAAAGCTATTGTTATTGTTATTTTTGTTTGAGCAAAGGACTGCTTGTTTTCTGGTCTATTTAACAAGCTGTGCTTTTACTTTCTAAATGTTCCTCTACAATTTCTGAATCAGTCTGATACGCATATACCTACATATACTATAAAGGAAGTCAACTAAAAATGCCCTCATTTACTTACATTTAACAGATACTTGAGCGCATTTGAACAATTCAATGATATTTATTGTTCCTCTTAATTTCATGCTCCGAAGATTCCGAACACTAGACAATGGTGGGGAATTAAAAATATCAAACCTACCACACTAAAATACACATTTAAATCTGTACCACAGCGCTCGGGCTCCCAGCTCAGTTGGTCGGCTTGTTTACCTGTGGTAGTGTAGCTGGCGCAGCAGCTGCGACTGCTCAGCTCTCAGTACTCGGTATGTACATAGTTATGTTGGCTGCGTCATTGCGGTGTGGCATTATGAAGTCTCTGTTAATTGTTCCAGCCATAATCATAACAATAATTTTAATGTATAAAGTTGTACTCCAGCGAATGTATTAAGTACATATGTACAGGCATAAAGCTAACGGTCGCAATCCCTACAATGGCATTACAATGATAACAAAAATAATAATACACAGGCAATGAAAGAAATGTTCGCCGTAATGGTCGGTAAGTGTGCCATTACAACAGACCCGAAGAATAAGAACTATGATTTTATGTCGACAGACGGTTATTTAAATTCTTGAATCTTGCATTTTATTGTTGTTGTTGTATAATAATTATAATTGTCATAGATACAGAATATCTTCGGTATTTTGACTTTTGTTTTTCTTATCCGGAACTTCCGTCAAAGTCGAATATTCTTCATACACCAAGAGTATAATGTACCAGGAGTCTACTCTTTGGAGGAAATTCGATATAAATTTCGTTATTGTAGCGGGGGTCAAAAATCTCTTCTAATATTTCTGAGGAATCCTGCCGATTGGACTGTTCCTGGCGGAGTTGAACTGTCTGTCGAAGAAATGGTTCGATAAAAGATCGTAGAACTTCGGATGATACTAAAATTTCGAATGAATCAAGGTTTCGCTAAAATTATTACCAATTTTTCAAATGATTTCTTATATTTGAGCTTTTTTGGACCAACCTTATTCACGAACAGGTTTAAAAGCTTCGAGATCGAAAAGCTCTTGAGAAATTATTGTTCCTGAAGAAAGCTTTAAAAGCTATTTCTGATTCTGAGAGCTTCCTATGTGAGCCTAAATCATTCTCAAATTCTAAAATACAAGTTTCTTTCTTTTCGAACTCCCAAAGCTCTTTTTCTAAAGCTTTTTTTTCTTCGAGATCGAAAAGCTCCCGAGAATTTTTTTTTCATTGGATAACATTTTATCACTCATCAGTCTCGTTCACTCTCTATTTTGAGACTTTTGGAGGAAGTTCTAAGTAACAGTAAAACTAGACCTAACTTGGTCAACGGTTGAGAGGAATATTTTAGATTTATGAAAAAAGGTCTAGAACTTGCTTTGACTTTTACTTTAAAATATATCTCTGGTTACTACAGGACAAATTTTTCGTTTGACCTCTACCTTTCTCAAAAAATATCAGTGAGTTAATCAAAATATTTCCACTCAAAAAAAAAATATCAAAATCAAAATTTTTCCTCAAGCAGTTTCCCACGACTTTAGTCTACCATTTACTAGTTAAACCAAAATATCTTTGAAATAATTTTCTACGAATTTTATTAAAATAATCGTCAAGCGCTACTACATAAATGAAACAGCTGCTTCAACTCTGACCCCGCTTCACTCACATACGCACATTCACGCCGTTTTGAACTGTGCGCTTAATCCTGCGCCACGTGTTTCACCCGCCTTGCTTTACAATTTGGAAAATATGGCTTTGAGTATACGAGTACAATTGTTCCCGTTTCCGAAAGTTGCTGCAGCATAATTACAGTTCCACTTGAATGCCTGAATTGAGTTGAAGTGGTGGAGAGCAAGCGTGTGAGAGTGCCGGTGCTACTACATTTGTATGTTTGGAGGTAGATAAGTTTATGAAACGCAAAAATTGCCAGTTTAAATGTTTATATGTATATACCCGTTGTCTGTATGTACAAACGTATATTAGTGAGTTCCAAGTTGAGAGGGAAAGCGCTTGTACCAGCAAAGCAATTAAATTCAAACTTTAAAAAGTGAGACCATTCCACTCAAAGTGCTGGAAAATACCTAATTTAGAAATTAGGATAGTTGTGAGTCGGATTAGATTCCGGTATTTGTCATGTTTATAGACTCCTTCAAAAAAAAATTAATCCAGTAAAGCAGTTCCATCAAACAAATTTTAGAAGAAGTACTGCTTTTTCTAAATTAATTTAAGTAATCCGAAAATAATAGTTTCGAAATCTTGTAGACTATCTCTTCACAGCATACATTAAACATAAGTATTTACAAAGTCCACAGTAAATATCAGTGTTCCAAGATCTATTCGACATTTGTTGAAAGCTAGAAAGCTTCTTCTTTCGAGATAAAATCTAGAACGATCTCCATTGAGGTTTAAATATAAATAGATAATTGAGTTAAGACTGATCTTCGTGGCGTTCGTCGACTTTTCGCTTCGTCCTTTGTGGACATTTTTACAAAAACTTAATCTCTAGAGCTGCAATCATACAATTTTCAAGTACTGACGGCCTTTGATCACAACATCTCTTCGAATTAATCAATAATATTTCTTAGGTCTCCTGATTCGATGTGTTCATTGTGCTATTTCAGACTTCCAGATCGAGATTAAGATTGTGAATTGACGTCGAAAATTGAGTTGAGGCCCAACACCTTTCATTTCCACTATTTTCTCTGGATTGGTACTCAATTGGTTCCATGAATATGAGCCAAGAAATAAGTAACAAGATACTATACTATACCTGAAACAATAGAGTTTTAAACGACTATTCGACCTCAAACGCTGGATTGTCTAAACTGGTTCCAGTTCCATGAATATGAACTCTCGTCTTGAGGCTCATAACAATCCATAATATACTCAAAATATCGAAGACTTTATTTTGTTTGTATCTAATAAACTCTTCTATAGTATCTCAAAGGTCAGATTAACCATATTCTCAAGCAAACTCAGTGACCAACATATTTTGAAACGTTGAATTTTATTTGTTGACCTTTGACATACTTTATATATAAATATTCCGAGTAATTGATCAAGATACTCTGAAGCTATTGACTTTTCATAAAAAATCAGGTCGAACTACTGTGGATTATAAGACATAACAGAATAATTTCTTCCTTGTTTACTGGTACAGGCACTTCGTTCGCGATTATAGTCGAATGAACAACAGCTCGTCATTCGCTCCTTCTTTTCGCTATTTGGAGCCAATTGGAGGTCATTCTACCTCGTATTTCCAATGGAGTGGAGGTCTTCTCGGCTTCCACCAGCGGGTACCGCATCGAACATTGGAACACGCTGGGCCCCCTTGTCTATTCGAACAAGATCACAGCCTCTGTCATTTTTTTCGTTCCATCATCTGCGGTATTCGCCGTTGCCTACGTTTATGGGACCATAAGTTTTCTTCAAAACGTTTCTCACGAAAACCCTAGGGTCATCTTATCGGATGTTGACATCATCCACGCTTCTGCATTCGGGAATAGTGAGCGACTTGTTAAGTTTGGCTTTGTTCGTCGAGAGAGGGCTTAACTTTGCAATTGCCTACAGAATAATTTATAGACTTGCAAAAATGGACTGTCAACTGTCTTCTTAGAGCTCTATATTTGTAGGTTTCATAAAAATTACAGCAAAGCCAGACAACTGTTTCGAAATAGACCAAATGCTTTATTAGTATATATAGTTGGATGGAGTCCACTTCTAATTTAGAACCTCACTTTTTAAATCTCCAGAGTTATAGGATCCATATTACCTCTTATTATTATTTTTAATCAAGATCCATTTGGCACCTTTCCCGAAGCAAATCGATCCACACTAATGCACGCACTCTCATTCAAACAAAGTCTCCCTCTACATTCGTACATAAGTAGCCGAATTTATTTTATGTGCCCGGTTAAGTTTGGCCAAGTGTTCCCCCGATGAAAATTGCGTGAAGCAGCCGTAAAATCATAACTGTTTGTATAGCGTAAAGTTCGCTTTCTTTGCGTGCGGCGAACTCAACTCTTTCGACCTCTCACAGTTCTTGGGGCGAGGCAAAGCAGTTTGGCAGTCAGAGGGAGCGGAAATGGCATTGCGCTTTTGGTTGCAGCGCAACAATTTCACAACGGTATATGGTTGCATAAATATGTATTTAAGTAACTGCGGCGAGACCATATGCTGGCGAGTGTTTAAACAAGCGCCGTTGTTAACTTGACTATTTAAGTAACCAGATAGTCAGTGGTACAAGCTTTTGCAAGGAGACACTGTGCGCTGTGTGCCGCTGCATTTTTGTCAGTGCCTCGGCGCTGCTGTGTCTCCTTTTGTTGCCATAACTGTAAACTACACTTTAGCTACCGTTATATTCACTTAAAAGGCGCTCACATGTGTAAAACCGTGTAAAATAATTATTACTGCGGAGCTTTTATTTGTTGTTGTTGTTGCTATAATTTTTGTTGGTGTTGTTCTTGTTAATATATAAATATCATAATTAATACCGCTGCAGCCGTAAACCGCTTTGTCTGTCCTTTTTAAATCAAATATTTATTGAAGTTTTTCTTTTTTGTTTTTGCTGTTGTTGTTGTAAGCTTTTGTGCTTTTTCAGGTTGCATACAAATGGCAACCATGGCAGCCTCGCTTGCTCCATTGTTCAGCTGGCACTTGTGTGCTTATACTGCCAGTGCAAAGGCAAGTTCCCAAAAAAATGCACTCCACAGTCGAGCGCAAAGAATATGCAACCTTCAACAAATTGCCTGCAGAGTGAGCGTCACAGGTGTGCGCTGAAGAAGTTGTTGTTGTTTAACTTCATATTTTTCGTAGTTTGGCACAGGACAACACCTAAGACTACTAGTGTGTTGAGCATAATAACGGTACAGAGTCACAAGTAGTGTGAATACAAAATTTAAGTAACAACAACAACACTGCAAGTGTCCGCCTTCATATATAATTTATATATATATATATAGTATATATGTATGTAGTATATGTGTTTCGCAAACACCTCACTTAACCGCCAACATTTGAGTTTCATAATAATTTATTTGTTTCGGTGTTTATCTGACATTTGATAGCTTCCCTTTATGCCCTCCGTCACAAGCAAACACATATGCGTACTTAATAACAAAATGCACGAGGGAGCCGTTTGGGCTGCGCACAATATGTTGGGTGGTAAATTGTTGGCGTCTGCAGTGTCTAGACAACGCTTGAATAATTACTGTTCATACATACATACATATATACGAGATGTATATGATTGGAAGGCGCACCAAATGTATTTGGCAGCCTTACTATTATATAATATATATAAATATATGTCTGCTTGCACTTATTGTTATTATTTTCGCTATGAAATTTGACTTGTAATTAAGCTACTGTATTTTTAAAGCTTTAGACATTTAATGAGCCATCATAAGCGCACAATTCAATTTGCATAAACAACTAATCAGTTTAATTTATATACACCCACATACATATTCGTATATATTGTTTGCCAACCACGCGGCACTCATGAACTTTGTAGGTGGCCTACGCAGATTTTCGTCTACTAAAAGCATGCAAAATTAGCGCTCTTAAATTATTGTTTCAACTTGAGACTGTTATATATTGGTAGACCAATGTTTGGAGAGTGGTGAATCGAACAGACAACTTGTTGTTGTTGTAGTGGTATAAAACATGCAGCAAATAATTTTTGGGAATGCTGTCGATTTGACAGTCCTTGGGCGGATAAAAATCCGTGTCCGTTGCGGTTACGTAGAATCTACTGTCGTGAGAACTAGTATAAGTCAAATTGACTGGCAAAATAGTTTTTTTAATAGCAAGCATTTAAATGATATCAATGAGGTATGTACATAGCTTGATAGCAGTGAGTCAAAATGATTAGAAAAATCTAAAGAATTGTACGAGTATCTTTTTGATGAACTAAAGTTTTACTTTTTTTATGAATTTCGTACAATTAATTTATTTGACATTTTGATATTCATAAATGAAAGAAAATACATATGTTCCCAGGCTGATTTATAGGTTATGACTATATGTAATATATATTTATTTAAATTAAAGGTTTGTGATTACCAAAATCATAAACTTAAAAAAATGCCTCAAAGCTAATGTAGATTCATAGAGATGAGTGTCTTCTGTTGGCATTACAGAGCACCAGATGTCCAAATGTCAAATCTTCTGCGACCTAAGACGCAAGAAATAGCCTTCGAACCTTGTGTGGGTCTAAAGTTCTTATTTCTTTGATTAACTGGGATTCCTAATGTGTGGAACTATTTAAAAGCAGAGCTTGTCAAATGTAATGGACCACTGATACTTTCGATCTCGGTACCATCTAACTCTTATATCGTTAGGTCCAAATTATAATATTACAATTCATTTAAAACCAGATAAAGCTTCCATAATATCAACATCAATTTTTATTTTCAGTAATTTTAAAACATTCTTCTGTCAAGGGTACACTATAAGTTCAATAAATATGCAGTTTATAGAACTTTTTGGCAGTTATCGGTTTCCCTTAAGAGTTCAATAATCATTAATTTTAAGGTTTGCGTGAGAGCTAAAAGGGATCATTACACTATACGACGAAATCGGCTTTTTACTGGATATTGTACCAAATAAATTTTTTTCTAGAGATAGAGTCATAAGTTAAACAAGTATGTTCTCAGTTTTTCGAAGTTAGCCTCAAAAGTTGAAATATTCGACTTCGAATTTCGAAATTTAGATTACTTGAAACGTCATTATTAATTACAGTATGTAAGTTACCAAAAAAGTAAAAATATGGACAAAATCAACCTTTCCTTCTTTTTCCATTGTTTTATAATATTTTTCGATCTAGCTTAGAGAACAGATGATATAGGTGGTCGAAGTTGTATCTTTGAAAAAAAAAAATTTAAAAATCTTAAATTTCAAATAATACAGCAATTTTTATTTTTTTTTTTCTTTTTTCGAATATCCAACTATAACCACTGATGGAATCTGTCATAAAAGCTTACCCGATTTTATTCACCATTAAATTAAGAAGAAAATTTAGATTGTATCCTTATTTTAGTTTTTTTTTATCAATAATATCCTGTAATTAATAATAATTTTTTTTTAATCTTTTTTTAGAACTTCGAAGGAAAATATTTAGATTTTGGGGTTAACTTCGAAAATTGAAGTACACATGATTTTTACTTATGACTCAATCTCCCGTAAAAACTAAGTTTGGTGCAATAGCCAGCAGAGTGTTGTAGAGAGTTTATGCATACTATGTTTTATTTGTAGTTCTGCCAATTTAATGAAAGTACTTGAATTGAGGATATTATATATATCTTTAAACATTATAATTCATATTATTATTTGGAGGTTATACCTACGTCCTTACTATTCTAAAGGAAACCAACAACGATTATATTCGTAGAGCATCAGAGATTCTGGGTTGAAAATTAAGGGTAGTCATAGGATTCATCTCCAAAACGAGTTGTTTTTGTTGAGTTCGAAACTATTATTCATTGAGTCGGTTTGATTAAGGTTCCAAAGGGGTAGTTAATAAAATGTGAAGATTGTTCCTAGAAATTTATTAAGAATTATAATCGTCTAGTAGGCCTTCATATATGATTCCAGGAAAATATCTCCAAAGCACCAAAATGGGAAACAAATTGATTGATGTATCCTGTTTCTAACTAAGAAATTGTAATAAACCTCTATATTTATTTACTTTGCTTCTCTAAGTATATTGCTTATTAAGATTCATTAAGACTTGTCACTTTGAATTGGAGTACATAACAAGTACTATACAGAGAATTTTATAATATAGTCCTTCTTTCGGTTTACAAAAATTTTCATTATTCGGTTTCGCACAAACTTAGCAATTCATTGTTGTATTTCATAGGATTAGTTTAAAAATAACTGTTTAAATTTATATTTGAAAATGTAAGATATTATTGATAAGCAACTGCAGCTATTATTCTAGAAAAGGATTCTAAACTTGAATCACCTCAATCTTTCACATAACTCAAAAAGGGTGTGGGGTGTTTTCACACTTTTTTAGGTAAATCCCCTCTGATAACACGCAATTTTGATTTGTGGTTAATATGCACAAAAACTTCATCAAACATTCACACTAAATCTACGAGCTTAATCTTTCATATTACGCCGCAGATTAGCCCTTTTCTCCCACCCCACAAGCAACACAATTAATTTACACTGCGGTTGCGTGTTTGGGGGGCCCGACAACTTTTTCTTTCAACGCCTACAACTGATATAAACCATGAGAGACGCATTTTCATTAGAAAAATTTTTGATTTAATCCGCAAAATGCGAAACTTTTAGTTGCCAACACAACATAATTTCACACATGTCACACACTTATATACATTCATATACCTATATATACATATGTATGCAACCTAACTAACTGTGTGGGTGACAACATTTTGGTTAGCATGACATTTAGTTGTCTTTATGTATGCTTGTTGGGTTGCCAACTAAGCCAAATTGCTGGTGGTATGTAGATTGCTGGTAGACATGTGTTTGTAGGTATGTATGTGACTTTATAACTGTGTGTTCGTCGACAGTCTTGCGGTTAAACACTAACTTCATTTATTCTTCTCTCTCTGTGTGTGTGTGTGTGTGTGTGTTAGTATCTATCTCGTTGCGAAGGTGTGACATTTTAAGTTCTCCCTCACTAAGCAACAGCAAGCCGCAAGAAAAACCATTTTCACCCAAACCTACATTAAGCTACTGCTGTTGCCACACCACCACCACCACACCGCAAATAGACCCAATTTGAGACACACACAAATACACAAACACACTCAGATATATGTATATGTATATATAGTTATGTATGTGTATGGGTGAGAAATATATATATTTTTGAGTATGTATGTGTCTGCTTTGAGTACAAAATGCCAACTGTCAAGCCGTGTATATGCTCCTGGCAACTCAAGCACCCAACAGCTACAACAACAACAAGCACTAGCAGCAGTGATTGTAGGCCACAAAGATTGTAGCACGAAGACGCTCTTTAATTTAGTCAACAAAGCAAACTTTCATAGCGGCAGTTGGGTGAAAGTACAATTGCTGATGCCACCAACACTGCTGTTCTGCTGCTGACGTCGCTACCAGCGTTGAGGTGAAAGTGTTGAGGTTATAGCTGGTTCATGTGAATGTATCAATTCGTTGAGCTGCGAAGATGAAGATGAAATGGGAAATTAGCGGCAAGCACTCGAAACACGAACACACACCAACACACTGACACTTCAGCGCCAAAATGCCAGATCGCCGTGTGTGAATGCGGTTGGAAAGCCACAGAATGAGTGTGTGATAGCTGCCACGGAGCTCGGAGCTGCTAAGTGTTGAGGCAAACTGACTGGCTGTTCTGCTTGTTATTATTGTTGTAGTTGTTCTTGTTGTTCTGCTACTACAATTTTGGCACACTAAACTAGACATCATAAAATTTAGAATGACAACACGCAAGCAAGTCACGTAAATAATTAAACACGTGACATGTGTGTGTGAGAGAGCATGAAACAGCTCCTTGGCACATATTTCATACTGACAGCACTGGTACTTTGTGGCCTGACATCAAGTATACCGCTATATACATGCATAAATCTCTATGTGTGTGTGTGTGTGCATTTATCGGATTAAACGCCTTAGCCAAACGTGCGTATTTTATAAATAACGACGCTCTCTCGTCTGCGCCGCCACCGCCTAACACACTTGACCATTTTAATAATTAACACTTGAGTTGATGGCGTTTTAATTAGATGACAACTATATGCAGGTGGCAAAGGTGCTTTTTATGATAATTAGACGCTCGAATAAGACATAAAAATAAACAAGCTATAATAAATAACGGTATTGTTATATATAATACATGTGATGAAATATACAATTTTTTTTGTTATCCACTTTTCCTTCAGAAAAAACATGAAAATTGCATTTAATGCCCACACAAAAGCACAATCTCAGTACTCATCCTGTCTCCAACGAGTGTCATGTCTGCCGGCTATGCATCAATGCTTGCCAACAGCAGGGCAGAGTGTAAGGCGGCCAGCAGCCATTGAAGGCTTACAAAGTGGTCAGCCAATGATGCATAGTCAACTGAAAAAAAAAATAAATAAATAAAATGGCGGATGTCGCGCCGTTATCGCTATATATAAAGCAAGAAATGCATTTTTTACACATATTGATGTCGCAATAACAATATTTATGGGCTCGTAAGTTGTTCCCAGTGAGCCATTAAAAGTAATAATAGCTCTAGCTGATAAGCTCTCTTAAGATGTTCCCAGTGAGCCATCCGAAGCAATAAAAGCTATAGCTGAAAATATAGTTAATGTTGTTGTTGTAGTTGGAGAAAATATTCCTCGAGTAAATTTAAGGAATGTTGCCAAGCGTACAGTCCTCGAGCGAATAAAAATCGATTTTTTTAGTTTTATTTTTTTTTAGATAGGTGGCAACTCTATTCCGAAAATGAAGCTAAATGTATTTTAAGAAATGCTGTGCAGCGAAAAGAAGTTGAAATCCGAAAATTTTAGGTTTTGCATTTTTCAAAAGGTGGCAACACTATTCCGAAAATATCAAAAAAGTTAAAAGTTAATTTTGTGGAATGCTGTCAAGCTTACCGTCTTTGAGCGAATAAAAATCGAAATTTTTTAAGTTTTCCTTTTTTGCGATAGGTGGCAACTCTATTACGAAAATATTGCTCAAGTAATTTTTGCTAAATTTAAATGTTCAGATATGCTGCCTAGCAAAAAGGCATGGGCCGGCATATCGGAATATTTAAAATTTTTATTTTTTCTTTAGGAGGCAACTCTATTCCGAAATGTGCCTGATTTAAAAATATGTATATATTTTTTTTATCTCCATAATTTATAACATTTACCAATAATTTACTCATTTATGAGCATTTCGCTTCTCAGGAACAGCTTTTTCTATATATAGTTCTATATCTCGAAAACCATTTGAGATTTATAAAAAAAGTATAGTCGTTAACCTTATTCTCGAAAAACAAACTCTTATATATCTTTAAACATTTTAGTATTTACTTTTCAGTCGAGTTGTTTTCGAGGTCTCATCAAATAACGGCTTTGGCTGCAAATGTTTGAATATAGCTTTTTATCGATATAAACCGATTAAGACTCATAAAAAAGGAGTCACTAAAATTGTTATATTGCTTCGAGAATAAAACTATTGATCTTTAAATTAAATCCTAATATTTACTTTGCAGTAATCTCGTTTTCGAGATATGACGTTATCGGTTAACGGTTAAAAAATAAGTTTGAATTCCTAAAAAAGGGTATAATCGTTAATATTCTTATCCTTAATCGGAAATTTAATCCATCCATTTTGTAAATCCATATTTTTCTGTAAATCTCTTTTCCAGATTTAGTCATATAACGGGTTTTTTATTGAAAGGAAGTTTGATCTAAAATTGTCTAATATCTTCAAAATGCTTTAGCAAACAGAACTCTTTCTGATATATTTAGTAAACTTTATACTCCTTGAAAAATAGTGAAGAGCTCCGAAAAGAAGACTACATCGAATGCATTCACTTCGATAATTGATATTATCGATTTATGGCGTTTTATATCATCAGCTCTTAGAGATCGTTATTTCTCCGGGCTTTTATCTGAATATGTGACCGATACGGAATTTTGAAACCGATATTTATTTTGTACTATTTTTGACTATATTATTTATAATCAACTAAAGAATACTGATAGGACCGGAGCTTCAATTACTTTCTGAGGCATTAGTCATATTCTAGTATGAAAAGGTGAAGAAATATTTTGAATCAACAACTGTTTTCTCCATTGCCCAAGCGTTAGAGATTAGCGAATCGAACACATTAGACCAGCTGCTTAAACGAACTCGCAGTATTACCGCTGCAAGCTTGCGCCAACATGAGCTCCAACATTATTTTCTTCCTACTCGCTATCTTCAAAAAAATAACGAGCTTTAAAATGGCGAATCGATGACGACTAATAAGGCACAGAGCCTCATACTTGAATGTCAATCACTCTTCAACTCATATTAAAAATACAGGCCGCTGTCCGCGCATGATGTGGTCTCGACCGGAGATATGAAATTGACCACTTGACAATCAGTCGTATTTTGCTGTGTGGTTTGAACAAACACTTATTGATTGGGCATAACAGTGAAAAGTGAGGCAAATCACTCAAGTTGTCAGTGCTGGCTGTCAAAATTGCCGCAGCCGCACGTCTTTGTCACTGTCATTATGGTGGTCTTCAATGCTATATACATATGTACATATATACAAACAGCACACTGAAAGCCTTTGTAGCATCTTCAGCAGCTGCCAGCTGCTTGTAGTTTGCTTCATTGGCCTGTCGCTGCTCGCCAAAGTGTGTCAATGACGAAGATGCCAAAAACATATGTACATACAATATATACTGACATATCGATCATGTGTATGACTGTGCACATTTACGGCTCAGGCTCCAGCTCCTGCGCCTGCTTCTCGTCTCAGCAATATGAGTTGCGATGCTGTTGCTCATTTCTGTATTTCTGTTTCATAGCGTAGCGCTGCTGCCATGGCGTTTGTCATGGTGACACTGCAAGTGCTAACAATGCGCTGACAATGATATCCGCATAGCAGTTAATGAATCTGACAGTGAAGAAAATTGTGAACTCCACTGAGTACACTCAGTGATATACTCACTCATACTGATATACATATGTATATATGAGTATAAATGTACGTGGAACCATATAACCCAGACGGCCATGAGTTTCATCACATCAACTTCAAAGCGAGGAAATTAAAAACAACTGACGAGGTTAATATGGTATGCGAGCTAACCCATTTACGTTTATACGAGTGCAGGAAATAATGGATAGAAAGGTTCTGGTAATTGGTTGAACATTCAGTGACTAATTTTCGTTTGATGTAAGACTTCCATGCTTTGGTAGAAAAATAGAAAGAATTTCGAAATTTTTCGAATAATTTTGTAAAAAAAAATGTTGAAATGTTTTGAATCATAATCAGATTTATCATAAATCAGAATAAAATTCCATAAAATTTCAACCTGAAAGAAAACTTACAGGAGTAACGAATCGAACACACAACTGGTATAAATTCAATATATTGGTATAATCATATTCAACAAGAAAAGCGGATGGAAAAGCTTACGAAAGAAACGAATCGAACGAACAAATGGTATAAATTTACTAGATTGGTATAATCTTATATAGTAAGAATATCAGGAGGTTTTAACCCAGAACGACGACTTATGAGAGTGACAAATCGAACAAACAACAGGTATAAATTAAGTAAACTGGTATAATAAAATACTGTAAAAATTTCAGAAGGTTTTACCACGGAAAGTATAATGATCGGAGTGACGAATAGAGCGAACAACTGGTATAAATTCAATAGACTGGTATAGCACAATTATTATCTCAGAAACAAAATTTATGAGAGTGCTAAATCGAAAAAACAATAAATTCAACCGACTATTATAACCATATATAGCAAAAATAGCAGGAGGTTTTAGATCAGAAAGAAGACTTATGAGATTGGCTAATCGAAATAACAACTGGTATAAATTCTTTAGACTGGTATAATCACATACAGCAATAATAGCGGGAGATTTGAACTCAGAAAGAAGTTTTATGAGATTGGCGAATCGAAATAACAACTGGTATAAACTCAATAGATTGGTATAATCACATACAGGAAGAATAGCAAAGAGGTTTATCACTTTAATAAGATGACTACATACTCTCTTATATTAAATTGTCATGAATGACATTAATTTTTGCTGTAATGTTAATTTCTTCGTTAGACCTAACAGAGCTCAGGCTCTTAGCGAGCAAACAATAATCTAAACGAAGACTGCTAATGTAAATAATCTATTTTCTTAATTACAAATCTGCAAAAATTTTGTTTATGGCATGATATTAAATATTTCGCAGAGCAGTCTTCGAACTCTGTATTAACATATCTCCATATATGTATATACTGCCATATAAATATAACATTAATATTATATATATACACATCTGGCATAAATACACCTACTTAATTTTTCGCACGTGTGGGTGGCTTATATTTTGGCCTCAACGCAAACAATCTCATAAACAATATTTCGAATATAAACGCGACCCTGCACACACACTCTGGGGCTTCAACAACAGCAACAGGCGTAAATATTCTGCGGAAAATAAAGAAGAATAAAATTCGTGGATTAAATAAACAACCATGACGAATATGCGTTATGAATACGAAATAATGCGCTTTTCCGCCATTCCGGCTTTTCTTTTTTTGCCGTTATTGGCGAAATTCAATGGTATTTTGTTTTGGTTTGCGGATGGCACAGTGGGTTGAAGAGGTTGTGGGACAAAGTAAATTCAATATATATTTATGAGTATAGCTGTGGGTGGATATTATTGGTTTTCGTACTAAAAATTAGAATGAGTTCGGGCAATTTCTTACCCCTAAGGTGGTCGGTATATATACAAGTGCATCTGGTCTAAATTTTCTGGACCGAATAGAGTCACATATTTTTTTTGTGAAATATCCTTCACATGAGCAAATATCTTTTCATTCGGGTTGAATCAATACCATGGTTATAAGAGCGAAACAAAGAGAACTTATTGGTCATCTAAACAAGATGATATGGAAAATGGTCTAATAGGACCGATTGTCTAGTCTAAAAAATGTTTCTTCAATTAATATTTGCATAAATGTCAAAAGAAAACTCGTTTATTCTGTAAAATTGAAGAGAACTAAGAACTGGTATAAACTGGCATAATCCAAAAGACACGCAATAAGTAATTCTAAGAATGTAATGAAATACTCGCACACTCTTCTACTGAATACTGTTGCTCTCACATGCTAATTTATTGACAAGAGAGCATATTTGGCACTAGCGATCAAATCGAAGTCGGTTTGAGTAAGTAGGTAAATAAAAATTTACTCTCTAACCACTAATTAAATCCTTATAAGTTCGTGTGTAGAAACATCCCACCTTATTTATTTTCTCATAACCGCAACTTCTCGAAACCGCAGCATGTCTTCTGCATGCTCCTTAACATTTTGTGCCAAATTAATTTATTGACTTCAATATCCGCACTTGTCTCTTGCCTCATTTATATTCACCGGCAACTGCGGCGTGACTTTTCCGCTTTTTCGGCTGCAAAACATCTTTGCGCGGCAAACCGCCATTATTGCCAGCGACACAGCAACGCACCCCATGGCGATAACGGTTATATTAGCTCGATAACAATGCTGTCGAAGCGTTGCGAAATTGGAGCGCGCTGACTCTTGTCTGCATGTCGCCCTCGGTTTAAACGTAGCTAAATAAATGTGTTTGTTCTCATATACATACGTAAATATGTAGATATTTGTATTTTCTTTCTATACCCAAATGTATATATAATATCTTCCAACAAGTAAGGAAGGGCTAAGTTCGGGTGTAACCGAACATTTTATACTCTCGCAATTTATTGATGTAATTTTATAAAGATAACACAATTCGACCCATATATTTGGTATAAAGTTCAATAGAATAACGAAAATCATCATAAATAGTATATGGGGACTGAGGTAATTCCTAAACCGATTTCACTCGTTTTCACTCGTTTTCACCACTAAGATACAATGTATCGACGACTATACGCTCACTTAATTTAATATTACTTATAATTAGGTATATGGGATCTGGGGGAAGTTATGACCCGATTTTTACCATTTCAGGTACAGAGAGAAACTGTTATAAGAAAAAAATTCAGAGAGAATGAATTACATTAAAATATCTGAGGGATTTACCTATATTTTCGGTGAAAAATTAACCTTAGGCACTAGGTTCTTCATGTTCGATATCAGGGGCCTTGAAAAGTCATGGTCCGATTTCGACAATTTTTCCACAAGTGATGTCACAGCTCAAATACAGTATTTGTGTAAAGTTTTATTCCGCTAGCTTCATTGATTCCTTATGAATACATTATAAAGTGAACGAATCAGATGGAATTCAAAATTGAGTTATATGGGAAATAGACGTAGTTGTGAACCGATTTCGCCCATATTCCACCCGTGTCATCAGGGTGCCAACAAAGTGTTATATACCGAATTTCATTGAAATCGGTCGAATAGTTCTTGAGATATGGTTTTTGACCCATAAGTGGGCGACGCCACGCCCTTTTTCCATTTTGTAAAAAAATCTGAGTGCAGCTTCCTTCTGCCATTTCTTATGTAAAATTTTGTGTTTCTGACGTTTTTCGTTAGTGAGTTAACCCACTTTTAGTAATTTTCAACCTAACCTTTGTATGGGATGTGGGCGTGGTTATTATCCGATTTCTTTCATTTTTTAACTGTATTAGGAAGTGGCTAAAAAAAACGACTGCAGAAAGTTTGGTTTATATTGCTTTATTGGTTTGCGAGTTATATACAAAAAACCTATTTGGGGACGGGGTCACGCCCACTTTTCCAAAAAAATTACCTCCCTAATGGGATCCTATGTTCCAAATTTCATTTTCATAACTTTATTTATGGCTTAGTTATGACACTGTATAGGTTTTTGGTTTCCACCATTTTGTGGGCGTGGCAGTGGACCGATTTTGCCCATTTTCGAAAGCAACCTCCTCAGGGTGCCAAGGAACATGTGTTCCAAGTTTCATTAAGATATCTTAATTTTTACTCAAGTTATCGCTTGCACGGACAGACGGACAGACGGACAGACATCCGGATTTCAAATCCACTCGTCATCCTGATTATTTATGTATATATAACCCCATATCTAACTCTTATATTTCTTGGTGACACAAACAACCGTTATGTGAACAAAACTATGATACTCTGTGCAACAGGTTGCGAGAGTATAAAAATATGCAAATTTAATTTGTTGCTGCAGGAATGCAGCGTGTGAAATTCCGCTATAATCTATTTCCTGTACGAAATTTATGCAATTCTCCAATGCTTTTTTCTACAAAACCGCTCTTTATTATATTTATTGCATTCGCGGTGTAGAAAATAACAGGAAAATTAAAATGCTGGTGCTTTGAAGGTCAAAGGGAAACTGCAACAAAATAGTGTTGGAAAAAAGAAATGCGGGGTTGTTAGCATATTGACGCTCTCTGCTAAAGAGGGTAAGAAAGCTATTGCGATGATTTTTTTGAGTTTTTGGCGTCTTAGCTCTCTATTTGTAGCTCCCACTAAATTAAAATATCTCTTTAAACATTTGGAAATAAGTAAAACCGATATTTATATAATATAATTTTCAAGAAATTATATATAGTACAAATATTTAGGATTGAGATGACGTATTTAAATTCAAAGTTTAAATATTTTCGGAGTGAATGTCCTTCAAATGTCATTTTGAAAATTTCCATTATGAAAAGATTTTGCCATTCAAAGCTTATTGATCATCTTCCCCTATTTTCCTTGATGTTTTATATCGATAGTTGAGTTGGCCCGCTCAGTGGCAGCTAGGAGAGCAGTTCACTTAAACTGCCCTAGTCCTTCCAGTCAAGCGCTGCTTAAAGCAATGGATGCTAGGAAAACATCTCATGTCTTGGAATATTTGTAATACGGGTCGTAACACAAAACTATTATGAGGTAATGCTGACAGTGGAGAGACCAAAAAACTTCTTATTTTGAGCAAAAGAGAACTAAGCAACTCTAAGAAACTACCTACAGAGACTTGGAATAGTATGATCGACAGAATAAATGGCGTGCGCGGATTATGATGAGACGCTAGAGCATTATCTTTGCGAATGCCCATCCTTCAGTAGATTAAGAAGTCTTTCAACGACTCCCAATACTCTAACTTAAGAAAAATTGGGCAGCTGGGATGGAAAGTACTTAGAAATTTCGTCAAATCTCGTCCAAGTTGTTTAGTTGACGCTTATCAGGGTACCTCTGGGTAGCACAATGGGTCTAATGATGACCTAAGTGCGGCTACTTGCGGTCAGGTTCTCTTCGCCTCCCTTTTCAACCAAGCAATACCGACAGTTAAATACTTCAAAACCTCACTGACGACATTTTTGATTAGTACTCAAGTGATGAGAAGTACAATACCAACTATTATACCAGTCTCTACCTCGGTTAAACAGTTTCAAATAGTGCGTAAAATTTCAAAATCTTTTTCGAAAAGTGAGGGTCAAGAGTCTTTTTCAGTATCACAAACGACCAGCGTTTAAAGCTGTTAAAGTAGAATGCGTTATTATACACAACGATGGGCCCTTTAACTTAACCTATATATCAGTATATACATAATTATCTAGAAGGATATCTATTGAAAATCTGAGGGAGTTCTGAAGTCTCTATCATCTCTTCTTCTTAATCTAAAATATAAGAATAAGATAAGAAGAATAAGATTCTATTCATGTGAGGTAGTCACGACTGGGTACTGAAGGAGACTCTGTCCAAGAGAGATTCCGACTCTCTCTCTCTCTCTCAAATCACTTGATGAATGTTTGTATTCCATGGTTAAAATTTTAGCAGAATTTGGAACTTTGATTGGCCATTGCAACATAGGCGAGTTCATTGGCGTTAAATCGTGGTTCTTGTAATTCCAATGGCTTCGTCAAAAATTGAGGCGACTGTTATCAATATATAGTGATCTATGACTCCGCGGCGGAGCAAAGGACCACAATGAGATTCCTCCATTTATTACGTTCTTATGCTAGCCTTCTTTTTTGTGGTTGTGTTGATAAGATGGGTTTAAGATTGACAGGTTATTAGTCTATATATCCGATTCTGGTGTCGAGATGTCGACTGCAGCCTCCAGACCTGCTGTCAAGTTTACCCGATACCGTTTATAAGGTTATACTGTCTTTAACCGGTCGTCCGAGCCACGTTTGCTAATAAAACAGGAGACACTGCGTGTAGGTGAGGTTGACAATCGCAGAGCAGTGGCTATATATTCGCTTTTCTATCCCTTAATAGATGCTGTCCTTAATAGACGCTGTTAAATTATTATTGTAAAATTTCTATTATTAAATAACCGCTGTCTGACAGCTGTCAGCTGTCAATAAGCTGTTGTCCGAAGAAAATGTTAGATTCCAAACGACAAATTTTTAATTTTTCAATTTAGGTCAGAAAAAGTCGGTTGATATGGACCAGCTGGGATTAGCTCTAAATATATTTAGGTCAGAAAAGATTGGTAAATCTCGGTCAATGATGGGATTGACTTCAGATCCTTTAAAAAACTTGTTTAAACGAAAGCAAAAATGATTTTCTACCGAGTCTGTGCATTATCTTTAGCTCCAGAATAAAAATTCTCAACTTGAATCTAAATTAAATTCTTGAACCTATCAGCAGACTATACGATATCTAAAATCTTCACTCTCAACATATTCATAAAGCGGAAATCTATAATTTGTCTATGCGTCACAACATGCATACCACCATTTTATAGTAGCGTCAATGGATATTTTTGAGTTATCAGCGACTATCATTATTTGAAGACGAGAATTCCAATTTTCCGCTACACAAGTATACAATATATGTGCGCGTGTGTGTGTGCTTATTTATTGCGCTGACTTTACTGTTATCCCAGCACGCATGTGATTGTATCCCGCTGCATCATATGCTGTGCTTTTCATTTGCCTTTGCCGGGATAACGCATCAAACCCTCATTGACATATCTTTACAGCAAGCGAGTAACGCAACGCAACGCAGCAACAACAACACACACGTTGAAAGTTACAAAAATGTGAAAAACAAAAAACTTGAAAAAACCGGCAAAAAAAATCATAGAAAAAGTAACTAAAATGTCGACTCAAAGGGGAGAAAATCGAACGTATTATGTGCCACGTTTGCCCGCTGCAAGTGGATGTCATCACCAGACAACGCAAACGCACAATCAGCGTTTTATCCTTTCAAACGTACGTGCCATGTAGCCAGGATCAGCGACTGAAATGGCTGACGACGCCATGGTGTTGGTGTTGGTGTTGGCGTTGGAGTCAGTGGTGGCAATTGTTGTCGTGTGCTGCTCCTGTTCTTTTTTCTGTCTGTTTGCTTTTGTAATTCTTTTGAAGGAACGCTTTTCAACTTAACCACTTGGCGTTTCTACGCTTCGTTCTCCTTTTTTTTGCTTTTTGCATTATTACTGCAAATCCTTTTGAAAGAGGGAAAAATCTGTTTAAAGTGTTCTTCACTCGCACGAGCATTCACTTCGTTTTGTCGATGCTGGTTGGTTGGTACTTCAAGCTTTATACCCAACAGCGGCAGCTTCGAATGGGGTAATAACACTCGTTCAAAGAGCATAGGAGAGAATTCTAAAAGAGTTAGCTGTAGTTTGGGCTTCACTAATAGCATTAGACTTTGCCATATGGATAGTATTTAAGCGTTGTGTAGTTTGGAGCTATTTTTAGATAATTGAAAGCCTTCGGTCTTCAATATTTCGCTTGTTAAATTTTAACTCAGCTGTCTTGGTAAACAGTAAGCAAACTTAAACGACTGAATTCGATCCAAAAAGCATGAGATTGGCTCTTTAAAATATATTATACCATTCTCTAATGCTTATATCATTGCTTGTTCGATTCGCTACTTATTCGATTCAATTCGATACAAAAGAGCATATGGTCAACTCTTCAAAATGGTATAACCAATTCTAACAAAATTTCATTATACCAGTCTTAAGTGATTCATACCAGTTGCTTGTTCGATACGCTACTTATTCGACTTAATTTGATCTATCCAATATGTGGCTACCTCATCAATTTGATATTACCACTTGATATTCTATATAGCCAGTCTTAAGTCATTTATACCAGTAGCTTGTTCGATACAGTACTTATTCTACTGAATTCGATCCAAAAAAGTATAAGACTACCTCATCATAGTGATATAACTAGATACTCTTCTATCTATAGATTATACCAGTTTCTCAGACTTATACCAATTGCTTATTCGAATCACCATTCTCCAAAGTTGAGAAGAAAGCTCTCAGTTCTCTAATTTTTCATTTGTTGGGTATAATTTTTGTCTTTTTTTGCGATTTGCCGCTTTCATTTCTATCTTTTCCAAAAGCGTCTTCCCTTCTTACACTGCCTCTTTAAATGCCTTATGTTTGCTTTTGGTTTTTGTCTTTCGCCAAGGGTTTAATAATAAATGCGATTTCTTGTTGAATTTGGCAAATATTGAAGCTGCAGATTCCCAACCAAATATGAGGGTGACAAATATGCTTGTGGCACGCAAAGTCTTCGAAGGAATTTATTAAAAACAGTTAAGTTATCTGTCAAAGACGATTACTGTCATGAATTTATAACGTTGATAACAGTTTGAGATGTTGAATAAATTGTGTGCAGATGGGCGGGAAAAAGGGTAAATTTTTTCCTTCGTGAATATTTAGACAGTGGAAAATATTTTTTGATATGTTGTCTAAAATTTCGAATAAATATTGTATGAGAAGTTAATATCTAACAACTCTCCTCTCTGTAGAGGCTGATTATGCCATTTAGACCATTGCTATTAGACCAATCTGGATTTCTAAAAGGTTTAAACTTGGAAGCGAATACTTGGAACCATGCTTGTATTGAGGCTGGTATATGTTCTGGAAAAAATAGTTCAAACCCCAAAACTAAACAGAGAAGGTACAATTTTTTATAAGAGTGTACAGCTACTGGCGTACGCCGATGATATCGATATCATTGGAAACAACACCCGCGCCGTTAGTTCTGCTTTTTCCCGCCTGGATAGGGAAGCTAAGCGAATGGGTCTGATGGTGAACGAAGACAAGACGAAATATCTCCTGTCATCAAACAAACAGTCAGTGCATTCGCGTCTTGGCTCCCACGTCACTGTTGACAGTCATGCCTTTGAAGTTGTATATAGATAGTGTCGTCTACTTGGGAACCAGCATCAACACCAATAATAATGTCAGCCTTGAAATCCAACGCAGAATCACTCTTGCCAACAGGTGCTACTATGGACTGAGTAGGCAATTGAAAACTAAAGTCCTCTCTCGACGAACAAAGACTAAGCTCTACAAGTCCCACGCAGAAGCGTGGACGGTGTCAACATCCGATGAGACGGCACTAGGAGTTTTCGAGAGAAAGGTTTTGCGGAAGATTTATGGTCCCTTAAACATTGGCAACGGCGAATACCGCAGACGATGGAATGATGAGCTGTATGTGTTATTCGACGACACTGACATAGTTCAGCGAATAAAAAGACAACGGCTACGCTGGCTAGGTCATGTCGTAGGGATGGATGAAAACACACCAGCTCTGAAAGTTTTCGATGCAGTACCCGCTGGTGGAAGCCGAGGAAGAGGGAGACCTCCACTCCGATGGAAGGACCAGGTGGAGAGGGACCTGGCTTCGCTTGGTATAACCAATTGGCGCCAAACTGCCAAAAGGAGAGATGCGTGGCGCGCTGTTTTGGACTTGGCTATAACTACGTAAGCGGTGTCCACGCCAGTCAAGAAGAAGAAGATATGTTCATGAAGAATATATTTCTTCTATATCCATTTAAAATGTTCCAATTGGTTAATAGTTATCGAGAACTTTGTTGAAGAATGGATATTCTTATATATCACAGAAGGAAGTTGGATACTTATACTTTCTAATAAATATTCTCTCTATTTAGCTATATTATTTCTGAAGTGGGATTTAAGATCAAGTATCAATATTCACGACAATTATTTTATTATGGTTATCAGAACCTGTTTGGTCGATCTATAACATTCTTATTTCAAGTCCTTATTATCTAACTAGGAAGCAATTTGAGAAAATCACACTGCTGTAATAGTATGAGCCAATAGTATTAGCCCAATGATCAAGTCCAAGTGTTAAAATCCCGCCAAATATATTTTTTTTACTAAAATGAGAATGAGCTCGGCACACAACGTCATCGGATCGTGTTATAGTCATGAAGAATGTTCTCTTAGCTGAATTGGGACTTCAGATCTATCCATTTGTAGGAGGTTTTAAGAAGAAGTAAGCATTGCAAAACGAGACAAATTTGAGCTTGTTCTCGAGGCTTTTGACTATAGTAGATCATAGTAAGACACGTTTTACCTTTCATACCGGGACGTTATTTTAGATTTTCTGAATGAACCCTTATTTTCGGCGTCTCTTCGATACAACCTCAAGTACTTTGATGAGACCGTTCGTAAACAATCTTGAAGTTTATGACTTTTTTAAGAGAAATAAAATTCTAAAATTGTCTCAAATAGGTCTCCATAGAGCTGAAAATGTGATTCTATTCATCAAAGCTAAAAAAAATCTACCTGTTGATTGCTGTCTCCATCAAACAAAGCCACTAATTTTTGCTCAAGCATCACCCCTCTTAAGTTTTTGATATCTTACAAATGACATTATTTTATTATCAACTCATCTTTATTGCGGGAAATATACGCAGTTTCCGCACAAATCACTTTCTTTTGGTCTCTGCACTAATATGCTCCTGGGGAATACTTCGCCGCAAATACCCGCTTGCGTTGTAGTGGCGCTCAATCTACTTAGATTGTCGGGACATTGACAACGCAGTTGTTGTTAAATTACCTTTGTATTGTTGTTGTTGCATATATTGTCTCTTTTAATGCATCGTTTCGTTTCATGAGCTCATACTGATTTAATGAGGAATTTTAGGCAATTACGAGTGCACTCGTACAACAACTGTTAGCAATCGCAAGATACCCTGTAGGTAATAAATGGCTAACGAAGGCAGTAGAAGGGTGGTGTTTCTCAGAACATAAAGAGATTTGGTTTCATCAAAGTTATTTTAACTTTCTTACAGAATCATTGACTCTGTTTCTTCCACAAAAATTCACAAAATAACACTCGAGTCAACTTTAGGTCCAAATGTACCTACTGGGGTTCTCAATTCCCGCTACATATTTATGTACGCATCTCTGCTCATATGAGCATTTTGTGAGTTTTTGATATTTCCCAACTGACTTATGCGCGTAATTGTCTGCCTTTGTTGCCTCAGATAAATAAATACGCACTCGCCTTGGTTAACTTGCGCTCGTAAACACAATGGGGACTTTCCGTGTGACAAAACTTAGAGTTACTCGAAAATGGCAAAAAAAAGAAGAAAGCATTTTCTTATTTGTAAGTGAAGAGTGTTTGTCAACACATGGGCTTTATTATATACATCCCTTTCATATGACAATAATAACCGCACTCATGGCAAAAAAGGTTACTGAAATGAGTTAAAGAGATTTTATTATCTGCGTAGGCATTGAGAACCCAATTTGACTAATTTTCCCAAAGGAGTTTGTTTGGCTTTTCGTTTCTTTCTTTATTCATCAGCCAAAAATTTGCTTTTCTTCCACAAAAGGGTGAAGGAATTATGTACACTTATGTGGATGAGGGAAGAATTATTTATGTCAAGTATTTCGTTGGAATTTTTCTGTAAGAAGAAAAATCTAAAATTATATTAATATATTTAGAGTACAGTACACAAAAGAAAGACACATTCATCTTCGAAAGTCCTGAATTCTGTCCTAGAATTCGGTTCTTCAGAAAATTTTGTTTCTCCCTAGAACACCTAACAAAAAATCCACAAGGTTTCAAACTTAGAATTTTGTTCTATAGAAAATCTTGTGGTATCTCAGAAATCACTCTAGACCTACCAAAAGTTTCTCAACAAAACCTGTGCCCTATGATATGAAATTAATATTTCCTTCTTTATAGGGTGCTTCTGTTAGATGTATAAAATTTCGGCTTTATTGGTTTGCAAATTTTTTGGATTGTGTTGACCCCTCTGAAGCTCAAATTTTTTCGAATCTCCTCCTCAAGCAAATCTAACATTTTTCACCAATAACCCATATTAGTCATCTTAAAACACATAACTTAGGTATCCAATAGACATTTTCTTTTGTTTTCACGATTCCCTGGCGGCAAGTTCGTTCTTGTAAAGTATGATCTGTTGTGACCTCCTGCTCGAATCATGAATCGACCGGACTGTAGGGGGTCTAATGGCATGAAAATCTTATTCCTATAAATTCATTGATCTATCTCTACTAATTCTGGAACCATGATACATATATGTATACTATCATTTCCCGTTATTGAAAGATGTACGGAGGGTAGAGCTTGTCATAGAGTTCTTTAATATCTCATAGATAACTGATGAATTGAATACTTTTGAAAGGAGTTGCCACTAGTGTGAAATTTCAAATAAAAAATATTTGAGAAGATAATTAAACACGCAGCAGATTCATACGAATAAAAGTTGCCACCTGATCGAATTTTTTATTAAAATAATTTTATATCAAATATAATCATATAAACATCAATCAATGATTAAATTTCTTTGTTGATAATATTTTTGGATAGGGTTGCCACTTTTTTGTTTAATTAATGCATATTATTCTATTTCCATTGAATGAAAACTATTTCTGAACTATATTGACTCGAGAGGTCTGAACCATATACAATGTTTATGGGGTTTTATCCACATATATACTGGATTAAGCATTAGCTTTGAAAATTGCTATCGAAATGGCAGCCCCCAAATGTGAAGAAACTTGGATGTTTACCTTTACAATCCCACCAATTCTGGGTTTTATTGTGAATAAGTTCTCTAATTCCAGACCCGCATATTCCTAAGCACACTCTCCATGCACAAATGCAGAGTCAAAGTATAACTGCACTAGAAATTAAAACAACCGCTTTTGCTTTCTTCATATTCCGCCTTTCTTCAAGCATAAACATGTGTTCAGCTAGCTGTACGTTGAATTTCTCACATTCACCAGCGCTCGCTTTTGACACACTTTCTGACACCAACCACCCCCGGCACACTTGCAACACCCACCCACCACAGTACACACAGTTCATCACAGAGCTTTGCTCAAACGTAATGTCCTTGTATTTGGATGAGCTGAGCCATGATAGACATGAGAAAGCACAGAAAAACTTAGCTGTGAACTTACAAGCGCACTTAGAAACACACACACACACTCGCGTCTTCACATTAGCAGCAGTGGCGCGTCAGTGTTGCAGTGGTTTGTAGAGGAAAGTGCTGAGATTGATTTTCTTTATCATGTTGTGCTGACAAAATGTTCCATCCTCTGCACTCAATGTGTACTTTTCCGGCGTAATTTAGTCCCAGGATGCCTGCCGTCTTCTTCTGCTGGCATTCAGCATTGAACGTTGTAAAGCAAAGTAAAGCAAAGCAGTCAGTCACTTTAATGAATTTCGAAAATTTTGCAGCCATGATTCTGAGAACAAGCTGAGTTGTGTGTGCTTGGGAGACTGACTGGAAAGTTTCGCTTATATGTATGTGGTTACATAGTGTTGTGTGCAATGTACTTGCAGGAAATTCTTTTTCCTATATTTATGAGTGTGTCGAATCGAAGACTCAACTGGTATAAATCAAAGATACTGGTATATTATTTTGAGTTGCTTAGATGGTGGTCCAGAAACTCTCTTCTATTGAGTTCAACAGAAACAAATTGTTGTGGTTCAAGATTTGACAAGAGAGCATAGCTCAAATGTAGCGAGTAAAATGGTGTCGAATCGAACACACAACTGGTATAAAACCAAGAGACTGCTTTAGTTATTGGAAATAATTTAAAACTCTCTTCGATTGTATTGGATTGAAGTTTTTTTCATATGTGGCAGTTTTCACAAGTAGAGCTTAGCGAGTAAATAATGTCGAATCGAACACACAACTGGTATAAATCAAATCAAATAATTTTATTATTCTATACCTAGATGCTGCTTTCCTAAGGAATTTTTTGACCAGAGAGTAGAGTTTAGCGAGTAAAAAAGTGTCGAATCGAACACACAACTGGTATAAATCAAAGAGACTAGCATAATCATTTTGAGATATTTAGATGTTGCTCACCGAAGTATATTTTTGACAAGAGACTAGAGCTTAGCGAGTAGAAAAGTGGTGAATCGAACGCACAACTAACTGTATATAATTACTCACTCTATTAGTCAGAAAAACTGTATTAAGAGATAATGAATGGTTTAGAATTTCAGTTCAGTGCACTCTTAAGCATCATAAATATTTTTTTCATGTGGTCTCTTATGCATTTATGTTCAGTCTTTCCTACAGGTCTACCTTCTATCATACCCTAACCAAAGCTAGCTTTGTCGTCGTTTGGTTAACGCCGTGAAATTCCCAATCGGTTGCCACCTAATTGGTGAGATAAATGAAAAATTAAAAAACAAGTGGTAATTTTCTAAGATAAATTGCAATTTAATAAGCGTTGGGAATAAAAGATACACATCACACATCGGTTGGAATGGCTGCTGTTGAATCACTCACTCACTTTTTTTGGATGCTCAAAATTTATTTGCCACAAACTGTGTTGCATATTTGAACACATTGATGAGTATATACATCTAAATACTACAATAAATGAATATAACAAGCTCGCAGATTTCGACTTCTCCAACGTGAAATAATGCTAAGAAGTTCAAGATTTCGATATAGGAACGATATAGTTTATACTAAATATATTTAGAAGGGGACTCTTGCTAGTTCTCTCTTAAGAACCTGTGAACAAATGACCAGTAAGTCTTGAATTGAAGTGACATATTGTTTTAGTTTGTTAATTACATCATTAAAAGTTGATATCGAGGCTCAATAGCTCTATAATAATCATCTGTAATAGTCTGTTAAATTTATACCAGTTGCCTTTTCGATTCGTCCTTCTTTAGGCCAAAATAATTGCTAACATACTTCGAGATTTTGATAATAAAAAAGTCAACAAACATAAAAAAAATTTTTAGAACCTAAAATTTTTAAAGATTGTATATTAATAGTCTGTTAAAGTTATACTAGTTGCTTGTTCGATTATCCACAATCTTTCATTGGGTCGAATTAATAGTATTATGAATTAAAATCTTTATAACAAACAGGCCGGAAGACACAAAGCCACTTTTTGGGCCTACCATTTTCGAGACTATCGGTTAATAGTATATTATAGTTATATAAGTTGCTTGTTCGATTCGCCACAATCCCTCATTGTGCCGATAATACTATCATACTTCGAAATTTTTATAACAAAAAAGCCGGAAGAAAGAAAACAACTTTTTGGACTCAACATGTTTCGAGTATGTTTGTTAATAGTCTGTTGGAGTTATGCCAGTTGCTTGTTCGATTCCCGACAATTCTTCAATGGGCCGAAATAGTGAAAATCATGCTGCGAGATATTTCTGAATAAACCGGAAGGCGTAGATACAAGTTTTTTGAACCAAACTTTTTTCGATAATGTTTGTTAATAGCTGTTAAAGTTATACCAGTTGCCTGTTCGATTCGCCAAGGTCTTTCCTTTGGTCGAAATAATGAAAATCATGCTTTGAGATCTTTATGAATAAAGCGGAAGACACAAAACAACTTTTTGGACTCAAAATTGTTCGAGGTTGTCTGTTAATAGTCTGTTAAGTTTATGCCAGTTGCTAGTTCGATTCGTCATAATCTTTTACTGGGCCGAATTAATGTTAATATACTTCAAAATCTTAAAGCATACTTTTTGGACCTAAAATTTTCCGAGATTGTCTATAAATAGTCTGTTAAAGTTATACTAGTTGCTTGTTCGATAAGCCACAAATCTTCCTCAGATCGAAATAATAGCTATTATAATTCAAGATATTTCTGAATAAACCCGTATTCAACATTTTGACCTGATTTATTTCGAGATTATCTCTTCGAGACCACTTAAGACTATCAGGCATACCTTGTAGCTTAATTTCCAAAGCGAGTTATACTCTTATACCAATTTTTGGTATTATGGCCCTCCACCTTGCTATTAATCAACTTAAAATGCCGAAAAAATCCGCATGCTTTACTCCCAATCAATTCATAAATGCTGCTTCCGCTCCAGTTTCTTTGTGATCCGCATGCTCTTCATCTTCTCGAGACTCAATCCAACCCATTTCCCATGCATTATGCAATCTCCGCTCATTTCACTCTTGCTTAAGCGCATTGTGCACACATTGTGCCTATTGTTTTGAAGCAGTTGAAAAGAAAGTTTTTGACTTTTACTACTTGAATCCGTACCGTACTTACTACTTGCGCCACAACGTGCGCTCTGTCTACGCCGGTAGTTCTCCAGCTATCTTGTAAACTAATTGCCATCGTGTCTTGGCGGCATTGTTGTTGCCACATTTCTTCACTTCTCTCTCTCTTTCTCTCTTCACTGGCCCAGCTGTGCGTCCGGATTACTTGGTCCAAAAGTTGTTGGTGTGTCTTCGGTTTTTCGCAATTTTCTTGTTCACTCTCCATTCCTGTTGCATTGTTGCAGCCATTTTTGTTGCATAAAGCAATTTTCCAGTGTCCTTAAAGTAGAAAATTATCCGTTACGTTGCGAATGTTGATTGTTGAATGGCAGCAACAGCAGCAACAACTTTTCCTTTACACAACACAATTGAGCTGGCCAGCAACTGCTGACTGACGGGCTCTCTAGCTCTCTCGCTCAATCCAATAGTTGTTGATGGAAAACTCAAACTCAAACTCATTGCACCAACTTTTTATTAACTACAATTTCGTTTAAAGCCAAGCAGGATTGCTAGTTTTAAATTTATTTTGGTATTTGTGTATTAAATGTAAAATGAGAATTTATATTTATGTGTAATGAGAGGAGTGAGACGTGGTTGCTAGAGACCTCAATGAATCCCTATAGAATTAACTCGAAATAGCACAGGCAGGAAGTGAGTGTGTTTGTTGTTGTGGATTAGTGCGCACCAAAATTGCAGTATGATTAGAATTTATTGTGCACAACGAGTTACGACTAATTTCGGGTGTCGAATTTCACTCGTTGGCGTAGCGGCAGCAGCAAACTTATGACTTTTAATTAAAACACATAAAATTCTCATTACGAACGAAATGTGCTGGGCGCTGACCTCCATTCCCCAAACTAAGCATATATAGATGTACATATAATATATAAGCTCAGCGCTGCGCTAAAATGTAGGCAACGGCAACCGGATGCAACGAGATTAGATTAACCCTAAAAATATACAACGACCAAGTTTCCAGCTGCATGGCGATCTTTGTGCAGGGCGAGTCGAGGCAGCCAACAGCTGTGATTTCGAAAGCGACAGCAACAGCAAAATAGACACAGTCGTAGCTTGTCAGCCGAGAGTAGGGCAGGCAGGCAGACAACAACAGCAAACTGACAGTCAGTCGACATGCCGACAAATAGCGGATGGATAGGGGAGACGACAGCACACAGCGTGATTGGGTGCACAAGTGACGTAGTCACTCGCCTGAGCGGCGACGATGACGACGACGACAACGGCGACTAAAGTGTTGGAGGGAAACTTAAGTCGTCGCCCGAGTGCAACGAAGTGCTTGAGTGACGCGGACACCCGCGTAGTTCGTATGGCTGCACTGCTGTTGTTATTGTCTCCTTTTTTGGTTGTTTTTTGTGTCTTACTCTGAAAAAAGTGCGCGCTTTCGTTTCTTTCCGCGCTCGAGCGGCAATCCATCTTCATCACTGGCGTAGCGTCGCCCGCACAGCGCCTCGCTGTGCTCAGCAAAGGTTTTTGGCGTATGCTATGGCGCTGTACTGCATGGGCTGCTTCCGCCCTTATGCCGCCCGTAACCAACTTTTTCATTTTGTGGGATAAAAATAAGCATTTACTCGGCTTAACAAGAATATCGCATTTGTAACAAATCAAATGCAATTCGCTGTCTTCAACTTTTCTCAATTTTTATTTGCTTTTATTTGCATGACAATCGGCGGCAGTGATTTTATTTTAGCTGGTAGTTGTTGTTGTTTTGGTAAGAATATACATTTTTGTGGGAGCTTAAGATTATATTTTGATAGGTTTAATATATATTTTTTAATATCTATAATAATAATAAATTGATTGATTCTCCGATATAAGGTAGTCTATCCCTCATATCATTTGATCTCATTTCTATCGAATGGTTCTGATGAATTGAGGTTCCTACAGTTTGAAGGGCAGCAATAATGATGATGCAATTCTATTAGGAACATTTTAAAGCTAAAAGGATTCTAAAGTTCGAACCAATCCGATCTAGTAATTAATTTAGTAACTAAGCGGTTGGCAGTCAACTTAGGTTCAATTGAGAATTAATTTCTTTATATGGTTCCCCATAAAACGCATAAAGACAATACAAGTTTCGTTAAAACTTTTAAAAGCCTCAAATAATCACTGTCTAAAAATTGTCTATATTTTTTAAGCTCCTTTCGCTCGCAGTGCCAATCCACGTTCAGCTGAAACGTGATCAAGTGCACTAAATGAAATCTTCCACGAAGGCTAAAGTAAAAGAGAAAATATAAAAAAAATATTTTTACACATACTCATTATAATATTTCAGTTATAATCACTCAAATAAATCGAAAATTTAGTTTCGTCTAATATCAACTAGCTCTCTGTGAAATGAGTGTTTAAGACGGACCCAAGAAAATCACTCAAATTTGACATAAGAAAATATACTATGTACTCTCTATAACAGTTGATCTCTTCTATTGAGTGCTTGAGTCGAAAATGAAGTCCTATATAGAATAGAAGTAAACTCTGACATACACACGAGAGAAAAATAATTTTTCTGACTTAACTTTTTAAAATGTATTAAATCGATTTAAGTCGAAGAGGAGAATTTGATGTATGCTGTCTAACTTAAATGAGATTTAGAATTGTCTTTCATTTTAAACACTAATTTGGGATCAAAAATATCAATCCTTTTTAAATCGGACTCAAGTAAAGGTTCAAATTTTTACCAGAAAAGAATTTACCTACCTCAGCTTAAGTCGACTACAGTGGTTAGACGGGTTTCAGAGTTTAAAAACAAGGGTATTTTAACTTTTTTTTTTAAACATATACAATCATATATATTTTTTCAGGGGTTATATATATTGAAGTGCGGGAAAATGGGTAAATTTTGATTTTCTGTAGAGATATGTCGTCCTATTTTTATTGAATAATTGATATAGGCCTTGCGTAATACAATGTTTAATCTGTAAAATCAGCTCAAGAAGATAAAAAAATACTAATTATTGTGAAGACAAAACGCGTTTTTTTCAAAGAGGCTTACCGTAACTACGACTAAAGTACATCAGCTTAACTGAAAGCAAAAAACCAATTGTTCTTGAATGATTCATTGAAATGAGAAAATCTTTTTCTGTAAACGGCGACGATTTTCTCAAAAAGGCTACTTTTTTCATATGACGAAATGTATTGAAAAATTCATAACCTTGATATGAAAATTTTAAAGAAAAAATTAAATCGTACAAGCTTATTACACATAAATTACGAACAATTGAAAAAAATATATTTTGAAATCGGTTGAAAACTCGTTCGGCAATCCAAGTCACTGCAACGACGTTTTCGAAAAATTTTTATTTTCAAATTCCGAAAACTCAACCGTTGGCAGCTCATCTCCCATGAACTATCCAAAAAAAGCTCTTGCGGTGGACGGCATAACTCATTATTACTGCATGTCCACAGACTTTAAAAGTTTAGTTTTAATTTTGAGATAATCATGTTTAAAGCTTTAAATACAAACTGTTGTGGTCTGATCGACGGAACTTACAAAGAGTCTATCTCATAGAATTTTCTTCGGGTTGATTTGAAATTCGGAGAATATTTAATTACATCAATTTTTTTTTAACTTTGTTATTTAGAAAACCACCTAACTAACCCTTTAAGAAATGTTATGCTCTCTATGAGTATAACAGTTGATCGCTTTTATGGATTGGGTGAATCAAAAGTGAAAATTAATTAGGAATAAATCCTTACATATATACGAAAGAGATTTGAGTTTGATTTGAAATCGAAAGTCCAAATCAAGATAAAGGAGTACTAAAATTTGATAAGAAAACAAAATATCCACATTACCATAAGTCGACTTAAGCCATTTTATTAGTTTTCTGAGTAATATTTAATCAAAATATAATAAAGAAAGAAAGTATGAAGTTGTACAAAGATCAAGGTAGATTTCGGTTCCCACACAATTCTCATTTGTCTTATATATTATTCATCTAATGTGACTTCACTGAAGACCTATTATAGAAGTTAAAAAATTAAATAGTACTCAACCTTTAAGGAATGAAATTATTATTATACTCACGCAACAAAAGTTGCTAAGAGAGTATTATAGTTTTGTTGTTTGTGTCACCAAGAAATAAAAGAGTTAGATATAGGGTTATATATATCAACATGATCAGGATGACGAACACATGACTTGGAACACATGTTCCTTGGGACCGTGCTTTCGAAAATGGGCAAAATCGGACCACTGCCACGCCACCAAAATGGCGAAAACCGCAAACACATAAAGTATCATAACTAAGCTATAAATAAAGCTATAAGAGTAAAGGATCGCACTAGGAAGGGGCATATACCAGATTTTTTAACAAAATGGAAAATGGGCGTGGCATCGCTCACTTATGGGTCAAAAACCATATCTCAGGAACTACTCGACCGATTCGAATGAAATTCGGTATATAATATTTTCTTGACACCCTGATGACACGTATTAAAAATGGATGAAATCGGTTCACAACCACGACAACGTCCCATGTAAATAAATTTTGAGCTCCATCTTATTCCTTCACTTTATAATATATACATAAGGAACCAATAAAGATAGCGAAATAAAACTTTACAGAAGTGCTGTATATGATCTGTGGCGTTACTTGTGAAAATCGGAATTTGTCGAAATCGGACTATAACTTTTGAAGACCTCGAATGTCGAATATGAAAAATTCAGTGCCCCATGGTAATTTTCCATCGAAAATTTCGTTAAATCTCTGAGATATTTTAATTTAATTCAGTGGAAATATTTTTCTTCTAATAGTGTGTCTCTGTACCAGAAATGGTTAAAATCGGGTCATAACTTCCCCTAGCTCTCATATACCTAATTATAGGATTTTCAAATTGGGTCAAATTGTGTGTTATCTTAATAAGAATATATCAATAAATTGCGAGAGTATAAAATGTTCGCTTGCACTTGAACTTAGCCTTTCCTTACTTGTTTTTTTTTTTTAATTTTTGTTGGACCTATTCGGTACTATATTTGCCTTTCGGAAGTTAAAAATGTCCGTTCTAAATATTTTCATTTGGAAACAAGTACTTACAAATCGAAAAAAAAATGTCGGCATTAAAATCAAGGAGATCTAACATTTTTGTTTCCTAAAGATCTGAACAAATTCAGAATATTTATGAATCTTATCATTATCGTGATAACTGATAGTTAAGTAAGATCTACTAATTTTCATCAAGTTAACTTCTCTTTTAATTCTCTTTCCTCTCTTCTTCAAATAGCTGATCTTCACTGATTTTGTCATTATTACCGTAGCATTGAGAGAGCGTATCCATTGCGCTCTGGAACAATTCTCATAATTCCTTTAAACCTAATTCGACTACTAACAATTTGCTTTGGTTATAGCTTAAACACCTTTTCTTAGTACCGTTACGACAAACAAATCATTGCATGGCAGCCAGAAACGGTGTAAAATCTGGAATTTTTTCTTCGCGCCGTTATTGGAAATTTACGATAAACTCGTTCATTTTTCCGTAAGTCGCGTACGTGGACACAACGCAATTAGGGTCTCTCGCTGAAATATCCTTCAGTTGTACAATTTTCTTATATTAATTAAATAAATATAAATATTTCTTTTATATAAATGTGAATTTATAGTGCACCGTTTTAAAGAGTCTAACCATTGAATTTCGCGTGTGACTTTTTATAGACGTAACAATAGAAAATTATTGTTTTTAAAGTGTGGATTCTTAATACAGTTTGAGATTTTGCTGTGCATTTTTAATTTGTCATTGCCCACTGGTGAAACTGTCAGTGTTAAGTATTGAGAGAAACAAAAAAACACTAAGAAAAATCGTGAAAAGTGTATCCTGCGTACTTAAAGTAATATCTAGAAATTGTGCAGCGTGAAATCTTGTGAATTATAACTATTTTTACGAAATTAAAATTGAAGGATATTCGGTCGAAATGTTCAGCAGCCATGCGTCTAGTTTCCTCGGCAATCGGCCGACCATCTTTGATTTCTCAGAGAAGGCGCATAATCTTTACATTGAGTGAGTAGTTTATATATTATATATAATGAATTTCAAGTGAAAATCTGTAAATAATTACGATTTATGAGCGCTCATAAATTACAAAAATTACACCAACAAATTTTGCACTTTCATTTTCTCATTGCATTAAGTCGCCAGTCACCAGTCACCAGCCAGCACCAACTAAAAAGCTTATTAAATTACTTTACATTATCTCTTTGCGTTCCATTACTTCGCCGTTAACGGCATTGTCTGCACGCAGTGTTGCATTGCTGATTGGCAGGGTGGTGTGGTGTGTTACTGGTAATGCATTGAAAGGAAATGAAATATTCGCAAATCGATTAATTTAACAGCGGCACTCCATTTCTCCTCTAATTTATTTGAATCCTTGCATTTCCTGCTTTGTCACGTTGTCGCCTTTTTAATTTCCACCACACTATTCGCTATTCTCATCGTCGTTCACTGTCGTCCGTCTGTCTTATCACAGATTTCTCCATCGCCGCTCTCATTTATTTAATTTTTTTATTTTTTCTGTTTTTTTTTGTTGTTTGCCACTAAGTCTGCGCTATTCTGTTCGTATGCTGCTTGTCATCGTTTTTATTCTTTGGCAGTTTATTTTCTTTTCGTTTTTGTTGTTATTGTAAATTTTTCAATTATCTTCTACACTCTCATTTCGACTGTTGAATCGACTACTTCGACAATTCATGATGCCAATATCAAGAGTTCTTAAAACTTTTGCGAAACTTATGTTTGTGGTGTATTAGGGTGGTTCTTCGGAAATCTGAAGTGCAATATATTGAAATTTTAAACCACTCAAATAAAAATATTATGTATGGAGATAAGAAATTCCAATTTTGGTTCCGATTGAAGTTGGGTAAGACGTCTCTTGCAGGGGTCAAAATTTTACATTTTTATAGAGACTCAAAACCGAAAAAATGTCTCTGTCTAATGTACGAAATGGCTGTAGATAACGCTAAATTAGGGCGAGTCGCATGTTGGTCCATGTTCCGACATCTCTTTTTCATCTCAATTCATCAAAATGAATTATCAAAGAAATATTTTTTAGAGCCCGGCCATTTGTTGGGAAAACCGTTTAAATTCTTTTGTCTGCATAAAGAAATCTAAAGTTGGCTAATTGTCTCACTCAAATCTAATCGTAATCCTCTTTCTTCCTGTCTTCTTTTCTTAATAGTTAGAAGCATGTACACTTTTTTCGAAAAAATATTTTATTACTTTTTTTTATTCTCCATGAAGATATCTCTAGTTTGATCCTTCTGAGGATTCAGTGTACGAAGCCTAGTCTTCTTTAATTGAAACCCTTTCCCGTTCTCGTCTTTCTAGTAGTCCTCTCTTTCAGAAATCGGTTTGGAAGTTTTTATACTCGATGAGAAAAAAATATTTTCAATTCCTTTGGTCTCTACAAAGAAGTCTTCGGTTTAACCCTTCCTACCTATCTCGCTCATCTCTTATCGAGACCAAAACTTCTCTGTGACATCTCAAATAAAGGCTCGATTATCTACTACAAAATTCATCTTCCTAGACTTAGGTACTTAAGGGGTTATATACAGTTAGAATTTTCAAAAAATCGATTTTTTTTATTTCATTTTCTTAATGTACATATATTTAAGAATACACACAGAAAATTGCCTATCGTTCCGGTGAATATTTTCAAAGTTACAAGCAAATGAAAAATTTGAAAAGGCGTTTCAGTGTGCTTGGAAGTACAAGGTCCAAACTTTAAACGCGTTTTTCTCAAAATGGTGTTTTCAAAGACGGTGACCAACATTACTCGAAAACGGCTAGACCGATTAGTCTCAAATTTTAACACGACCTTCTTAAATATATTTTTTAGTAATTAATCGAAGATTTTTTTCTCTCCGTTAAAAATTTATTTTGTATAAACAATTTAAGACCGAAATTTCGGTGAAGAATCGTTTTTTTTTTGAGAAACCGCCATTTTGACAAAAAATTTTATTTTGTTTATTCCTTCGATGAATTACTAGATTTAACATTATTTTAACGAAATCTGTTTGGTTTTTTAATTTCGGATGATCCAGTTCCGAGATATAGTGGTCACTGCAAAACGTTTTTTTTTTTGAGAGGAGCTCCTAGAGATCAGCTGTAGCTCTTTTTCAAATAAATATTTTTACTAGTACTAAGTCTTAAAATACAGTTAAAAGATACCAAAATATGTGTATAAATTTTTGGATCAATAAATTAAAAAGTTTTCTCAGAAAAAATTCTTGAAAATTCACTTTTTTCGGCCGTCTAACTGTATATAACCCCTTAAGGCCCACCCTAATATCAAATTTTACATATAACCGCATGCAATTCTATTTCTATGGACTAATATAAGTATGTATTAAAAACATATGTACAACTTTTCATCTACAAAACCTTTATATACATACATACACATACACACCAAACAATATGATTCAATATTTATGTGGACTCTAATCGAGACCTTCTGTTAAAAATTTTCCAATCGTTTCTCGTTACAGTGCATTTGGCATGAGTGATAAGAGCAGCACCACCACTAGCCTTCCCAACAGTCCGATACATACATCTACACCGGGCTGCAACACCAACAACAATGGCGCATCGCTACTCAATAATAGTAATAGCAATAGCAGCACAGGTCTTGTCAATGGCAACAACAACAACAATAACAACAGTGGTCCACCAAGTTTATGTAATAGTAATGGCAATAATAACAACAATACGTGCAGTGCCAATCGTAATGTTGTTGTCGACACGGAATCATCATGCTTCCGCATGGACGCCGACATGCCGTTCGGTGAGAAGGAACCCGATCCAGACAATATCAAAATGTTTGTTGGCCAAGTGCCAAAATCCATGGATGAGGCACAATTGCGTGAGATGTTCGAAGAGTATGGTCGAGTGCATTCGATAAATGTGTTGCGCGATAAGGCGACTGGTATCAGTAAAGGTGAGTGAGACGACAGATTAACATTTGTGAAGGATTTAGGGAGTGAGTGAGTGATAATGGTGGGGGGAATGAGCTGAAGGTTACATATAAAGGGTTTTTTTTTTTAATTAAGTAAAATGAAGTCTAAATCGTTAAAAAAAAATATATTTTTGCAGTTTAATGAGGGAAAGTAATTGTTTGAAAAATATACTCGTACATGTCTCCGAAATACTTTAACTCAAAATATTCCCAGTATTACACAATTTTCGAATTAAATAACTGATGTCTATTGGACTTTCACGATTATTTTGAAGTCGAAAAAAGTTTTCATAGAACGTTGCCGTGTTTTCAGTTCTTGATCGAATAAAATGTGGACCCGTCCTAGTTACATCGACCAGACTATGGTCGTAATGGCTGAATAATATTGCTCGAAGTAATATTTCTTATTTTTGTTCCTCGTATTATATATTTTCTCAGTTCTCGTTTTTTGAAATCGGATTTTTGAAGGAAAATTTACTCCGCGGGTTTCTCGATGAAGGATTGTGTGGTTCTCCGAGTGCGATTAAGCGGAGAACACTTTTTGGTTATAATTACAAAGTGAATTATTCAAAAACCACAAATTTTGACGATCGACGTAGCGATCACGAGACTGACTGGAGAGAATTCTATTATAGAATATATGTTTTGGACTCATTTGGAATACGAAGACTTCATTACTGAACCCTACGATACTATTGAGCTCCTTTTTATCTAAAAGATTTTTTTTTTTCATTTTCGGTCTGTTTAGCATTCAAACCAAGCAAGGTGATTGCGTAGTATATTTTGTATAGGTGGTGATGACCTGATGTTCTTGGTGTTCCTGTATTAGCCACTGATTAAGACAAAGATGACCGCATAACCCCGGGTCGCATAAGCGTACTTTGTTTTTCGTTACCTTTTAAATCAATATTATGGGAGATTCAAATATTATCGGAGATAAATAATGGTTCCTCATTAGAAACCCATTTTTAAGCTTCTTTTGTGAATTTTTCTTTCGACTTTTATTTTACTTCTCGAGATTCTCATTAGAAACCCATTTATACAAATTTTTCTCGATTTTTCCTTTTGACTTTTAATTTTGTTTCTCTAGATCTTCATTAGAAACCCTTTTGTACGCATTTTTCTCGATTTTTCCTTTCGACTTTTATTTTGCTTCTTGAGATCCTATGTATAAGCTTCTTTCGTGATCTTTCCTTTCAACTTTTATTTTGTTTCTCAAGATCCTATTACAAATCCATTTGAAACTTATTTGAAAGATTCTCTTGTGTTCTCTCCTTTCGACTTTGCATTGCCACAACTGATCGGTGCAGTTTTAACGTGGTTCTCTGCTACTAAACTAATATATAATATTACCGGATCTCGAACTAAGAGATTGGTCAGGTAAAGAAAATAAATATGGATAAGTGATAGATTAGTAGATCCCTATCATTTTATAGTAGAAGAATATTTCTCAAATAAGTGGGACTCACTTGGAAACACAAGTGTGGTTTTTTAAGGAATGGCCGCATGCGTCCAGGGATCCTTACTACATTCGAGCAACCAACTTTAAAGAAAAGGAGAACATTGAATGAGGCCTTCTTCATATATCTATTAAACATAGTAATGTAGAGTGTTCAAAGCAAAATTGACTAGATAAGGTTATATGTATGATATTCTAAAACATATATATATATATAGTTATAGCTAATGAATGTTAGTGCTTCGGACTAGGAGATATATTGACTGAAAGAAAGAGCATAGAAAATGGTTTCAAGAAAAACTCGAGGTGAATTAGAGTCAGCCGATAGAGAACTCGTTACCTATCGTTTTCTCCGAAGAGAGCAAATTCTCTATATAAGGTCTATCGTTTCCAAGAAGTTTCCAAGAGATAACTTTACCTCTCAAAAAATTATGAATGAGCAGACCATATTCCAAATAATAAATAAAACCTGAAATCAGGAGACCAGAGATCGTCAATGATTCCAACCAAAACTAATTATGTGAATTAATTAGATTTCACTACAACAACAACAAATTTGTTTATGCGCCGGTATGCATAAGGAAATCTAAACATAAAAGAGGGGCGAGAGTCAAACGCCAAAAAAAAGACCTTATGTCAAGCTTAAATGGTCTGGAAAGAAATAAATGAGGGCAGAAGGTTTATTACTCGCTTGCACGGTTTTCATGCGCGCTCATCAACATATGCTTGGATGTGTTTGTTGTATTTGTGTTTGTGTGTCGGCTAAATAAACACAACACAAACAGATCCAAATATACATATATAATAGATGTGTATGCGTTTGTGTGCGTATTTAAGTGAAGTTATGTCTCTGGGGGGTTGCATGAAAGGAGGAAGTCCATTAAAATTATTTTCGCACAACAATGGTTTCCACACTTTTTACAGCTGCATTTGCGAATTGCCAAAGCAAAAGTCATTCAATTACGTGTATGTGCGGCTTTCTACACTTCTTCTACTACTTCTGCTCCTCCTCTTCTACTTCTACACTTCTTGTCTTCTCTCTTTTTTCATAGAAACATTTTATTCATGCCGTGTGCTTTTCTGTGTTTTTTTCTTCTTTTTATCATTGTCAATTCACTTACCAGATATTTGTCATATCGTTCACAAAAACATATAGCAACAACAACAACAATAATAGCATAATACGTAAAAGCTTCCACTTCTCTCCGCCTTTATGTGTATGGTTTTCCTTTTATGTCGTTGAAATGCTTGCAATTTGGGGTATTTTTAGAGGTCAAACCTTACAAAAGCAGCCACAAATGAATGTTGCGCTGTCGAAATGGGAAGCTTCGCTTTTATTGCTTTAACAGCGAAATGTCGCAAAAGTTAAATTTAAATGTGAAATGTGGAAGCCAACAAATGACGACAAATAATTTTCAACTGAATGCTTGTTCGAGGGGTTTTACATATTCTATTTGTGGCAGGACTAATTAGTTTTAAGAACTTCACATTAAGAGCTTTAAAATAATTAATTGTGATTAGTAGGAAATTTGTGGAGAATACTTCTAATATGATATAAAAATGACTCATTATTTCTAAAATATATAAAAGAGAAAATTAATAATTTTTCTGATGAGGTTCAATGATTTCCAAAAATTCCTCAGATTTTTTATATTTGAATGTAAATTTCCCGACTAAAATATACACCATGAATATTTTTACATATTTTATCTATTATTTTTTACAAAATTTTCAAGATCTCTTCACATAAATCTTAAATAAAGACTTCCAAAGTCTCCATAAAAAAAAAAGATTTTTTGAAAAATTCTACTGAAAATAAATCCAGCGAGTTCCGACTTCAATAATGCTTTGTTGGGACTCACTTAGGAACATAATAAACCTAGTAATGGCTGGGGATCAGTTATTCTATCATCTATCCAGTTCAACCGACCAACAAATCAGAAAACTCAAACGAAAAAGCAATATTATTGAAGCCTCGATCATTCTGTTAAACTAAAAAACTCTCCAGTTACTTCTATTTTGAACAGAATCATGTGACATATTTAATAACTAGTCTCCAATTAGAGCCGTTTTAACAATGAAAATAAAAAAATTTGGGAAAAGTAACCCTAACCCCCAAGAGAGAGATATAGACCATATCTAACAGATTAGTACTAAGTATTTTAGTTACCATGGGAAGACCGAGCGGAGGATATTTCGGGCATTAAAATTAAAAATATAGACTCTACTTCATTTGACTTAGACTACGTATTCAGCGGACCCAGCTTTAGAACCCTCCAAAAACTCTTCAAAAACTTCACTAAACATTTCTTTAATTTAATATTTTATTCCATTGCAACAACAACATCAGCTAATAGGAAGTCATTCAATATTGACAAAAAATCGTTTCTAAATTAATATAAATACTGAGATGTGGAGCTGAAGCTCCCGAAAATCTTTCTAGAGAAAATATTTAATATGAATTGAAAATACTGGGGATATGAATGTATCATAATGAGGGTAAAGTGGTATTAAGTCGTAGGACCGCTTCTAAACAAATCACTATTGGATTATACCAGTTCTTGTGGTTATAACTGAATTATACCAATTCGCTTATTAAGAAATTAATATTAGATTATAACAATCCATCTGAATAAATATCTCCATTCCTTTATTTTGCTCTTTATTCAATGCTTTATAGTGGGTTATAGTGTTACAGTGATCGGATTTAGTTCAAATATGCGCCGTTACGTTCGATAATCTGTTTCTATCTAGACGGCAACTTCATAATACCCGCCTCGTAGAAACCCCCCTCCTTATTTGCGAAGAACTCGGATAGCCACTTTTCACAAGTCTCTTTTGAGTTCCATTTTACACCACCAAGGGCGTTCGCCATGGACAGGAACAGGTGGTAATCACTTGGCGCTATTTCCGGGCTATATGGTGGATGCGATAAAACATCCCATTCGAGCTACCGTTGCTTCTGACGAGTTATCAAGGAAGTGTGTGGTCTGGCGTTGTTCTGGTGGAACACTGCACCCTTCCCGTTGGCCTATTCTGGACGCTCCTGGTCGATCGCCTACTTCAAGCGGTCTAGTTGTTGGCAGTAGATGGTAGAATTAAGCGTCTGCCAAGGGATGATTCCCTTCTAACCCCACCAAACACACAGCAAAACCTTCCTGGCAGTCAATTCCGGACTTGGCCACTTTTTGGGACGATTCACCGACCTTCGACCACGACCGTTTTCGCTTGATATTGTCGTCTGTGATCCATTTTCCAGTCACCACTCGCTTCAAAAATGGGTCGAGTTCGTTTCGTTCCAGCAGCATATCGCTGGCGTTGATTCGGTCCAGAAGGTTTTTTTGCGTCAAATCATGCGGCACCCAAACGTCAAGCTTTCTTGTGTATCCAGCCTTCTACAGATGGTGTAAAATGGTTTGGTGACTAACTCCCATCTCCTGGGGAATGTCACGAGATGCCAGTCTAACTCTATGTTCTCCATGTTTTGATTGGTATTCCTCGTCAGAGGCCTTCTGCCGCCTGGCTTATCCATGGTGTCGTTTTTACCTGCTCTGAATCGTCGAAACCATTCCTTCGCAGTTCGAAGTGATAGAGTACCATCCCTCAAAACACCATTAAGCTCACGGAACGTTTCTCCAGCGGATTTGCTAGATGAATTACAAAAACAGGCATTCTTTATTTATCTGTCTTATAGTTAGACCTAGAAATTACATAACCCATAATTAATTCGTTGAATTGTCCTCCTCTCTCTCTTGAATTGAATTGAACCCTCTTGCTCTACAGTAAAGTACATATGTACACGTACTGATTCTGCTAAAGAACTTATATATCCACAGATATACATACAAATCGCTTTAAGCTTTTTGTCATTTACTATAATTTATTCAATATCACCTCAGGGTGATTTATTGACTGCATTGCAGTGCCTGTGACTTTCGTTCGGCGCTGACTGCAAGCTAACTTTTTTGCCCTCCACCAATGACCAAGTGTCATCCGCGTTGAAACAAAACGTTAATCTTTACTTAACTTTTAGCATGACATTTTTATTTATCTTCATGTTGGCCAGCCAAAGTAGCAACAACACTACGACGCACTCGAGCACACACAAAACTACCGAAATTCGAGCAAGAAAATAACAGAAAATCGCCCACAAGCAAACACTTTTGCACACATACACACACCGATATGCATACGCAGCAAAACTATAATCCAGTGCAGTGTTGAATCCGGATGGAATGAGGAGTTAAGCTTACCACCGACATTTTGCTAACAGACATATTTTGTACAGTTATTGGCATTGAATTAAGTACGTGCTGCCTTTTTGAGTGTTAGAAGTGTAATTTCAATGCAAAACAGAACTGGTATAAAAGTCGCTTAAGTTTTTGTATGAAACGAACAAACTGGTATAATTGGGAAAACTGGTATAATGCACAAATTTGATGATTTTATGAAACTGCAAACATATTTAGTGAAATTTGTTTCAAGGCAGCAGAGTTGCATACCTATTTCAATGCCCACATGTATACCTAGTACTTATATCAGTTGTTTGTTTGTGCGCTGACAACGAAAATGCATAAAATTTCAATTTATTTTAGCATATCAATTCGTCGCATATCCTTGGGACAGTTTTCTGCTTGACTTTTTTGCCGATGCTTATACCAATCGCTATATACGCTTTTTGTTTCTTTCGCCTTTTGCATGTCACCGCGTCGGAAGCAGTCGAAACCTGATTTCACTACTGAACTACTAAACTTTGACTTTGGGTAACCGAAGAAAACACACCAAAGCAGGACTAATGTAACCCAAAACGAGAGCGCGCAATGTTTATGTATGCATATGTAAATATGAGCGGGCGTACATACAGTCACGGGAAATAAAGTAGCAGTCAGTTAATAGTAACGGGTGATTTTTTTGAGGTTAGGATTTTCATGCATTAGTATTTGACAGATCAAGTGGGATTTCAGACATGGTGTCAAAGAGAAAGATGCTCAGTATGCTTTGACATTTCATCATGAATAGACTTACTAACGAGCAACGCTTGCAAATCATTGAATTTTATTACCAAAATCAGTGTTCGGTTCGAAATTTTTTATCGACAAATTTTGTTCAGCGATGAGGCTCATTTCTGGTTGAATGGCTACGTAAATAAGCAAAATTGCCGCATTTGGGGTGAAGAGCAACCAGAAGCCGTTCAAGAACTGCCCATGCATCCCGAAAAATGCACTGTTTGGTGTGGTTTGTACGCTGGTGGAATCATTGGACCGTATTTTTTCAAAGATGCTGTTGGACGCAACGTTACGGTGAATGGCGATCGCTATCGTTCGATGCTAACAAACTTTTTGTTGCCAAAAATGGAAGAACTGAACTTGGTTGACATGTGGTTTCAACAAGATGGCGCTACATGCCACACAGCTCGCGATTCTATGGCCATTTTGAGGGAAAACTTCGGAGAACAATTCATCTCAAGAAATGGACCCGTAAGTTGGCCACCAAGATCATGCGATTTAACGCCTTTAGACTATTTTTTGTGGGGCTACGTCAAGTCTAAAGTCTACAGAAATAAGCCAGCAACTATTCCAGCTTTGGAAGACAACATTTCCGAAGAAATTCGGGCTATTCCGGCCGAAATGCTCGAAAAAGTTGCCCAAAATTGGACTTTCCGAATGGACCACCTAAGACGCAGCCGCGGTCAACATTTAAATGAAATTATCTTCAAAAAGTAAAATTTAAATTTTATGCGTTTTTTTTTTAAAAAAAGTTATCAAGCTCTTAAAAAATCACCCTTTATAATAGTTGTGTTATTGAAGAGTTCAGGCGTCAAGTTTCGTTTATAAAAGACTGTCTTAACTAGAATTGAATAATTCGATTGGAATGTGTCCTACTTACTTAGATTTCATTGGTCTTGGAATTTTGAATATTGTTCCTCGTGAATTTCTGTACATTTTATTTTTTGAGCAGCGCTGCAATTATAGATATTTATTTAGTTAAATACCGCCTAAAATTATATATGAAATAAACACTGGAATTAGGAGGATTACATCATAGTCAATCGTAATCAGTTGCTCCTAAGATCCCAGAAACCAATCACGGACACATGGTTCCTCTTTCGAAAATGTTTGAAACACACATGTAATGAATTGTTTGAGTTACGATCTGATATCATCCGCCCTCTTATGAAGGGTGATCCATTTCGAGAATCCCTAGTTTTTTAATTTTTCGTGAAACTATCGTGTAATCTTTAAAGTAGAAACACTTTTTTAAAAAAAAACACATAAAATTCAAATTTAATGGGGAATGCTTATTATAATATATATCATATATATATATATATCATTCGAAAGAACATTCGTTGGCATTTATTTTTTTAAAGATTATCTCTTTCAAATGTTGGCCGCGGCCATTTCTGATGATCCATCCGTTGAGTTCAATTTTTGATGACTAGTTCGAGCATTTCGACTGTTAACTGGCGGATGACACGCGTCATGTTTGGCTCCAAAGACTGAATCGCAGCGTGATAGTCCGCATAGACTTTAGACTTTACACATCCCCACAGGAAATAGTCTAACGATGTGATATCACACGATCTCGCCCAAAACGTAAAATTCTCTGCTCACCGAAGTGTTCTCTCAATAAAGCCATTGATTGATGCTATATGTGGGAAGTGGCGCCATCTTGTTTAAGCCAAATGTCGCCGAGCTCACGACTTTCAATTTCAAATAGTCGGTTATCTTGGCGCGAGAACAGTCCGAGTTGATGCGAACGGCGCCGAATCGACTCTCCACGGTTTTCGTTTACACTCTCAGTGTCGGCTGCTATATTTTCTTCACTGGGTGCTGGACGTGGTCTATCCAATAATGAAGGTTGGATCTCAAGATGGGTGATGGTGTTCCGAATATTTGGATCATCCGATATATCGGTATTGTTAAAACTTATTTCAGTTGCGATGACTTTACTTGGATTTTCGCTATAAAGCCCAAATTTTGTGGTAAAAACCGAATCAGTCAAGGGTTAGGATTATAGATGAGATACAATTACAAATCTCACAAACTACTCAAGTGATTCTGGCCAACTTTTTCCCAAACCTGCCTCTTTGTTTTATTCGACAATGAGAAATATAATATTAATTCGAATCGTTTGAAATTATTTTACCTACTTTACCATACACACATACGGGTCTAAGTCCGTACTTTTCTTTCTAAAACTCTCTTATACCTAATCGGAGGATCTCTGTTTTTCCTATTGACCTAATATCGTATCTATCAGTTATTGAGTGAAATATCTCCACAGAATTTAGGGATAATATTAAACTTAATGTGGACCAAAATAGTAAAGATCGTTCCACACAATAAATATATGGATGGGCCGTGGACCCAATAGTAAATATACTGATCTTCCTTTTTCTTGTTGGCTTTATGCTATAAATATAGATCAATATGTGAGATCTCATGGTGAAATTAAATGCACATGCTTTCGTGAGCTTACTGTGATGCGAAAGATAGGTTCCCTTAGACCCCATATAGCTAATATAGTGAATTTCGTTCTTTTTTTTCCCCTTTCATCTTACATATCGGCCAGAGTGTAAGTTATCTCAAACAATTAGGTGGCAAGATTCCACTGAATATAATATTAAGCAGTACCAAATATGAGAAATATCGGTCCAACCCTTTCACCTAGGTCGAATATCATGAATATATTGATATATGTTATTCAGTTTGATTACAAAAATGTTATTGAAATGTATTTGAAGGAATAAAAATAATATATAGTCGCCTGATTTACTTTATGTACATATAATTACTGCACACTGCTATTTTTCCAAACGCCAGTGTGCATTTAACAAATATTTGCTGTCGTCCAAACTGATATTTGTGCAAGAGTCTGATGTGCGAGTATACTGGAGCGCTTAGCCTAAGAAGAATGTACATATGTATATCTGTATTTGTATGAGAACATACACAGCTTAGCATAGCATAGCATAACATAGCTACCAACATATCCTTCGCAGCGCTGCTTGCTGTTCCGTTAAGTTGGTGTTGTTGTTGTTGTTGTTGCGCTTCGCATGCCACGCAAAAGACATTGATGTCAACTGGCATTTGCCGGAAGTCGATATTTTTGGTGACTTATCTATGGAAATTATTTTCCGCTCAATGTGCTGCTCGCTTTTTCACACCAACCGCCATACATTATGCTGACTTGCACGCATATACCAATATATGCATATGCACCTACATATACACAACCATATATCTCAAACAACCGTTATGTTTGCATACTACGCTACAGCTGAAGCTGAAGCTGAAGTCGAAAACTAAAACTATTTTCATCTGACCAGGATTTGTGTTTGCTTGTCTGTTTGTATGTATTGGTCCACTGACTGGCTGGTTCTTGCTGCCAAAGTAATCTGTGCGAAACTTAAGGACGTTGATTTATTTATGTTCGATTAATTCATTTCCGTTACGTGGTCGGGCGCACTCAAGCGCACACAATTGCAAAAGCGAATTCACACCGCACACAATCATCATATGTGTTTGCCAGATTCGATATATATGTATGTGTGTGTGTTTGTGTACTTTTGGACAGGATTTCGACTATTTGTTGCCGTTGGCTGTGCCTTGCGTCTTACAGATTAAGTTTGCAGCGTACGTGACTGTTCACGTCCAATTGTTGTAAGAGACTTTATTTCCTGTCGCCAGCAGCCTTGGTGTCTTTCACTATTTCATGACTTCACTATTTATGCCATTCGGCTGCTAAGTTCATTTTTGAGTAAATAACCATGTATGTGTGTGTGTGGTAAATATATATTTAAGCATCTTATTTAGTTTATTTGCCATTTCAATGAATTTTGTAGCAATTGCAAGCTTTTACCTATGGCAAAACAGATTTGGCATTATAATTCCTTCAATGTCAGTGGCGATTTATTGCATTCAACATATATAATTATGTATGTAATTTGTGTTGTCTCTCCTACGAAAACATTACAGAGTCTATAAGAGTGATTTGTCTAAGCAAAGCAAAAGTTTAATTAACTTAATGCTCATTATATTACCGCTGATATAAAATCACAGTCAAACCCGGTTGAGAGAAACTTTTCTTGAATGAATGCGCGTTTTAGTTTATTATACTCTCGCAACAAAGTCGCTGAGATATTGTTATAGTTTTGTTCGGTCGTTTGTAAATCGTAAAACTAAATGAGTTAAATATAGGTTTATTATATTTTTCTATACCAAAAATGGTTACAACCAGGTAATAACTTCCCCTAGCTCGCATATATTTTATTTTATTTTAATTTATTTAATTTAATTTAATTTAATTTAATTTAATTTAATTTAATTTAATTTAATTTAATTTTATTTTATTTTATTTTATTTTATTTAATTTTATTTAATTTTATTTAATTTAATTTAATTTAATTTAATTTTATTTTATTTTAACTTATTTTATTTTATTTTATTTTATTTTATTTTATTTTATTTTATTTTATTTTATTTTATTTTATTTTATTTTATTTTATTTTATTTTATTTTATTTTATTTTATTTTATTTTATTTTATTTTATTTTATTTTATTTTATTTTATTTTATTATTTTATTATTTCATTTATTTTATTTTATTTTATTTTATTATTTTATTATTTCATTTATTTTATTTTATTTTATTTTATTTTATTTTATTTTATTTTATTTTATTTTATTTTATTTTATTTTATTTTATTTTATTTTATTTTATTATATTTTATTTAATTTTATTTTAAAAAAGCCGTAACTTTCCGATCGGTCAGAAAAACCTTTTGTATATTTTATTGACCACTAAGAATCGGCCTAAACCATGTGGAACCCTCTAAAATTATTCCAAGAATTTAAAATTATGAATCTCTTCAAAGAAAGTAATTTCCACAGTAGCAAAATTAAAATTCTATTTCGATTATGGGTTAAATAGATGTGTATATATAAGCCCACTTTTACGAAGTCAGTAGAAAAGGGTAAAGATCTCGGAAAATAATTTCTATTGAAAATTGGTTTTAGTAAATTATATCTTTATTAAAAAAAAATCAATAGGTTCTTGGATCGGATCAAACATTCATGGAAAGCTCTCTTTAAGTTAATGGATCACTTACTTAGTATAAAACATCAGATTTTCGGTTTATAACCAGTTCGATCCAATATCGATTTTTTTTTTTTCAAATATTAGAGAACTATATTCGACACAAGCATAAACAAGATTTTTTATTATTTCCGATATGGTCTTCATCCATTTCCGTAAAAATACTGTGGCAAAATAGTATTGAATATAACCTCAATATAAAATTAATTTCAGTTGAAATAGCGTAAATCCTCCCGCAGCTACCTAAAAAGTAAATTATTGTCCGCAACGATTTTATTGCTATCACCATCGATCGCTGAAGAGCGTTGTGATTAACTATACATATGTGAGTGCATGTCACAATTTTCACACGAATTCAAACCACATAAAAAATTAAACTTTTTTCCAATTTAACAGTAGCATATTATTCAATACTAAAAACACAAAACCACTAGATTTTTTTCGGTTGGAATATTCCGTCGTTTTCAATCGCTCCGAATGCAAAAATTAACTACTTATGTATAGTTATATATAATAGTTATATATAATATATGTTTCCGTACATATAGAAATATAAATTTATTTAAATTGCGCTGGGAAAATGATTTGATGCGCCATGACATTGCGGAAGGAGTGTAAGTTGATCGAGGGACGATGGACTTAAAAAAATGTAGTAGTTCCAAAAATAAATAAATAAATTACTCCAAGAATATTTTCATATTTATCCCAATCCATTGAAAGGAATTATGAAGTTAGTGGAAACCCCTCAGTAACCTCGAAACATCCCAAAATCTCAACATTTTATTGGAACATTTCTAAGAACAATTTTATATTTTTTACATAAAAAATATCTTTGTTAACCCATTAACCGTTTAAAGTTATTGAGAAGTTAGTGGAACCCTTCCGTAGCCTCGAAAACTCCCTTAATCTCAACATTTTGTTGGGGTATTTCTGAGTTTTAAAATAAAACTGGTTGTGCAGTTAATTGACTGTAGATCTTCTGACATTGTAGACGCTCATCGTTTGAGATTCCCTTACAATTTCAACTTTAGAGAAAAATTTTAAAGAGGCGATACTTTGAATTGAAATGTTATGAAAAATAAAATTTCACCCATTAAAAGCTTCTCATATATTTCTATAGAAAATATTACTCGACAAGTATATTCCAAATTTCAAGATCATCTAGATTAAAGGGAATCAAGTTAGTCAGTGAACAACTTAAGTTGCTGCGATTCTGTCGAAAAAAGTAGAAAAATGTCTTAAATATTTGACTTTGCTTTGAGAAAAAACCAGGCGGTTTCGGACAGGAAAGCTTTTCTAACTTAAAATTTATATTGCCTTACACTTTTAAGCCCCTTAGAAAGCTGTTATGTGGCATTTCACTTATAAGGCTGTTAAGGAGCCTTTTTAAACGGAATTCAATTTTTCGAAAATTCCAGAGTTTTTGAATAAAGTCGAAAATGTTTATAAGGAGACTTCAACTCTCGTTTACTTAAAATACTAGAGTTAACTTGAATCTTATATATACAGACTATATATGGTTGGACCTCGTGTATTTTCCGTGTTTTTGCGAATTTTCACTGGAATAATCTGTACATGCACCAATAAGCATACAAGTATAAGTGCATATAGCTTCAGAACATCTAGTTTTCCCTGATATATCCTGAGGTGTGTTCAAAAAATAACGGGAATTTTCGTTTTTTTGAAAAAAAAAAAATAATAAATTCGTATACAGTTAGTCTAAGGTTAGACGTGTTTTTTTTAGCTTTTCGATTTTCGTTTGTTAACATCGTTGTTTGTTCGTGAATCCTTGGCCAAAAACAATACTGTAAGGATGCCCCAGCCGCCTCCATATTCGGCAGACATAGCTCCGTGTGACTTTTTCCTATATCTAAAATTCAAGAGTACCTAAAAAGGCCTAAAACGAGAAGCATACGAGAAATCGCTGAAAGAGCCAAAGGCTTATAGAATAAATCGAGTTTGAGTTTGGAGTTTGAGAAGTGTTTCGAAGATTAAAAGAAACGCTAGCATAAGTGCTTTATATCGAAAGGGGACAATTTTAAAGGCGACAATATACATATATGCGGACAAATGCATGAATATTAAAAAAAAATTCCCGTTATTTTTTGAACACATCTCATACCACTGTATATCCATAACTCGAAGATCTCCATAACTCGAACTCATGAATTGGCAATAGAAGTCAAATTTCATACAAATTTCCTTCCATAAATCGAACTTTTCGGCCAGGGCATAGAGGCGAACAAAATATATCTTACACATATGAATTGATAAATAATGAAGCAAAGGCATGGGATACCGACGTCAAGAGCCAAACAAAAGCAAATTGCAACAAACAAAATTACAGAAAACATCTTTTATCGTATGTCCATACAACAGCTTTTTGAAAAATTGTACGTTCGAGTCTCTCCAACTCGAAGTTTTTTTGTGGATTATGGTGATTCGAGTTAGAGAAGTTCCACTGTACATTCTTTTATTATACATAGGAGATACATATATACATTCACATATATTCAGTGCTGGCACAAGTGTAAAAAATAAGGCGTCAACATTAATGTAGACGAATCAACAAATATTATTTTCAAAAAACCAAAATTCCCGTTATTTTTTGAACACACCTCATATACACAATTTGATATACATTCTCGTACAACTCACAATCTGTATGCGGTGAAAATATTTTGCAATTTTTTCGCTTAAATACATGGAATTTTCATACACCACCACCAGCACCACCACAGAGTTTGCAACATGCATTTCACCAGGCGCGTCTGTGTTTGTGCAGCGGAAAGAAAAATCGCAAAACCGGAAATAGATTTTACTCCCGTCAGTGCAATTTCGTGTGTTGTGTGTGTGTTGGTGCAAGCGAATTTATGCGGTTAGAATATCGAATGTTGGTGTGACTGTATATGTGCATGTGTGTGTATATATATAGCTGTGTTGGTGTGTATATACCACTGTGTGTGTTTTTATGTATTTGGCTGTGCGTTTGTGCCTTTGTATGCGGAAATGAATCATGTGCCACTGCAAAATATGCAGCCACCAAACAGAAAAAAACCCAAAAAAAACAACACAAGCGCTTGTTGGCAAGGCATAAAAAGCTAAAATTGTATAAAGCAAAAATATAGCGAGCAACACCAAATGAAATTGAATGACAAGGGAGCAAAAAGTCAAATCACGCAGTTTTGCGGTTACGACAAACTGAAATTCAATTTTTTTTTTCAACGTCACAAGAAAATTGCATGAGAACACACAAACTCTCATATATATTGACATATATACTGACAATATATATATATATATGGACATGCCTTTAATAAAGTGCAAATAATTGACAACTTGGAAAATTGCTGGAAATATTAAATATTAAAAAAAAAAAGTTATAACTGTATTTAATATGCGATCTAAAGTGCAAATCGTGCAACGCCTCGTATACTCGCCTCACGCACTACTTTGCATGCCACTTCATTACTAGCGCGCTAAAACCTTAAATTAAGCAATTAACATTAATATTTCCCTTTAGTCTGGTCTGTTCGGACTGACTAACTGACAAACTGACTACTAACGGACTAACGTACGGACAGCAATAAACCGCAATGCCATGCAAATTTTATGTGCTCCCAAATCCGCTTAAGCTCATAAAATTTAAACAATTTTTTTTTTCGTAACCTACATACCTTTGCTATTTCGTAGTTTTATTTGTGTTTTGTGGCCACACTTCTGCGGTTAATTTGCCTGGCACACACACAACTCCACCCCTTTGGTAGCGCTTAATAGTCGCTCCCACACCCGGCCGATTTGTTAACTTCCAACCACCGACTGCCAGCTGCCAGTTAAATGATCAACCGCAAACCAACGTAAGGTTGTCGTGGCGATAAGCATTTAATTTAGTACCGGCATGTTTCCAACTAATATTTTTAGTTTTTTATTAGACGAGTTTATTGCTACTAGTACAGTACCCAGTATATATACCTATATATATCTCTAAATAAGCATACAGCTATCTCAAAACCCTCTCTACTAATCTTCCATTTTTTATTTCGTATTCCCTTTCATTCCAGGTTGCTGTTTCGTGACATTTTACACTCGTCGCGCTGCCTTAAAAGCTCAAGATGCCCTGCATAATGTGAAAACCTTAAATGGGGTAAGTTCATAAAATTTAAAACGAATTCACGCTATATTTTATGTCATTTATTACATTTATCCTTAGCGTTTATCTTCAAGCATAGCTAAGCGTTATTACTATAAATCAAATTTAAGCACCTTTTTAATATGCTAATTATATTTTGGGTACTAAAAAAGGGGAGTGAACTTGAAAGCTTTATGGTCAATTTAAGCTTACATAAAAGTATATATACTATATATGAATTCAGTAAATAAATTATATTCAAAATAGTAGAACCATTATATTATAAACGAGCTGCAAATGAACACTCGCTTAAATATCAAAAAGTCCGAAAAGCAATAATACATATTTAGTTATTTCTTCTGTGAATAAAAATTATCGATTATTGAGATTATTAAAATCGAGTTCAACGATAGTAAGCTCTTTGTAAACAATGCTTCAATAATAACAAACATTAAGAGTTACATAAAATGTGATCCATTTCGCGGTTCCCACGTTTTTAAATAAAAAACACAGAGAATACAAATTTAATATGGAACGTTTATCATTCGAACAAAAATTATTTGGCATTTTTTTTTTAAAGATTATCTCTTTCAAATGTTAGCCGCGGCTACGTCTCAGTTTGTCCTTCCGTTGACTCCAATCTCCGATGACTCGTTCGAGCATTTCGACTGGGAACTGGCGAATGACGCGTCATGTTTTGCTCCAAGGCTTGAATCGAAGCGGGATTGTCCGCATAGACTTTAGATTTTACATATCCCACAGGAAAAAATCTAACGGTGTGATATCACACGATCTTTGTGGCCAAACGACCGGCCCAAAACGTGAATTTTTCTGCTCACCAAAGTGTTCTCCCAATAAATCCATTGATCGATGCGTTATGAGGGAAGTGGAGCTGTCTTGTTGAAACTAAATGTCGCCGAGATCACGAGCTTCAATTTCAGGTATCAAATAGTCGGTTATCATGGCGCGATAACGTTCGCTATTGAAGGTTACGTTCTCACCAGCATCATTTTTAAAGAAATATGGACCGATGATTCCACCGGCCCACAAACCACACCAAACCGATGTTTCTCCTCTCCTCTTGAATCTCTTCAACTTGCTCTTCGTCCCAAATGCGACAATGTGCTTGGTTACAAACCCATTGAGTCAGAAATGGGTCTCCTCACTGAACCGAATTTGTCTCAAAAGCGACGGATCTTCTTGGAACTTTTCAAGTTATACCATAGAGCGGTGTCGCCGGGAGAGGTCGAGCGGGTTCAGTTCATGCACAAGCGGAAAACAGATGATCCGCTGTTTCTATCTCTTTTAACAGTATTGCCAACTATCTTCTAGACATAAAATCAAAGTAAGAGTACTTTAGTTTGCAATAATTTTGCAAAGATCTTTGGTTTTTTTATTGTAAAATAAGTATTGTTTCAGATTTGTACGTAAATAATTAAGATCTACAAAGCGACATGTGGTCTATTGTGTTGTCCTTTCTTCTCAGAGTCTAAAATTGTCTTCAGTAAATCTATAAATCGTACCTTGAGAAAAAGAGCTCACAAGGAAGCTCGGACCAGAAGATTTTGCTCCTTTTTCTAGTGATAAATCAATCGATTCGGTATTTCTATATCAATATCCCATAAATAACAGCAATATAATAGTAGTATGCCCATTTATGTAAACATTTACTGAATTTTCAGTGACCACAAATATCAATATTTTGTCTCGAGAGCTGTTTCAATTGCTTGAACCTTTTCAAGTTATACTTTCCGAGTAACAGTTTGGCTTTTTCAGGCCGACAATTCACAGTCGGTACCCTGCTCCCTGCGTCTTTCCTACTTTGCGGAACTATTGTCGGTAAGGTATTGGGAAAAGTCACTTATATTTTGAGCTGGCTCAGGAACCTTATATCTATAGTAAAAATGATGATGTTCCTAAAAAAATTGCTTTCCGAAAATTAGTGGTCGAATAAGAGCCGTTATCTAAATGTAGTCATACATTTTTGGGACAGAGAACCGTTTTGATTCGTCATAGCGCAGAGGTCGAACGTTTTGGTCCATTTTATCTTACTTTTTAATAAAAAAATCCCACCTATATTCCAAAGAGATAGGTCCATGAAGAGATTTTTACTCTTTAAGTACTCTCTTTTTTACTCGTAGCTTACCCATCACTTTTAGTGCCATGAGTAAAGTTTTTGATTTTGGAATTTTAAATTCTTTCATCAATGGTTTGAGCTCTAAGCCTACAATCGCATTTGAACTCACCCTCTCCAGTAAAACTGCAGTTTTTTCAACGCCATTTGTTCTTCCCTGAACATATAATTTAAACCCTTAACTGTTAAATTTTTCAAAATCAGTTTCGCCTGCCCCAATTACAATACACACAATTTATTTTGGAACTTTCGTTTCACGCTCCACACACCACGCTACTCGCTCCACGCTCTATTACGCTCGCATATTTAACGTAATTTTCACATTTTTAACGTTGTCTAATTAAAATAAACTTAAAAATCCGAAAGGCGAAAATGGCCAAATAAAGAACGGGAAATGCTAACGTTTGCATTTAGTTTTGGAAAATGGACATTGTGTGTGGACTGCTTGTTGTTGGTGGTGGTGAGAGGTGAATACATATTTGCAGTGTGGTAAAGTCTACGCGTTGATTTATTGACCCGTCCAACCCCATACATTTTGTGCGGACTCCAGTCCTTTCATTACTAACGCATACATACCACTCAGTAGGAGTGCTGGAAAAAAAAAGTTCGACTGTAGTGAAGTGGGGTTGCTGTTGCTGCAGGGGGCTTTTGTTTTAGCAGACCAGTGTTCGGAAAATGATGGCAACGTGTCACGTTATAAAATATATATATATATTCACATCCACATCCACTCTTTAATATTTAATGTATGCATGGCCGAGGCGCTTCATCCGCGTTGAATAGCGGTCCGTCAATTGAGGTCGCTGGGTTTAGCGTGTGTGTGTGTGAGTGTTGAAGAATGCGTACGCCCGTAATCCATTCGAGGATTTTACATTGTTTGCATGCTCGTTCGTCGGTATTTTTACGCCGATGACTTCGTATGGTAAATTCGGTATTTATAGCATGTTATCGTGCTGCAAATGACCCAGCGATGTGTATGAATGAATGCCGTTGCCGCAGGTATGCCTCGGCTGTTGGCGTACGCCAATTAACAGCTATAATTTAAAGTAAAGTGTCACACATAGTTGTAGTGCGCTGTGTGTGTGTGTGTGTGAGTGTGTGTTGTCGAAATAAATTTTAAATTATTTTTTAGTGTTTATAGGTTAGCGACAACCATGTTATTTCCTGTAGCAGAAGCGCGGTTTGTAGGTTAGAAGTTTACACAGTTTAAGTGAAAAGTTAAAGGGATTTATTTTCTTTAATTAAACCTGAGCCTTTATTATTGATTTTACTATATAACGTCTTCTTAAAACTCGAACTTTTGGCTCTACATTTTTAAAATTCTATCTGAGTATTGTGAGGCCTAAGACCAGTTCGTAATGTTATTCGCAGATAGTATTGACTAAACTGAACTCTCGTGTAAACTATAAACTCTTCGAGGTAAACTCAAAATATCGGTCTTCTTCATTTATTGCTTAAAGTCCTGCATATAACGCCAGATAATCTTGAAATGATCTTGAGGGACTTCATCGGAAAGTGTCTTGAAATCTTTGTAGGCAGGGAATGAGAACTTTATTCTTCTCAATATCAGGAAACAACTCCAAACATTTCAATTTCGGATCTCAAATTAAATGTTTTGAAATCAAAATATTCAGAAGTTTGCCACCTATTTGAAAATTTGGAGTAAAAGAAGGTGATAAAATAAGAATGCTGCATAAATTGAAGATGTTGAAGCAATCTTTAGCTTTAAATATTTTTGAGCAGTGCTGCCATCTGCCTAATATTATTTCTTTTGTTAAATTTTATGTCAGAAACATTGATATAATAAGAGATAACAACATAATAGAGCCGATTAGCAAACTGAAAGTTTGAAATATTTTTGGGTAGTGTTGCCACCTGCTTAATATTATTGCTTTAATTCGTAATTTAATTTATTTCAATGTAAAATTTAATTTAAAAATATTTCAAAAATATGTTTAAGTTGAAACTACATACATTAAATATTCAAACTGAAGGAACCTAAGCCTTCGTTTGGAATAATTTTGAAATTAATTTTGAAAAGAGTTGCCAACTGCGGTGGCATCCATAGAAAATTTGTTGGTTGCATTAGCGTAACTTTGACACCGTTTCTCATCTCAATTTAGATTATATTAAACCAAGAGAGTGATAGCGTTGTCACCTGTTTGAACTTGATTTTGAGTCTAAAACATTTATAAAATTAGAAAATACCCCCAAATTAATGTTGCTGGAGTAATATTAAAATTAGAATTTTTAGCAGTGTTGCCACCTGTTTAAATGTATGACCTTAATTGAAAGTAATCCAAAAATGTTTCGACAAAAACGTGTAAAACTATTATATGAAATATTCAAACTTGATATGGCTAGAAGAACTTGTTTTTGATAAATTTGGGCAGGGTTGCCAGCTGTTTGGAATTGTTATACATTTAAAATGTTAAATAAATAAATTATTCTAAAATAGGTATAAAACTGAGGAGGTTTAAGAATGATTTCATTAGAAAATAATTTTGGAAGAGTTGCCATATGATCAAAAATATTTCTTAACAGATTTATATAAAGATTTTAGATTACGCAAAAAATTTCAATGAAGTTCATATTCATCTCAAAATTAAGGTGAAAGGCTCAAGAGATACTCAGATCTTCAAAAGATCTGTAATATCACTTTCCTAATCTATTCTATTGAAGAACTATTATTTGTTAGACTTAGATTTGGTATTCTCAGCTTTCATTTACATATGTTTGTAAATCTGAGATCTTTAAGATATCTTTAATATTTTTCTCTCAAGCAGATGAGCGCTAGACCTTGTTAAGTGCCGACGAAAAGAGCTCAGAGAGGTCTGAGAATTAGTTACCTTATTGCTCCCCATTCTTCTTCTATAACAAACCGAAGTACGAATAAGTTTTTGATGTCTTTATCTAAGCTTCTTTTTACACTGAATAATTACTATCAAAATTTAAGTAATGTTACATCTAAGACCTTCATCTCTTAAATATAGTTTCCTCCTCCCCACCACAGTATATTAGTGTCAAGGCACGAAGTTATTTTACCCAATCGGATATGTAGATTTCTTCAAGAAGATGATGAAGAAAGATATAAAAAAACTCACTCAAATTTGCATTCAAAATAAATAACAAACTGACATTTGAAAATGCAACGCAAGCGGAAATTTTATGCGAATTTATCGACATTGGCAGAAGAAATGTCTTCGCCGCTAGCAAAAATCAAGCGCAATTCGACCAAATGTGTGCGTGTGTTGTTGTTGTTGGTGTTTTTTTGCACATTTCTTAGGTTCGGCCCGAGTGCAAAGTGCATAGTGGCACGTCGCTGCACACGAATGACTACGTAATTTGCATGCAACCATCTTTCTACACGCGCACATGCCGGAAATGCTGAAACCCAACATGATGGCACGCGTGTGTGACTGCTGTACTACTGTGTGCATGCTGTTTGACTCTGCAAATGCTTGCTACATATGTGTTTGTTGGTGTGTTTGTGTTGAAAAAGTGTACGTTTGATTTTTGTAGTTGCGGAATTTTTGCTGTGGCAGCAATTTTAAATCTTTCCTGCTGATGATGACAGCTCAGCTGAGTTATACATATTATATAATGACGTTGGCCTTTTTTCGCCGTTATGCATAACTATCCTGTGAAATTATAGCCATTGGGAGGCGCTTAAGACCAGATGAATTTAAAGGTCCTTTTAAAGATTTCGAGTGCAATACATTTCATATAATATTTTCATTGGAATAAATGAGAATGAACTCATCATTAAGCCCACTTTCACAAGAAAAAGCAACCGCTTTCCTCGTGGTATCACGGCTTGCTTCAAAAGATTTGAACTTGAAATCAAATGATGACAATTTCTTTGACAACAAGTATAGTTTTATATCTGAATTTTAATAAAATATACATAAAAATCTCTCAAAATGTTTTGAAAGTAGAACCACTGGTATCTAATGCGTTTTACTTTATTTAATGAATCCGTCTCTCTCGAAGAAAAATATAGAAGTTACTCACTTTCATTAAACTCTGTCAAATGTCTTTTAGTCAGACCGGATCCTCATGTTCTTAAACGGAATAAAAAGATAAGGACGGCCATTTTACGAAGAAGACACATATGGTCTTAGCCGTATTTAAAATCTTGATAAAATACAAAGTATATACATAGAAATATCAGCAAAAACTTTTTTTTTTTTGGAATCTGGAATCAAAATAGAATCTCAACGCCATCAAACATATATTCCAAGCTCGAGAAGAAGGCTAGCAGGGCAGGTGGCAGTATCTTTGGTGCAAACTGGGCTCTTCTGTTGCAATCTCTATATAGAAGATAACTCCTAACTCAATGATTCCATATATATATTCTATGCTAAGACTCCGCGGGGAGCAAAGAGACACAAGGAGAGTCGTCCATTTATTTCGATTTTGTGTCAGTCTCTTGATTTGACTGCAACTTCAATTTGGACCTTAAATATTTCGATGTCCAAATTGCGACTCCAAGTTAGAGTGGATCGGTCTTTCCTTTGGCCGCCTAGTCTATATCGGGATCTTGTCACAGAACATGTCCGAGGCTGCCACTTTTTCTTTTGTGAATTTCGGCCCACAGCGGTTTTTGCTTTGTGCGTGACCATAAGTCCGTGTTAGCGACGTTGCCGGGTCAGAAAATGCAGCAAGTGTAGCGAAGGCAGCGGTTTACAAATACTTGCAGCTTTTGGATGTTAGTTGCTCGGAGATTCCATGTTTCGTAACCGTATAGAAGGGTTGAATTCACATTGGAATTGAATATTTCTATTTCCCGTAATGATGGAGGAGCTCCAGACCACATTGAGTGAAAGTTTGTTTGGTCTTTGAAGGTGATGTCTTCCTTTGAGTTCAATAAGCAGACCCACCAAAATGCCTGCTCGGGGATTTACATGGCCATGGAAAGTGGATAAGCTAACCTGTTCCGGTTTCAAAGTAATGTAATCTCTATCTTTCACGTTCTATAAGGCTTAACTCATACCGGATTAGTCAAAAACGTCTTTGGAGCATGAGTTTTTGTCTAGTTTTGTTAAAATATAAAGCTCAAGTTACAAGAGGAGGAGATTTGGTGGGAAGAAGAAGCATAATTTGGAGCAGTTATAATAACTGTGTGCTGTTCCTCATATATAGTATAATCCAGGATACGCAGTGTTATAAGCTAAGGAAATGGAGCTGAATTGGTTGATAGAAGAAATCAGCCAGACAGATAATATTATATTATTATCCAATTTTAGATATGTTGATGGCTTGAAAGCTTGGTGAACAATCGAAAATTTAATATACGTACTCAAAGAGGTTGTATTGAATATCCTGGAATACCAGAAATCCGAGTATCAGTTTTCAATTCAAATTCATAATATTTACTCCCATTGAAAATTTTAAGTTAAGCTCATAACTACAAAAAAACTCAGTATAATCCAGATAATCTAGCAAATTCTCTAAAAAATCCAATAATATTTTATTTCATTTCAGATGTATCATCCCATACAGATGAAGCCGGCGGACAGTGAAAATCGAAATGGTGAGTTACATACTTAAACATACATAAAATTCCATTTCCCCACTGACATACCGAAAATATTTCGCAACTGCAGCTGCAGTTCGGCTTGCACGCCTGAATGTATGTTAGGAAATATTTCAACCGCTACTATTTAAATACTAACACATTTGTTATCACTCCGACTGCAAATTTGTGGCACAATTTTTGGCTTCAACACTTTTCGACTGAACAGTCTTTTTTGCATAGTTCTCCTATCCTTTTTTGGTTTGCTACAGTTGCACAGTATTTGCTGTTAGTCTACTGAGCGGTTTGTGTTGCATGTGGCAAGGGAAGTAAAATTTAAACGAGTCAAAGTTAAAAAAGTGAAAGGCAACAATTCCAACAACGCGCCAACTGCGCCATCAAACATTCGGCCAACGAATGGCAAATAAACACATTTATCGAAACTGAAACATGACGGATGCTCGAGCGTTGCGTTTAGGCTAAATGCCGGCGTGCTATGAATGATGGCATTTGATGTTGAGCAATTGAGGGAAACGCATGCATAGCAATGCATACCATCAAATAGCATAGCATAGTTCGGTATAGCCAAAATTTACGATTGTAGATAAGCGGTGGATGAGTGTGCGTATATATCTTTGGGATGTCTGATTTATATCTATTTATGGTGATTTTAGTTTTGACGCCGTCAGGTTCAACAACCAATGACGATTTTGGTATTTATGCATTCTCTGTATACAGATGAGGTCTGAGGTGTGGGAATTTGAAAATGAATGATTGTTCAACACTCAAAAGTGACAAGAATTGAGAAGTATTTTTGTTGTTGTATTGGAAAAATATATTATTCAAATAATTTGGTGGCATATAGCCGTAGTGATGGCCCTCGACGAGATAAAAATCCTGACCTACTGCGACTACTTAGACCCGAACAGCTACAATGTACTCATTATAGCCCCAGGCCTTGACTTTCCTCTGTTTCAGATGGATTCATGTATTTTATCACGTCACATAAGGTTATAGATCTACGAGATTATTTTTGAAACCTTAGCAGATTATGTCCTTATTTCATTTTCTCTTCTTCTTGTTTTCCATCCAACTGTTTGCCGAATGACCTTTTTACCATGGAGTACCAGTCATTTCTTCGCATATCCGATAATAATTTTCATCACTACTAATTGTCTTAAATTTCCATTAGCTTTTCATCTACAAACTTCATAAACGAAATTTTGGCATAGCAAGATTTCTATTTAGTAACCTATATCCAATCTATCACAGCTTATATTTCTATCGTTTGTGGCATTAATGGTTACCAGAAAGTATTGTTGGTACATATATTGCTGAATCTCGTTCTTCCAATCTTTTGCTATGAAGGTAGTATTAAGTATTAAAAAAGTTCAGGAGCATCGAAAGTCATCTAGTGAATGTCTTCCGAAGTAGGAGGACGAAACGATTTGTAGCCAACTTCAAATATTTATTTAGGCAGAAGAAAACCAAAAAGACATGACCTATAAATTACTTAAACGGGTCTTTTTATCTTCAACAACAAAGATTGGTTCCGTCACCGCCGCAAAGGACCTCCAGGGACAATGCCGATTTTAAAAGTCGGTTCCGACATTCCTTCGTCCCTAGTCCGATTTTGTTGGTCTAATAAAGTTTCTTCTTAACGTGTTCCCACTTAGAGCCGCTATCCACATCCCGAAAGGTAGTCGCCTTTAATGGTCCCAAGGATATCTCGGTTAAAGGCTAAGGCGACGGTTGACGCAGGGGCTTTAGAAAAAATGTGTTCAGAGCCGACCCCCGCAAAGAGGGAGTCTACACCCTACCACATCAACTTAATGATGAGGAACGTACTCTGATTATGAGGTGTGAGTGCTTTATAAAATTGACCAATTAACCGTTATTGCAAGACATTCAATTCCATTTTAGCAGGTGTTTACTACCTATAAAAAAGTGGGGAACAACCGTTTTCCCGTTTTGCATCTCTACCATCTCTTTAAGGGTTACAGTCAACGAAGTAGAGATCAGTTTAGAAAGAGAACCGATTTTTATAATCAGTGCTGTCAAACGACTCAGCCTAATAGGATGCATGTCTCCAGCAATACCATATTTTTTTATTACTTAAAGGCGGTGGTCACTCGGTAATGTAAAATTTTCCAGGGGTTCCCAAACTATTATTTAACTATTTGGAGTTGTCCTCAAACATTTTGCTGATGCAATAATTTCAATTTCTTTGAGGTACACTTTTTTGAGTAATATAAATTATAAGAATATAATCAATTACCGTTAAAATTGTACTATACAGTATACACATTTCGTTTTAAAAATTCCAGAACTCGCTAATATTTTGTTTAACTTTATGCACGAACATAATCATTAAGCTCACCGTAGTTAGTCCCTGCGGCACGACGTTCAGCGCCAGTGAAACGCAACATTCCGACTCTGTAGTACTATAATAGTGAAAGCTCATTTGCGTGTATCCGCAACGCCTTCATTTCAGTGCAGAGGTATGTGTATATCAGGTCCGTGTGTTTCCTTGATATTCTCAGTGCCACCGAGCAGCTGTTCGTTGAATTTATATCGCGTGGGTGTTGGCAATTTAGTTGACTTTTTCGCGTTTCTCGTTGTTGTTATTGTTGTGGTTGTTGTATGGCTTAGTCACTGCTGCCAATGCGGTTGGCGCTCACTCCAGTTTCAGTTGGTAGCTATGTACCTACATTGCCATTAGCGCAAAAGTGGGGAACTGGGCGACGTGTGAAATTATGTTAACAAGTATATTTAATTTACCAGCGCTAAAAAAACAACAAAAAAAACCAAAAAAAACGAACGAAAAAGTAAATGAAACGTACAACGCACACAAAGTGGCAGTCCCCAGGCGCTACAAAAATAGTTTCAACAAACCGCGTCAGCTACTTTTTGAGCGTGTGCTCTACATATTAGAAAAGTTACGCTCTTGGTAGCTACAAAAAAAATATAAAAATGCTAAAACAACAAATGACTATTTGAGCATTAAGCGACAGAACGTGCATGTGAAATACTTTTTGCATAATTTGAAAAAAAAAAACACCAAAAATAATCGTTTAAACTAACTTTATTTAACGATACTGGAGGAGCAAAGAGAGTGCGTTGAGAGTTAATTAAATTAACTGTGTATTATAGAAAACTGGAAATTTTTGAGCAGGAATCGATTACCATATTAATAAGTGGGAATAATCGGAAGTGACAGAAAAACCGTTATATTAAAAGTTCGTTTATTGAAAAAGCTTAATTTTAATCACCCAAATGGAAGAATTCTATTCTGATAACATTTTCTATCTGAGCTTCTTTCATTCTGATATCACTACCGGACACTATATTTATCTCAGAAACTTCACAAAACACTAATAGGTCCCAGGAAAATCATCATATATAGTATATAGGCTGAGGTAATTCCTGAACCGATTTCACACATTTTTATCACCAACATACATTATATCTAAGATTTTATGCTGACTTAATTTGGCTCAGATATTTCACATATTAACCGATTTATAATTTTTTGAAAATCCTATAATTAGCTATATGAGAGCTAGGGGAAGTTATGACACGATTTTAACCATTTCTGCTACAGAGACATTAGAAGAAAAAGATTTCCTCTGAATTAAATTGAGATATCTGAGAGATTTACCGATATTTTCGGTGAAATTCCCATAAGGCACTGAGTTCTTCATATTCGATATCTGGGGCATTGAAAAGTTATAGTCCGATTTCGACAATTTTTTCACAAGTGATGCCACGGATCATATGCAGTATTTGCGTAAAGTTTTATTTCGCTATCTTCATTGGTTCCTTATGTGTATCTTATAAAGTGAAGGAATAAGATGGAATTCAAAATTGAGTTATATGGGATGTTGTCGTGGTTGTGAACCGATTTCATCCATTTTTCACACCGTATCATTAGGGTGTCAAGAAAATATTATGTACCGAATTTCATTGAAATCTGTCGAGTAGTTCCTGAGATATGGATTTGAAATCCACTCTTCACCCTGATAACTTTGGTATATATAACCTTACATCTAACTCGTAAGACTAACAAACAACTGTTATGTGAAGAAAACTTTTGTCGCGAGAATAGAAAAAGGGGAAAGACTTGAACTAGCGAACTTATTCAACAATCTTTGAAGTATTCTTTATCAAATAAAAAACAAACCATGAAACTCTATTAATTTCTTTAATTTTTGTTAAATTTTTTGTCTCTGACACTTATTATGGGTCACCCTGTGGTATAAATATTGAACCTCTTCTTTGAATTAGTATTCAGCTTTACGACTTTTTAGCCTTCTCATGCTGTGGGAGAAGTATTTAACAAGTATTTTAAGTTCTTTGATTCACAAAAGCTTAAAGAATGGTGAATCGAACAAACAACTGGTATAAATGGTATATATTAATTGGGGTCTCAATTTTCTTGAGGAAAAAATTCCCAGCCAACCGAAGACCGGTATAGATATGAAACCTTTTTTTTTTTTTGAAAGTAAACTGAACTTTTTTACCTCTTATGGGACAATAAATCCTTTAAGCCCTTAGCTCGCTTAAGCTCTTTGATTTGTTAAAGCTTGTAAAGTGGCGATTCGGACAAAAAACTGGTATAATAGGTATAAATTATTTGGGGTGTCAAAATGGATATGAATGTGAAGAACTAGCGTCGATTGATAGATGCTATTAACTCCGTTAAAGCCTTCTTCGAAGGTTCCCTTGAATTGAAGTCAAAATGTGCCTAATTGAAATTGTGACGAATTTTAATTTCGGTATAAGGGCTCATACTCAACCTCCATCTCTTATTATTTTCTAAGTGCATCAGATTGTAAGCCCGCTCTAGATAGTAGAACGTCAGAGGTCGGCGGAAAACCTTCACCTTGTCGCAGTAGTGGGAGTACTCACTGTACACTGTGGAATGGACATACATGCGATGAGGCTACGAATAATGCTGGACGCAAACTGCCATAGCTGTATGGAGGAAAACGAGGTGGAGACACTAAGTAATTTTCTGCTACACTGTCCAGCGTTCACAAGACTGAGGTTGGAGCATCTTAGTAGTTATGCTTTTGGCTAACTTGTCGGAATTGACATTAGCCGCCTCATAAAATTTGTAATAGACTCAAAGCGCTTCAGCGGCATATGTAGGAGTCATTTGGCATCACAATAGACCGGCACCTTCAGCTGTCCAAGGTATTGCGATTGTCAGCCTTTGAATTGAACCTAAACTAACCAAAGTCCGCTCTACTATTTTTTGGAAGTTGGGGTTCTTAACCCCTTTCGTAATCGGAAAGAACCCGATAATTTATCGGTCATGAAATGTTATTTCGGCAGCTTCTCTCTATTAACTTAGGGTTTTTGACGGTACAACTGCAGCTTCTACTACTTTTTGGAGAAGGTGAGCTTTGGTTTTGACCTCTCTCTTCATATTTAGGGATGACTTCACATTCTGAGGCCTATATTTCGGTCCACCATGGACCAGATATTCACCATGGGCCAAATCTTGGAGAAGACCCGTGAAAAGATGATCGACACACACCACCTTTTTGTCGATTTCAAAGCTGCTTTCGACAGCAAGAAAAGGAGCTGCCTTTATGCCGCGATGTCTGAATTTGGTATTCCCGCAAAACTAATACGGCTAAGTAATACCTGGGAAACAGTATCAACAACACCAACAATGTCAGCCTCGAAATCCAGCGCAGAATCACTCTTGCCAACAGGTGCTACTTTGGACTGAGTAGGCAATTGAACAGTAAAGTCCTCTCTCGACGAACCAAAATCAAGCTCTACAAGTCGCTTATCATCCCCGTCCTGATCTACGGTGCAGAAGCTTGGACGATGTCAACATCAGATGAGACGACACTAGGAGTTTTCGAGAGGAAAATTTTGCGCAAGATTTATGGTCCTAAGAACATTGGCAACGGCGAATACCGCAGACGATGGAACGATGAGCTGTACGAGTTATACGACGACATTGACATAGTTCAGCGAATAAAAAGACAGCGGCTACGCTGGCTAGGTCATGTTGTCCGAATGGACGAAAACACTCCAGCTCTGAAAGTGTTTGATGCAGTACCCGCCGGAGGAAGCCAACTGGCGCCGAACTGCGAAGGAAAGAGAGGAGTGGCGCGCTCTCATCGATTCGGCTATAACCGGCTAAACGGTTGAACGCCAATCACATACATACAATGGAAACTACAGAATTTCCTTTATGAGTGAAATCTTTGCAGCGATAATGAACTCGGACAAGCACTAGTTACGCGACAGCATTCTCTAAAAATAATATTTAAGATTGGTTCTTATAAGATTTGCGAAATTTTTAAAAATTTGTTTAGATGTCTCTATACAGTTTTCTGGATTCTTACTTTTACTAAGAGACCCTAAAATATCTATGACCATGAATTTGTTAGTAGTTTTTTTAAATACTAAGAAATCTCCTAATGAATCCTAGACCTCTTCTCCAGCACTCGAAAATACAAAGTATAAATTATTTCTAAGCACCTTCGTACTTGTCATGCATTTCATTTCAAAGTGCCTTACGTTTCTACAACAATCAAATTTAACAAATCCTTGAGGACACTTGAGCGCATACACAAACCTACAAAAATACAATTTTATATATAATATTTCTGTTGAAATGCAAAAGTGTGGAAAAACATACAATATTTGCATTTTTGCTGATTTTGCGATGGAAATTGTATAACGCCACAGGATGCGACTGGAAGCCGTCCAAAATGATGATGTCGTCGTCGTCTGCCGCATTGTAAATCTAAATATCATTGAACTTTTCAATACACCAAAGCAGAAATCCACAAAAACATGTTATAAAATAAAATGTCTGAAGTACCTATACGCCAATAAAAATGCAAAATAAAAACTCGGAAAACTGCAGATGACGAAGACAATAGTAGTGTAATCATATTGCGCCACCAAGCGATGCGCCGCACTACTGTCTCTGCACCTCCATCTCTCCAGCGCCACCGCTGCAGGACCTCTACCATATATCTATAATACTATTGCGGCGCTGTAGCTGGTGGAATGACACAAACTTTGTATTGGAAACCATAAACAAAAGCGGAAAAATTACAAAACGAACAACTGCATATGGGAAAAAAGCAAAGCAAAGAAAGAAAGAAAGAGAGCAAGCCAGCAAAGGCGACATCGCTTGAATGAAAATAAAATTGGCGACGAACAAAACAAGCGACGGTGGCGAATAATAATAAAAAATGGCAACAATATCGAAATGCGCAAAAAAAAAAAGAAAATAACGTAGAACAAAACAAGCTCTCTCTTCTGTTTAAAAAGAAAAGTGAAGAAATGCGGAAACAATCGTAACGGAAGGTGGCAATTTAATAAAATGCTTGAGTAGGTTCAAGTATGCGGGTCTACGAGGCGGGCGGCACACTACACAGGGGACACAAAGTGTATACATACATACATACATATATACACAAGTAGTTGTGTGACGCGCGAAGCTGTGTCTCTGTGTCTCTGGCTCCAGCGCGTTATTGTCGTATTGAAAGTGTGTAGTGTAGTGTAGCGTAGCATAGTTTCTGGCGCAAACACTCGAGCATTATGTCGCATACTCCAGTTATTTTTTTTAGGGTTTTGTTTTCCGTTTGCGCTGATGTAGGTAGTAAGCATGCCAACCAAGCGTCGTTTGCCAAACACTGATCGCTGCCGTTGATGGTGTTGACATACATATGAGTACATAGATATATAAAGGGTATTTCAATAAGAGTACCACAAGGAACTCGATTTCTTTTGCATGGCATCGCAGCGGTCCAGAGCTGAACCCAATTTTCGGGAGATAACGCGCCGTCCTGTTGGAACCACATATTGTGCAAGTTCATATCATACAATTCGGGCCAAAAATATTCGGTTATCAGAGAGTGTTTAGACAGGACGAGTATGACGACCATAAATTGGACGTGGCGCTCTTAAAGTTGAGACCACTGACTCCGTAGTGAATTTTAATAATTTTTACTCGTTGCTGGATCATATAGCTTTCCATGATGAAATTGCAAAACTTACTGAAGAGAAAGGTCAAAAGTTGCTGTCCCTATGGGTCTAGCGTCCCTTTTGAAAAACCCTTTATTTATATTTCATTCATATATAAACATTTGGATATGAGCAGCCGTGGTGGAAAACTTTAAACAATTTCCAAATAATTTTCGCAATTTTTTGATCAAATTGAATTCTATTTTTTAAGTAGAACTAAGAGAAACCTTCGTAACATTCAACTACGTCATACTGTCAAACTTTATTTGATTTATGACGTCACGAAGTAGTGTTCCGTCAAATATACTGTCAAATTCTTTAAAAGCGGTACGAAACTGTCATCCATAAGACATCACACGAAGCTATATTTCCATCGTTCTCGATATGAAGTTCCAAACTGAAAAAAACTATCGAGTTTTCAACCGATATTGCTTCGTAGCAATTACTACGGATTCATGTCATATTCCAAAACTGGAAAAAATTTAGATTTCCTGCTAATGAAATATAAAAGTTCAGTAAAATATTTTTAAAATGTCCGTTTATCAGTTCTTAAAACAGACAATATGAGTCGTAAATATTGGATAATAATGGAAGAGTAGTAGTTAAAACCGATTATAATTCCTTTAAGATGACTGGTATTAATAACAGATACTTGTTCTGGGTTGATAAAGTCGTTTTACCTTAAAGTGGAAGGGGACATAAAATGAAGAAGAGAGAATTGATTTGACCTTTCATAACTCGGACATCTTGGTTAGTGACGATCGGGCGAATTTTTTAGCCATACCGCAGGGTTCCAGTCCTAAAATCTCCATTATGAATCCATATAATTAAAGAGAATTCAAACTGAGTAAGCTCTCTTAATTGCTGCGCTTCACGAGGTTAAAGAATAATTTTGAAACGGTGTCTTGTATTAACGGTTGCCTTACTTTCCATTATTTGCTGAGCTCACGCGAGATCTAGCTTACTTAAAGTAAATTACAAGAGTCTAAAGGAACTTCCACCACTTCAATTGAGTTCACGATGAAGAGAGAGTCTCATTCCTTTCAAATTAAACAACTTGGCGCATGTTATCGATTCTGTAACGACCAGGCACCGATATAAGTTCCATCTCGAACTAGTTTTTTGCGCACGATCAGCAGAAGGGTAGACATATCTCTTTCTTTAAGTACATTAGCCTTCGTCTTTGATCTGGAGTAAAATATTTTATATCGACTTTTGAGAAGATGGTTCAATATACGACAACCTTTTGAGTCTAAGCTGATCTGAAGTTCAGCAGTATGACGATAAATTGTGGAGAAAACGTCCCTTTCTGCTTCAAAAGTTATTTTGTCTAAGTTCCCGAGAAGTATAGTATATTTATCGACTAAATGCAAAATGAATATAAAAACTTTAATATATGGTAGAGTCATATATGATTCCCTTTTTTGCGTCGCGCTCAGCGTACACTTCCAGAAGTTTGTAAGTGAAAACACTAAAAAACTATTTCTTCTTAATAAAATTAAGTATATTATGAACTATTATTCTTTCACTCTTCGATTTATACAAGTTTTCATAATTTATAACAGTTTATTTTATTTATACAATTTCACTTAATTTATACCAGTTTGCTTTGTTTTTTTACGAGTTTATTTAATTTATACCAGTTTACTTAATTTATACCAATTTTAGAAATTTATACCAGTTTGCCTTGTTTTTATCAGTTTATTTAAAGTACACTTTTTATTTTATATATACTTGACTCTATATTTTATACCAGTTTTCATAGTTTATACCAGTTTACATATTTTATACCAGTTTTTTTAATTTATACCATTTTTAGTAATTTATACCATTTCGATTTGTTTTTATCAGTATATTTAATGTACACTATATTACCATTTTTATACCACTGTCCATATTTAATGCCAGTTCTCATATTTTATACCAGTTTTCATAACTTATACCAGTTTACAAAATTTATACCAGTTTTTGTAATTTATACCAGTTTTTATAATTTATACCAGTTTTTATAATTTATACCAATTTTTATAGTTTATACCAGTTTACATAATTTATACAATTTTACTAAATTTCTGCTAGTTTACATAATTTACACAATATTAATTAATTTATAACAGTTTCATAAATTTATACCAGTTGTGTGTTCTTTTCGTAAAACTTCAGATTTTTGCATTTGAGACTGTTAATACAACACTTTTAACCAAATAAATTTACCTCCAGTTAAATAGCATCAACATTTCCTACATGTCTCACATATTCGATTCGATTTGTCTACTTTCTTTGTACCCGCAATTTTTATTTCCTTCATTTCTCCAATAATGTGTGTTATTATACATTTTGTTTTGCTTGTTTTCGATTATATTTTGATGCAATTTCCCACACTTAAACATATGACGCGCTGTCGAATTTATTACATTACCGCAGTGTAAACTTTTCTCACGCCCAAAATGCGGCAACACAACACAACAACTTGCAACAACAACATATTGTGGCGATAATATGACTTGTGGTTTTTTTGCGCGCACATGCAACGTGTGTACACGTAATCTACAGCGTGCTAATTTGAATTTGGCGCACACACAGACATATATGATTTTTTTGTGTTTTTTCAAGCTATTTTCCTATAAATAGCAAATTCACCGCTTCAACATTAAATTCGCTATATTCCATTGATTTTCCAGCAAATGCAATATGCAAATTAGTTTCGCTAACCAAAAAACAACAACATTGAAATGAAATTTTTCTAACACTGCAGTGGTTGTTGTTCTCCTTGTTGTTGTCTAAAGTTGCCTTCAAGGTTATACGGGTGGTGTGCTGCAAATGCGCGTTGCATTCTACATATTTAATTTGAATTTTTATTATCCTTTTGCCCAGAGTTGAAGTGTGCATATTTTTGCAAGACATTTGCATAGCGATTGCATATTCAGTAGTAGCGCGCTACTGGCGCTTGCACTTCAGTCTACTGCATAGAGTAGCGTCTTCGCTGACTCAAATGTGGCTGCTCATTGAATATGGAACGCCAAGTTGCGACTCACGCTTGGAGTCGGTCAAATTGAGTGTTATAAGTGCATTACACAAGCAGCCAAGGCACAAACACACTCTCATATATACATATAAACACATACATATAAACATAAAGTCATACTGTCAAACATTGCATGTTGACTTTTCATACGCTACTTATATCCATATGCGTCTACTTGTCCATACATTGGTATGTATATAACTGTGTGCAGTTTAGGTATTTATATGCTTAAAGGCGCATGTCCTTGGCTCTAAATGCCTGTGCATAAGTAAATAAAAATATGCTTGCATAAGCATAACCGGAGTTGACATTTACATGCGTTGACAGTTTGATTTTTTGTGATATCCCTTTTCTTAGAAATTTCACAAATAAATTATTTTTTATTTGCTGAATTGGTTTTACAACATTTTGAATTTTCCATTCCTATCGAAATTGCATTTTAGTCGTTATTTTGGCTAAAGTAATTTCATTTATGGTGTGGTGAAGTGTCTCAAATCTTTATTTTTCCAATATTTAACTAAATTTAGTTCAATCTCAATTGGTTAGTTTTACTGAATCAAGAGAATATTAAAAAAATAAATTGAAGAAAATACTATCTTGAAAAAATCAGAAAATCTGTATCCAATGTTGTCGTTTTTAGGATAAATTGTTATATAATATAACAAAAACATGTGGCATGAGAACTCAATCGAAATCGGACCACTGCCACGCCCACAAAATGGCGAAAACCGAAAACACATAAAGTGACATATACCTATATATATTTATATTTGGCGGTAGCAACCGCTTTAGGCGATTATAGCCGAGTCCACTCATTCCTCAAGTATTCCTGCCTTTCATTCAAATCATTCCTGCTTTTTGGCGCCAACTGAAAACACCAAGTAACGCCAGGTCACTTTCCACTTGGTCTTTCCGTCGGAGTGGAGGTCGTCCTCTTCCGCGGCTTCCTCCAGCAGGTACTGCGTCGAACACTTTCAAAGCTGGAGTGTTTTCATCCATTCGTACAACATGACCTAGCCAGCGTAGCCGCTGTCTTTTTATTTGCTAGACTATGTCAATGTCGTCTGTGGTATTCGCCGTTGCCTATGTTAAGAGGACCATAAATCTTGCTCAGAATCTTTCTCTCGAAAACCCCAAGAGTCGTCTCATTGAATGTTGTCATCGTCCAAGCTTCAACGCCATACATCAGGACGGGAAGAATGAGCGACTTATAGAGTTTGATTTTTGTTCGTCGAGAGAGGACTTTACTTTTCAATTGCCTACTTAGTCCAAAGTAACACCTGTTGGCAAGAGTGATTCTGCGTTGGATTTCAAGGCTGACATTGTTGTTGTTGTTAATGCTGGTTCCCAAGTAGACGAAACTATCTACAACTTCAAAGTTATGACTGTTAACAGTGGCGTGGGAGCCAAGACGCGAGTGCGCTGACTGTTTGTTTGGCGACAGGAGATATTTCGTCTTGTCCTCATTCACCACCAGACCTTTACTCTTCGCTACCTTATCATGTTTGGAAAAAGCAGAACAAACGGTTGTTGCTTCCGATGATATCAATATCATCGGCGTATGCCAGCAGCTGTATACTCTTTTAGAATATTGTACCTTCTGTACGTAGCACTGCAGGTCGTATTATTTTGTCCAGCATCAAGTTAAAGAAGCCACACGATAGTGAGTCACATTGTCTGAAGCCTCGTTTGGTATCGGACGGCTCGGAGAGGTGCTTCCCGATCCTGACGGAGCTTTTTTTTTTAGGTCAACGTCAGTATTAGTTTGGTATCCCTAATTCAGACATCACGGCATAGAGGGAGCTCCTTTTCGTGCTATCGAAGGCAGCTTTAAAATCGATAAAAAGGTGGTGAGTGAGTAAGTGACATAATTAGGCCATAAATAAAGCTATGTATGTAAAATTTGGTACAAATCGGACCATAAGTTTTGAAGGCTCCATGTATCGAACATGAGGTGCTTCTAATAAATTTTTTAACGAACATATAAGTAAGTCTCTCAGATCTTTTGTAGAAATTCAGAGAGAATATTTTTCTTCTAATAATATTTCTCCGTGCCACAAGTAGATATCTATCTGTTAATTTCTGCTAGTTTTCCGTTTCTTTACTTCAATTAACTGTATAATGTTTGACACTCTTCCTCATCATGAAAGCCAGTAGCAGCCATAGGAGTCACTAGTTGTAAGGAAACACTCAGTGTGCTTGTTTTTTTCTAGCCAACCGAAGCTGTCACATTTTTTATGACAGATTGTAGTGAAAATCAGCTGTGATTAAACAAAATTTGACCAACAGATGGCACTAAACCAGACTCTCATAGGAAGATTTCGAGTAGATTAGCTTTAAATCTCATCGGTGACGAGATTAACAAGTGTCATTTGTGTATAGCAAAATTTGCTTAATTCCGTATATTAGTGAGATTATCTACTCAACAGCCTAAATCTAATTTGACAAACTTGATCAATATAAAACTTTTCGAACTTCTGCATCTAGCTGAAAGCTTTAAGCTTTTCATATACCTTAAGAACCTCTCTGCAGCTTTTTTTATACCGGGTATTCCAACATATTTAAACAAAATTTTAAATAAAATAGAACTCCCATTTATTTACTTGGAAGAGTTCCTATGTTGTGTAGTAATCTACATAGAGTAGACAGGAAAAACGAAGGTTCTGCTAAAGCGAAAATATTTCTATGAAAGTGTCTAACATAGTAACCTAACATAAACTCGTTATTTGTTAATTTGATAAGTTGTCTCTAAATAGATGTCTTGCAAACATTCGAAAATAAAATTTAAGGTAAATTTGGGGAATTTTAATCTCATATTATTAGTTCAAGGATTTTTGCAATCATTTCTTTTAATAACTAGCTCAAGTATGTATTAGAACCAAAAATATTACGATACATTTCACCTGATAACTTCTTATGTTGTACTATGTTATGTTACGTTATGTTATGTTATGTGGTTTAAATTCGATAATTTTTTTCAACAATTGGAAGCGTATGTCAGCTATAGAAGTTCTTGTAGTAAATCTGTTCATTATGAAATGGCAAATCAAACTGAATATAAATCATGTAAAAGTTGTCAAAAAGACCAACAACGAAAATCATCTGCTATTACTCGTATATTACAATTGGAAAACTTTCTTATGATATAGCGAATAATATTAGGTTGGCAAATATCTCCCTTCCTCCCTTTTATAAAAAATGTTACAGTGATCGGATTTAGTTCAAATATGCGCCTTTCTTTTGATAATCTGTTTCCATCTAGACGGCAACTTCATAATACCCCTCTCGTAGAAGCCTCCCTCCTTAATTGCCTCTTTTGAGTTCAGATTTACACCACCAAGGGCGTTCGCCATGGACAGGAACAGGTGGTAATCACTTGGCGCTATGACCGGGCTATATGGTGGATGCGATAAAACTTCCCATACGAGCTGCCGTAGCTTCTGACGAGTCATCAACAAAGTGTGTGGTCTGGCGTTGCCCTGGTGGAACATTACACCCTTCCTATTGGCCAATTCTGGATGCTACTTCAAGTGGTCCAGTTGTTCCCAGTAGATGATAGAATTAAGCGTCTCGCCATATGGGATCAGCTCATAGTGGATTATTCTCTTCCAATTCCACCAAAAACACAATGCAAAACCTTCCTGGCCGTCAATCCCGACATGGCCACTGCTTGGGACGATTCACGGGCCTTCGACCACGACCGTTTGCGCATGATATTAATTAATCTGACGCCAATCCACATTTGAAGTGTTCCTTTGAGAAGCTGCTGATTAAACCTATTTCCACCATTCTGCAATTTGTTGAATTGGTATCAGGAAATTGAATTGAGTTGTCGCATTGAATTAGCTGCGCCTCAGTCAATTATATTCGCATCTTTTAAACAGAGAAATACACATGTACATGCATATATACTACATATGTAGTTCTTTACGACAGCAACATTCTTTTCTAAAAACTGCTGCCAAAATTAGCCTTAGACTTCTTGCATTCGCTTTATTTTCAATTTCTCAACTTTCATTTAGTCTTAACTGTAAACCAGTGCCAACATTGAACTACTATTTAATATAATAAACTGCTGTCTGCATATACACTGGTGGTCACATAATTAAGGACACTCCGTTTTCTTTTAAAATATTGGTTTATTTTATAATTTAAAAGCGACATATTTTTTTAAACTTCAGTTACCATATTTATTATCTTCTAAGGTATAGATTTATTGAAAATTTAACGAACAAATTGTTTCTCATCTGAACCAAATAAATTAAACTTGGATTCATCGCTCAACAGTATTTGTTTCCAAAAATCTAAGGGTTTTCCGATATACTCCTTTGCAAATTTAATACGACTCTTTAAGTTTTTGTTTGATACGTGCGGTTTTTTTCTTGCGATTCAAGAAGACGACATCTGATGGTTCGTGTTGATACATCGTTGGTCAGTTGATCCTTTATCGTGCCAAGAATTTGCCTGGAAGTTAAAAAAGGATTCGCCTTGCCAACTCTACAAATTACACGATCGTCCTTTGAAGTAGTTTTTCTGGGCCGTTTTTTCTTATTTTACTCCCTGTCCTCCGTAATGAATCAAAGCATTGTGAACCATTGATTTTGAGCATAAAAGTTCCTTCGCTACGGCTCTAATGGACATTTTTTCTTCACGTACTTGTAAATAATCATTTTCCTCAATTCTGGAGAACAACTCTTTTTTCGGCCCATATCTAACAGTTATTTTATTTAATATTGAATATTTAGTTAATATACAAATGATTTATACAACTTACCGCAAGTTTTTGTGTTAAAATAATAAAAAATCCAATAAAGAAAATTGGTGTCCTTAATTATGTGACCAAGCACCAGCACACTCAAAATACAATAAATTCATCAAACCGCCGAATTTTAGTAAAAGTGTCTAAATTTGTCACTCAAAAACGTGCTACATTTTTGAGCACAGTTATAATATACCGATGCAATTTACAGTGGGTCTCTAGGCGAAAATTTAGTGCTAAAAACATTGAACTGAAACGCGTGTTTTACTCAACTTTATTTTGTCCCTAATTATGTGGCCACCAGTGTATATACATATATCTATATATATATATAGATTTATGAATGTCTCGGAGCAGATTTGCATTAGCATGTAAATGAATATTAAGCTCATACTTAAAGCCGCCACAATACAACGGTTACTTAATACCACATTCAGTTCAATTGCAACAAACAACAATTGAAACTGATTTCCATTGCCACAATTACACACCTATTTACATGCATACATATGTACATATATGCATACAGTTATACATATGTACAACGGAGTATTGTGTTTATGTTCATTCATAGAGCAATTAGCACTTGAAATTGTTGGCAACTGCCTTTTATGAGCAACTTGTTTGAATGCTGTATGCTGAGAGCGTGTTCGAGTGAAATTAGAACACAGAATAAATACTTAACACTTCCAAAGGCAGAGAGATGCTTTACAGACACTGAATGTATATATTGAATTATGTATATTTTGCGCGCATATGATTATGCAAGCCTTGCACTTATGCTTCTGTGTGTTTGTGTAAAGCGTTAATTGCAAACGCACGTCGCCACAAGTTTGCTGAGTTGCTCTGCTGCTAATGTACACATGAGTAAGTGTGTGTGTGCCTGTTTATGCAATCGCTGCTTGCCAACTTTGGCGGCAAATCGGCAAAAAAATTGCAAACGAAATGATTCGCCCATATCATTTGCGCTTAAAACGTCAATGCGTTCGTCTCGTCAAGTGTCGTGGCGCGGCAAATCTTCTTAGCTCTTCACTGCATACCACAGCACAGCACATACAAACACATTTAAATTGCCGGTAAATTACTTAGCGTTTGCTGCTTGCAAAAGAAAAAAAGAAATTTTATTTTCTCGATATCATCGTGTCTTCAAAGTATCGAAGTGTCACAGAGCGCCGGAATTTCAAGTGATTTATTTAGTTTGCGCAAAATAATCAATAGTGACTGAGTGTGTGTGTGTGTTTGTACATATAAGTGTTGCAGCGACATTTGTGTGGCGTTTAAGGAAGATAAATCTCTACATGAGTCAGTTATTCGTCGATTATTTTGGTTAGTCGGCGTTTAAGCTATAGTGGCGCATACTCGTTGCGCTAAGTTAGTACTTACATATACATATACCTATATATATACTTGCATTAGCGGTAAATATTTATAGCATTACTTCAGTGCACCGTTTTTTTTTTTTTAATTAGTGTGACTAACTATTACATATACAATAATATACCACAGTGTGGTTGAAGTGCTTTTCTCTGTGGCGAAAAAAAAAAGTATTTTTGTGCTGTTGGTAAATTTCTCTGCGAGGAAAGAAGAAGCAGTGGGTAAAGAGTTCCTGTAAGTTACTTTCATTAATTATAAAAATATGTAATCTATAGTCTTTAGAAACTATGAATCTTGAAACTCACCTTAACTATCCAGCTTCTTCCATGATAGAAAATTTAGACAAGATCTTTTATATACCGAAAATTTGGGAAAAATATAAATTTCTGAACATTTTGGCTGTTTTAAATCTATTAAAAAATACTACTTGAAAATAGAGGAACTAAGAGTAGTTTATTTAGAGCATTTAGTGCCTGACCACTACTGAAGTAGATCTCAGCAAAACTTTAGCAGTCAGCATACCATATGGTTAAAGCGCTAAGAAGTCATAGTTTTAATAAAAAAGCAAGCAGAAACCCATTACAAAATTATTATAAATAATAAAAATCCATAAGTGTTCTTTCACCAAACAAGGACAACGGGACGTATGAGTAATATTTTGATCTAGCCATATTAAAAATGTATGCCATGAGTATAATATACAATTTTAAGAAATATAAATCAAATATCGTTCGTAGGAAACATAAACTTAATAAGAAAGTTTGCGAAAATGAAGTCAGAATGATTATTCGATTACTTTTTTGTGATGGGTTAGGTTAGGTTTATTTGCAGATTCCTGGTGATATCCAAGGTGTTTCAACCTCAGACTGGCAAAAGCTGGGTAGTGGAGGAGGAAATGCTTAGATGATTCCACCTCCCCTTTCACCATACAGCTTGCATCTGCCACGATCCCAAGCCTCAGAGCATGGGAGACCGTTGGAAAATGTGCAGTAAGCACACCGCGCTGAGATGGACCTTGCTGAGAGAAAGCAGTTCAAAATACCTTTTACACTCCACGGCAGGCCACACAAGTCGGATAGCAAAGTAGCTAGAAGCTATTGATAAGGATCTAAGACACTTCATGACTAGCCTAGAGCGTACTGTCATCGATTCCAATGCTAGTATTGCCGCTCTGCTGTCGGAGTGAATACATATCTCTCTAAAAGAGGACACCATATGGAGAAATGCGTCCACTGCAACTTTAAACGCAGCGACCTCTGCTTGGAAGACACTGCTGGTCTGGGAGTCTAAAGCTGGTGTTGATAGAGAGCTTTCGGTAGAAAACTCCGCCTCCCACCTCCTCCCTTTGCTTCGATCCACCCGTGGAAAAGCTAACTGCACATCTCCTCCATTGATAACTTCCTTTCCACATAGCCCTTGTGGGTACTTGCGCAGAGAAGAGACCGCTAGGGGACGGTTCCGCGTTGCAGTGGTCCAAGTGATCAGGGATGCAATCGAACTGATGGAGAATTTCAGAGTACCAGCATGTACCCAGCGTCTCTGAGTCTGACAGCGACTTTTGCCGCAATGCACCTACGGCAATGTCAACAGGTGCGATTGTTGGTATTGTTCTTAGCGCGTCGCTGATAGTTAGCTAGAGTGACTTTCTCGAGTGCCATCCACCAGACGACAACGCCACAGAACATTATAAGCTTAATTGTGGTATCATACAGCCATACAACCACTTTCGGTGAGCCCACCTTTGTCCAATAGCCCTTCTACAGCAGTAAAGGGTTACCGAAACCTTTCTCACTCTCTCCTCAATGTTTGGCCTGCATGAGAGCTTCCTATCAAGAATAAGCCCCAGATATTTCACCTTTACGAAAATTGCAGACTGGAGCCTTCCATCGAGGGGAGAGTGGTATTTGGAATTTTAAACCTTCTTGTAAATAAGACCAGTTCTTAAAGTCGTTGTGTTCCAAGAAAAAAGTGAACTAAACATTTTGAAGATAATGAGATAATGAAAATTGGTTTCTTCATCTTTGAGTGTCATCGCGGGTGTGAGCAAGACGGATATAAGATAGTTCAATCCTCTTTCATATTGTAGATCGGTCTCTGATCCATGATTCTCAATTGACATAAAACTGGGTATCAGCTCTAGAAAATTGTTCAACATTTTTGGAACGAAATATATGTTCTCCTGTGGATACGAAAAAGAGATTTTAATAATGACGAAAAATACGTAGTAAGCCCAAAGAGATAGAAACAACTAACTGCGTATTATTCATTTTATAAGGTGAACGGAAACCCATATAGATTCTACAAATATTGAAATAAAATAAAAAAAATTTATATGAGTATTAATTCCATATCAAACACAGCAACATATCAATACTTTTTCTTCCTATCAAACAACGATCTCCGCCGCACTGTACCTAAATTTTTCTGCACAGGGAATTGCACCAAAAAAAATTTATTGCCGCCGCTCTGAGGCCGTTTTCGGCGTAACGATTTCATTCAATGCGACAGCTAAGGTGAACCTCAACCCCACAGAGTTCTATGTATAGGTATACACTTCATTGCATTTCGCAAATATGCTTGTTTTGTTGTGTATTGTATTGGTGGCGCATTGTATTGTTGTTGTTGTTATTGTTGATGCGATGCCATTACTGCTGGCAATTAAGTGATTGCACATACTATTTTTAGAAAACAATTCGAGCACGAAATGCACGCTAATTCGATTTAATTGATCACTCGATGGCGTATGGGCCAATGGGCGAATGGGCGAACGCTGTGGCAGTGCCGCGCAGCCAATACACCAATTCACCAAACTAAACTGCAAATCCCGCAAAACCTTAAACCATTGCAATTCATTTCACGCACCGCTAACGATCCGAAGTGCGTGTGCCAAACGCTGCGACGGCCATAATATCTTCATATATAGAATATAGATTTGTATATATTGATATATTCATATCTATGTAATCTTTGCTAACTATTTTTTGTTGGTTTGCAAATTGTGTTTAATTGACAAAATTCAACGTTTTTGTGTGTGCCGATAATTTCAGCGAAAATCACAAGCAAAAATACAAAAATAAAATCTGGAGAATTTAATGTGTTTTTTTGTTGTAATAATTATATATAACAAATATTTCATTGTTTAAATGTTAAACGTATTCTCGTATAGCGTTTAAATGTTGATTTACAACAACAGTGCTAATAAAAAAAATTATAAGTGTCTAATTATCGCTTTTGTTCAAAAACGCGCATATCGACTTATGTCATTTTTGCTAAAAAGGTGTTGAAAATTGTGTCTTAATTTGAAAATTGGTGTCTCTCAGCGGTGAGAGTGATGTTAATTATCGTAAAATAAATAAATTATTAAATTATAGAGTACTGTTGAAGAAAACAAATAGTGTTTATGTGTTAAAAAATATTAAAAAAAAAAATAATTTTAATAAAAATTTACTTAAAAAATTAATTGAAAAAAATTAAGATATTTTTTTTTCACTAAGTGTATACGTATTTAAAAAAAATTGAATAAAATATTTAAAAAACTTAAAAAATAAAAACTATATGGGATTAAAAAAATTTTATTTTGATAAAAATATTAGAATATTAAAAGAAACTTAAAAAGTAAATTTGATAATAATATTTTTTGATTAAGTGTAAAAGTGTTAAAAGAAAAAAAAATACATAAAATAAAATAATAATAATAATAAAATTATTAATTTATAAAAAATTCTATAATTTTTTTAATAAAATTTTTAATAAAATTAAAAAAAATAATAAAAAATAATTAAAATTAATAATAATAATTAAAAAATATTAAAATTTGTTTAATTATAAAATTCCTTTTTCCATATAAAAATATTTTTAAAATTAAAAAATAAAATAAAATAATAATTAAAAAATACTTTTGCAATATTTTTATAAAAAATATACTATTAAAAGGCACTAAATATTTAAAATATATATTTCGAATTAGAAAAAATAAATTTAAAATTACAATAATATTTGAACTTTTATTTTATAAATATTTATAATAATATATTTAAAAAAAATTAGAAAAAAATTAAATCAGATTCGTTAAATTTTGTTAAAAAATAAAGTTCTTTTCTAGTGTAATTAATTTGGTAAAAAAAAACTTAATTCACAAAAATTAAAATAATATTTATAATATTTTTAAACTTTTCTTTATTAAAAATACTTTTTTTGGTAATTTTTGTTCAATTATAAAGTATTTGTTATGAATAAAATAGGTATTTTAGTGTGTCTTAATATAAAAAAAAATAAAAAAAAAAAATAAAAAAAAATAAAAAAATTAAATTAATAATTTCACGTGTAACAAATAAAAAAACAACTATAAATAAATAAATGAAATGAATAAATAAAATTTAATGTTAAAATATATATATTTTGACTAAATTTTGTTGAGTTTTAAAATAAAATAAAAATCAATAATATGATTTTTAATAATAAAACTTGCAAATATAAATAAAAAATACATTTGAAGAAAATTAAAATTTCTTTAATAATAAAAATTAAAAAAAAAATCAAAAATAATTGGAAAAAAAATTTAAAGTCTTAAAATGTATATATTTTTGACTAAATTTCATGTTTGTGTTAAAAAGTTGACTAAATGTGTCAAAAAGTACCGTTAAATAAATAAAAAAAAAATTCAAAAACGTTTTCAAATCACTGTTGTCTTTACCGCACACCTAACCCTCTAAACTGGTTGTGGCGCTATCCTCCCATACAAATATACATATATACCGTTTATACACTCTCTGTGTGTACCACGAAAATCGTCGTTTTGTGAATTTAACTCGGCATTGTTGACAATTAATTACTATGAAAAATAATTCCGCTACAATTGGCTTGACAAATTGCAGCAGCAACACAAGTGGTAGCAGCGGCGGCGGTGGCAGTGGTGGTAACAAAAGCGGCAACGACAATAATAGCAATAATAACGGTAGCAGCTGTGGCAACGAGCCGAACAGCAGCAGCAGTAGCACGGTCGCCAACAGTTTTTATGTTTCTGCACTGAACCACAACAACAGCAGCAATAACATTAGCAGTGGCCGTGCGAGTACTAGCGGTAAATACACTACGGGCATTGGTGGCATCGGTGGCAACAAAAGCGAAACAAATATTGCCGATTGTAGTCGAGCCAACTGCAGTGACCAATTATCAACGTTAATTGAGAGCTTATCCAACGGTAACAGCGACAGCAGCATTGCCGCTGTACGTCTCGGTCTCGGCTTGAATCTCGGCATTGGCGGACTCGGACTCGGACTTGGCGCTGGCACGAGCACTAGTACTGCCGCGAGTTTTGTGCCCGGCACAACGTACCTTAATAATAACCACCAAGTACCAACATCGGCACTAACGTCCACGTCCACATTTGTGCCGTACGGCGGTGGTGGCGACGGCACGGAAGCGGCCAACAACATTGCCACAGCATTTTTACCGACATCGACATATAAAACTTATCCGGCGATAAATTCCGCTTATTGGCTGCCATCACCAAATCCATCACCGTACTCGGTGCCAGGTATGTTGCCGTATATACTATGGAAATCTCGTCTCGTTGTTGTTGTTGTCGTGTTAGTTGAAGCGGTGATTGCTGCAGCAGCAAACGTCAATGCCTAGCAACAATCAACTAGCGGTACAACTATGCCGTTGTCAATATGTCAACCTTTCGGGCATAACATGGTCGCATCCAAATTGACAGGCGATTTTTTTCCGCTAGCCTGTCCATTGTTCTCAGCTCTCCTCGTCTCGTTGGCCGATTGCATACTTGCTTCGTTGTTGTTGGATTTGCTTTCCATGTGAATTTGTGTGCATTATTTGAATTTTACCTCACAGCCTGTACAATGTTGCAGTAAGTGAAGTGATATCAGTAGTTCAATTATCGACGTCGACTACTTCGGCCATTTAAAATGTCAATTGCGGGGAATAAGGGGGGTACATTTTGTTGTAGTGTTGCACAGCTCGTGGAGTTGGTGGAAAATAATCGGAAATAATTTAAAGTCAGCCTATTTTTTCATATTCGATTGAACAAGTAACTGTCAACATACTTTTCGTACCTATGATTAGAGTAATGACCTTCAAGGGAACCTCAAAACCATCAAAAACTCCCGCTTAATTATGAAAGATATCTGCTTATCCTTACCGACTTCAGATTTTGTTATTCGTATGAAATGTTTGTTGAGTATGTTGTTTGAACAATATTTTGCTTGAGGATTTGAACCTCAAAGAGCTGATCATTCAAAGAACCGAAATTTCAAAACATCGATTAATATATCCGGCGCAAAATCCAGTATTAAAACCATTCCGAAGTTCAATATAGTGCCAAACTTTTACATTAAACCTTATGAGGGGTCGTTGTATCAACAAGTTCTAGCTTCTTTATCTCCGAAAATAAATATATACATATATAAATGGTGATCCATTTCGAGGTTCCCTACTTTGTTAGGAAAAACCTATCATAACCTATACGCTTTCAATTTAAGATCTCGACGTAATATGTGCCAAGTCGTTCCATACGTTAGTCCGTTGTGCTGCGAACGGCGCCGAATCGACTCTCCACGATTTTCGTGTACACTCTTAGGTTGCTATATTTTCTTCACCGCGTACTGGACGAGGTCTATTCGGTCGAACATTATCCAATAATGAATCCTGGGTCTCAAGATGTGTGCTGGTGTTGCGAATAGTCGGCTCAGTAGGCCGATTATGTTGACCATAAGTTGAGTGTAGTGCGCGAAACACATTCTTTATTGAACGTGAATCAACCCAGATGGCGGTAGACTGAAGATATTGTAGATTTCTCATAATTTAAAGTGTGTAAAACAATGGCACCCCTACAATTTCTTTATCTGAGAGAGGGTCGAAAGAAGAAAAAATTTTTAAGAAACGTCTTTCTAATGTGCCTGTAATCTCGATATAAATCTGATAGTTTTATAGTCATCAAAGTTTTGTCTTAAAGTCTAGCGCCTTCTACTGAACAGTTTTTGGGAATCGTTGTCCCTTTTCTTCTTAATATATTTCTAGAAAATGAATCTAATAATATAATTGACTGCGGCGCCATCTATCGAGATGAAAGTCATATAATAACTTGTGACTCCCCCTAGTATATATAATATAACTAACAGTGCTCATTAAGATCTTCGATTTCGTTTTCTTAAAACAAACTCTAGTCACTTGTCATTCTTCCAATAGAAATAGAGATTATCGTTCAACATTAGGTTAGGTTAGGTACGAAGGCTGTTTCCCTATAGGGGGAAACCCATTTAGACTATCGAGAGCAGTCCTTTGTGATGCCGTAAAAATTCAACCCCCTCACTTATTTATGAATCGACAAAGCGCTTGGAACCTACCACAAATCTGCAGAGGTTTTTAACTTCTGTGTCCGCTAGTTCGCGGGGGTGCCCAAAAAAGTGAGATCCAAGGATTTTTTGTCTAGATATCGCAAAGGCGGGACATTCCAAAAGGAAATGCTGGGAGGATTCTACCTCACCTTCTTCTAGGCAGCTTTTGCAGCTAGCATCCGATAAAATTCTTAATTTGACCGCGTGAGTCCCAATGGGACAATGGCCAGTTAGAACACCTATAACTTGGGAAAGATTGATCTTGTTTAGGGCAAAGAGTTCCCTTGATCTCTTGCGATTTACTTTGGGCCAGAATGATCTTGCGACAGAACAGGTGCTAGTGACTGTCCAACGCCTGCTCAGTTCGAATGAGACCCATTCATCCAGAAGCAAGTTGCAAGAGGACAGCGGCGCTCCTGTTTGTTCCCATTCCACTGTAAGTGCAACAGAAGTACCTGTCCCTGCAAGCTCATCAGCTTTGCAGTTTCCTGCGATTCCGCTGTGGCCAGGCACCCAAACTAGTATGATAGCAAAGTGCTCCGATGCAACTGATAGCGAGGACTGGCAATCCTTAACCAGCCTGGAGCGCACAGTCATTGAGCTTAAGGCTAATATTGCCGCCCTACTATCAGAGACAGACAAACATTTCAAGTTTATAATTCTATTAGATGTGGTCTCTTCTATATCTTTGCCATTAATAAATTTAATATTTGGACAGTAATCTATTAAGATTTTGTTACATCATATTTGTCGTTAAAAGTCTTATTCGTACGAAAGTCACTCTCATATAGCCTGGTATTCGGGTCTATACCTAATGTTTTCGGCAAATCTATCAAAAGAATTGGCTCTAGATTTTTCTATACTAATGTAGTACTTTTCGTGTTTTAAGGAAATATATTGACTCACCAAGGATGTCGGTTATGATTGAGAGTTGTACTCTCAGCGCTACTTTCACTCACACATCGAGTTTAATCTCAATTACTCATGGTTTTACGATATGTAGTCTCCAGCTACTAATATTGGTATACTAATTTTACTATATTTTGCCATTCCCGATTCATCGCTTCACTGCTCACGAAGTTTGAGCTCTGATCTCTTGTAAAAAAATATACATATATTATGAAATAACGACAAAGCTTTCCAGTTAATTTGTTAAAAGAAAGTTTGTGGCGATATTATATCAGTTTAGACCAATTATTTGTTCGAGTCGACATTCTATTAATTTTATACAAGAAAGTTGTAGATCCCCCATTAAAGTGATATAATCGTTTGTTTTCCGTCCCAATAGTATTATGCCAGTTTAGACCAGTTATTTGTTCGAGTCTACACTTTCCTAATTTGGTAAAAGAAAGTATCCTCATTAAAGTGGTATAATTTATTCTATATGAAAATTATTATACCAGTTTAGACCAGTTATTTGTTCGAGTCTACACATTCCTAATTTGATAAAAGAACCTCATTAAAGTGGTATAATTTATTCTATCTCAAAATTATTATACCAGTTTAGATCAATTATTTGTTCGAGTCTACACTTTCCTAATTTGATAAAAGAACCTCATTAAAGTGGTATAAATTCTTATATCCTAATATTATTATACCAGTTTAGACCAGTTATTTGTTCGAGTCGACACTTTCCTAATTTGATAAAAAAAAGTATGTGGATACCTCATGAAAATCATTAAAGTGGTATAAATTATTCTATCTCAAAATTATTATGCCAGTTTAGCCCAATTCGATTGTTCGAGTTGACACTCCAAAACTTTGTGACCCGTTTAGACCTTACATACGTACGAGAACAAAAGCTTTAAGTAACTTACCAACTGAATTGAAATTCAGTAAACTGGCGATTACATCAATTAGACCAAAAGTGGCGAAACGAACGCACAACTGGTATAAGTTTATTAAACCAAATTTCAATGTTTTTTTATTTTATTATCAAATTTTCAATATTTTTACTATTTTTTAAGCAACCATTTATACACAAACTGCCGTTATTATTATGCTTACCCCGACATTCATTATTCCCTCAACACAATTTGTGTGCATTTATGCCATACTTGCCTTGCCATGTGTACCAAAAATTTCATCAGCAAATATCTTCACACAAAATGGCTGGCCTGCGGCTAATGTAATTCACATTTACATATGTGTGTGTGTGCTGTCTATTGACCCACACAAAGGCGTTCAAATAGGTTAATAAATCGATATGACATTTGGGCACTATACATTTACGGAATCCCTTTGCCACTTGCCACTTGCTCTCCGGAATATTATTATCCCCCTCGTTCCGCCTGCATTTAAGCATTTTAAGCAAATAATATTTATATATCGAATAACAATGAAGAATATGAATAGCACCCTGACGCATATTTAAATTTGTTTTGTAGTCATAAATTTTCATGTTAAAGCAATAAAAGGGGACACTTTTCGAGACTGGTGGGGGTCATAGGTCGCACACACACAACTCACACACATTCTCATGCAAATATGCCAAAACGGAAATATTTAAGTATGAATGTGTGTTTGTGTGTGGAGAGCAGTACTTACGACTCGAACAGTTGTAATAATCATGGGCATTCTTTAGACGCAACTTAGCCCAATTTTATTCTATGAAAATATGCCGTTATTTCTATTTTTTTTTTGCTTTCTCCTAACTGCGTACATTAAGGCTTCCTAAGCGTAACGACATGCCATAAACACATGTCCTTACATATTAACATAACAATGTGGGTGAAAGAGTGGGATAGTGAAAGAGAGAAAGAGAGTGTGAAACAGAGAGAGTGTGAGTGAGATAAAAAGCTCACACAAGCATCCTTGCAAACAACTTTTCATCTTATGCAGAACGGGTGTATAAGGGTCAATCTGTTTAAGGACCGACCGTGCCACACCCCCCACCCTCATGCGCACCCAAGCATCGCACTAATACATGAGTACATAAATAATGTTGAATGGACATTGTCCAACGCACAATGCCAAATAGAAATAGAGAAGTTCGTTATTGCGTTGAGCGCTTACCCTGAACCCCACAACCCCCAACTCTCCACAATCTATAGCTTCACTTACCACTCTCCCACAACCCCACTACCAATCTATAGCTTGTAACCCGCTTTGTTCGGTTCGACAATTCTTCTTTTATTATATTGAAAGTTATTATATTTTTAGTAATGCCTTGAAGACTCGGAACTTTTATTTCGCCGCTCCATTTTTTTTTTTCATTTGTGCGCTTCATAAAAAGTTATGAATTTTCCGGTTTGCAGTGAGAGATTATGAATATCTCTGCTGTTTTTGTTTGGTTTGTTGTAGTTGTAGTTGTATTGGCAGCTGTGAGTTATTAGAATGGTCAAAACGTTTGACTCCCTGATGGAGGTTTTGCATGGAAATATGTAATATAATATATATGTATGTATGTAGATGAGTGTGTGTGTGTGTGTTTGCTTGACTTTTGGATTAGTAGAAATTTATGTAAATTATGGCGTACAGCAATCAATACGCCGGGTGCAGAATAATAATAAAATGTTGTACACGGGTGTTGAGTGGGTAGTATTTGGTTAGGAATGATTGTATGTATGTATGTAAACCCAGTAGTAAATTTGAGTGGTAATATTTTTTAAGAAGAAATTAGAGTTGAGCTGAAGAGCTAAAATCAGTTGAGAGTTGTAAATTGGTGAATATTTAAATAAATTAAAAATATTTATTTTTTTTTATTTAGTTTAAAAATTAATATTTAAAACCTTCTATATTGATTAAATATTGACAAAAACATTTTAAAATGTCATAAATGGATTTTTAGTTGGATATTTATTCACCCAACCACGGTGACTTTATGTCTTATTGACTCGAAATTTGAACTTTTAGTGGAAATTTGAGAAAAAAATGTGAAGAAAGTTGTCTATAATGTATTTTCATGATCGTCGAAGAGCTTAAAATTGATGGAATAAATATTAATTAATTTTCAAAACAGGTATTCCAAATATAGAGAGCAAATGTATAGAAATGTGGCCTCCAAAAGCAGAATAGCGTTCGTATATTTCAAAAATATTCTTTCAATTCAATCAAAAACTTTAAGAATTATATTTCTAAGTACCATTATCCAAAAGCTGGATTCGACACTATCTACTTATCCACTTAAATTATTTGTTCGAGTCCATACTTTCGTAATTTGACAACATAATGTATGTGGATACCACATTAAAGTGGTATAATTGTTTGTTCTTATATCTCAAAATTATTATGCCAGTTTAGACCAATTATGTGTTCGAGTCGACACTCTCCGAAACTTTGTGACTCGTTTAAACCTTCATGATTCATATGAGTGCAAAAGCTTGAAAAAAATGATTTCAACCAGCTGTCGATCCACTACGAGAAATAAATCGTGAGCTTCCAAATATATTTTTGTCTTTAAAACTCATTCGCTGTAAGGAAGCGACTTATATGTTCCCAATATTTCCATTAATATCAGGACATTCAACTCAACTAGTATACGAATAATTTCAATGAATATATACATAATTTCCCTTAACTCCTGTTGGAGTGTAGGGCAAAAACAACGCCATTAAAGTCATTCCCGTTATTTGACAAAATAAATTTTTCCAGTTGGTGTTTGCGTACCTTAGATCTGCTTCAACCATGCGTGGCAAGGTGGTTTTCGGTCTCTCGCAGCTTCTAGTCCCTTGTGAACTCCACCATAGAGCACTTCGACAAAATTCGTCAGCGTTTTTACGTAACGTATTCGTTGAATGGTTGTCTCGATGAGAAGTTCGTTCAATTTCAATTTATGCAGATCTTGGTTAAAAATGGTTCGAGGACAACAAATTTCCATACTTCTGCAGAGATAGGAGTTGACGAGAGTTTGAAGTTTCCGTGTGAGCGTAATTTTACTACCAACATATCAGAATTTCGTTTTTTGTTTGATCAAATTACCATAGATAGTGAAATGAGGGAATCACCTGATATGATTTATTTCCAGACCAACTATACTTGCATCAACACTAAGTTGTTCTAAGTTCGACTGCAAGTGTGATCTTTTGCTAGACAGCAACGCGATGTTATCCGCTTAAGCTAGTTACTTTGTTTATGGTTTCAGTAATCGGGTATTGTTGCAGAAATGGGTGATTAGCCCAGATTTCATAGTCCAATGGCAGGACTGCTACCTTTTTTGCTCCTCAAATGGCAGGCATATGGACATGCCGTTGCTATCACATTTATAAAGCGAGCCGCATTGATGCAAGACAGAGCCCATTGTGGCCGTCACTGACCTGTAGGCAGACGTTACAATCTGGTTGTGTGAATTCTTTTTAGCTTCGGTGCTCCTCATCGACTTTACCGGCTTGGTAGGCTCTACCGTTTGTTAGGGTACCACCAGGAACAGCTCTCAGGAATATTGCACCTACGGAGCCTCCTCATCACGACAAGATAACTATACTAGAGGTTGAATAATCTAGCAGAAATGTGAACACTCGCAACAAAAGTTGCTTATAGATTATTATAGTTTTGTTCACATAACGGTTGTTTGTAAGTCGAGTTAGATATAGGGTTATATATATCAAAACAAGTAAGGAAGGGCTAAGTTTGGATGTAACCGAGCATGCCACATATATGCTATAAAGTCCATTGAAAGTTGGAAACCCTAATATTAGGTATTTGGGAGCTAGGTGAAGTTATGACCCTCATCACTCCTTTTTGGCACGGAGACATATTATTAGAAGAAAAATATTCCGCCTGAATTTCTTCAAAATATCTGAGAGAATTAACTATATTTTCGTTAAAAAAAAATTATTAGAAGCAGTGAGATTCGATATATGGGGCCTTGAAAACTTATGGACCGATTTCGAAGATTTTTAGAAAGGGGGTGCCACACTATAAGTGTAGTATTTGTGCAAAGTTCTGTTCCGATATCTTCACTAGTGCTTACATTATATATTGTAAAGTAAACGATTCAGATCGTCTTTAAAGTTCTGGTATATGGGAAGTAGGCGTGGTTGTGAACCGATTTGAACTATTTTCACAACATATCATTGGAAAGCCAAATTATTTATTATGAACCGAATTTCATAGAAATTGGTCGAGAAATTTCGGAGATATGGTTTTTGACCCATAAGTGGGCGGAACCACGCCTATTTAAAATTTTGAGTGCAGTTCTTCTGTACCATCTTTATAATTAAATTTAAGGTTTCTGGTGTTTTTTTTACTGAATTAAAGCATTTTTAGTAGTTTTCCGCGTAACCTTTGTATGGGAGGTGGGCGTGGTTAAAATCCGATTTCTTCCATTTTTGGAATGTATAAGGTAGTATCTAAAAGAAACGACTCTAGAAAGTTTCCTTGATATAGCTTTAGTATTTTACAAGATATGTACAACAAACTTAGTAGGGCGGGGCCAAGTCCCCGTATTCGGAATTGATAAGTAATGGTTGAGCACTAATTATGTATGACTTATGATGTTAAAACCTGATATAATTAGTGATGATACCCGATATGATAGAATTATTGATGAAAAATAACAGTTAAGGACAAAATTCTAAGGTGGGAACAGATTACTGGGAACAGATTTTTTAGTTTAGATTGAATAAAAATAAGAGTAGAAAGTTGATAAGGCAGTTATTTATTAAAAATAAATATACAAAAATATTTAAACGTCTTAAAACATGGCGCTAACTTGCATAAAAATAATTATTTTCTATTTCTAACTAATTAACTAGGCGAAAAGTAAGTGGTAGGTGTACTACTCCTATTTAAGTTTTCAAAGTGAATTGTACTTCCAGCAGTATATATGACTACATCTACATATAATTTAAATAGAAAGAGAATAGCAAAGAATACAGCAGTCTATTATAGAGAGCGAGTAGATCATTAGGCCAGTAACGTCACAGCCGGCAGCTTCGAACAAGTATGCCAAAAAGTTTAATATTTTAAGTATGCAAAAAAGGCAAAAAAACTTTTCATAAAGAGAATTTCATAAAAAATATGCCAGAGAGCTTTCATACAGCGCAAAAGCATATTGTGGCAATATGTCTGCCGGAGATCTGCAAGGCGCTTAATGAACTTCTAATTTAAATGCGAAGCTTTAGAAGCGGCGACATTTAAGGCGAAATTGCGCCAATTATTTGCACGAGCGCAGCGCTTGGAGCTTTCCCAGATAGCTGTGCGCCCCCGCTGTTTTTGAAAGCGCAAATTTATACGCTTTAAAGTGAAATCTCTTCTGTTGATAGCACCACACCAAAAGGATGCACGAAAACGCACATAAACATAGCAACAACAGCAACAAAGGTGAAAAACTAACTTGTAACCAAAACGGTGCAGGAGAGCTTGTGGAATCGTGAATCTGAATACTCGGTATATATATGAATACAGTTGTATAAATGTGTGTGTGTGTGTGTGTGCTCGCAGCTCGTATGTTATGTAGAAAGACACGGCACTGGGACATTGCGAACTTTGCAGTTAAAAGTGGATTCATTTGCATATCAACACCGCCACCGCCACCAGCAACACCAAAAACCAACAACATCAACGACACCCGCAACTCGACCGCTATCTTTATATGTATGTATTGGTGTGTTGGGGCAATCTATGCGCTTTGTCACACAGCTCAGGTGAAAATGTAGAGCATTTGGACACTGAACGGCCAGCAAGCGAAGCCTCGACAGACACACATACTGGTTTATATGTGGACCTACCTCTACATGTTGTTGTTGTTGGCTTGCAACACTTGGTCCACATGTGACCACAGCGCACGGTTGCATGCGGTGTAAGGGTAGCCTACCTACCTGTACACCGAACAGCCCCAACAACAGCAAAAACAAGTGCCGCCGCCAGCATTTTCCAACAAGTAAGATAAAGAAAAAAAGTGGAACACACTCGATTTGCGTGTCGCTGGGCGATTTGTTGTTGTTTGGGTAGGCAATCTAAGCTTAAATGCTGCCACCATTGCTGCTTGAAGACTTTAAAAGTGGGTAAACATTGCACCTACAAAGTAGTACATGGACGCTTTTTATGCATGTAACAAGTGCCTTTGCCACATACACACATACATAGATATATACAGGGTGCTCTTGTGTGTGTTATGCAAGAATTTAAGTGTGTGTGTGTGTGTGTGCTTTGTGTGGGCACTCTAATGTTGTTTGCATACCGCTTGTTTGAACATGCGCTATTTTTGGTGCCACATACTCGTACTAACGTCGTCCATAACGGTATAACGTTATAAATGTGTGTGTGTGTGCGTGTGCTCTCTTTAAATATATAACGTTTGCAAAGTGAAAGTTCGTTACAAGCTACTCGCCAGCTTGTCGTTAAACTAGGTTGCCACCTATTTTGCTGCGCTGCGCTGCTTGATAAAATATTACTGTGTTATGTGTGTGTTAATCCGCGTGTGGCTACTATGTGGCACGGAAATAGCCTGATTCGGAATTGCGTTTGTGCGCGTATTAGTGTTGTGAGACACTTTCTGCAAAGTTATTACCCATGCTATTCATTGGGCATTAAGCAATTGTTGATTAAATTTTCATTTCACTTTTTGTATGTGCAGTAGTGTTTCTGTAGTCTGGCAGCTCATAGAATGGGCTTAAATGTAAGTAAGAGTTAGTAGTTAGTTATTCATATGGTAGGAGTATATCTATCTACAATTCTTTACACTCTAGTGAAAATATCTATCAATTTAAAGTGACAGCAACAACAAAGCTATCCAGTTGACTTCAATATGATATTATACCAGTTATTTATACCAGTTAATTATACCAGTTTAATTATACCAGTTTAATTATAGCAGTTAATTTATATCAGTTTAATTATACCAGTTTAATTATAGCAGTTAATTTATATCAGTTTAATTATACCAGTTTAAGTATACCAGTTAATTATACTAGTTTAATTATACCAGTTTATTTATATCAGTTTATTTATACCAGTTTAATTATACCAGTTAATTATACCAGTTTTTACTAATACCAGTTTTGTGTTCGATTCACCATACACTAAAGTCTAACGAGAAACGAGATCAGCTGCTATTATGTCAAAGTATTGATTTAGTTAAAACAAGTTTTCTGGAGCTCTTGAGAAATTGAGGTTAATGAAAGCCTCATAAGGCCACAAATAGATTTTTTTGACATTAAGACTCAAAATTCCAAGTACTACTGTAACCAATAGTAACATTTTAGAGTACTGATTAACTGACTGAATGGAACCTATATGTTTGTCTACATTTGTCGGTGAAATGGATCTCAGAAACAATCTCAACAATCGTTCTAACATGGAAGAATATGAATATGATGTTGTGGTTTCGAAAATTTCGAATTTGTTAAGTAATACTCTAGAAAAATTGAAATATATGTTATATTAAGGAAAATTATATCTAGACGAAGTATCCTCAAATGGTAATCTCTTAGCCCAAAACAAACACCAATGAAGCCATGGAAGATCTCTTGCTTTCATATTTCATCTATTAAAATTCAACTATTTTAGAGGAATATAAGTCTCTTAGAAATAAAGAATATATCACAAAACACCTTCCAGATCTCAGATACAAAGGGTGATTCATTTCAAGGTTCCCCTTAAAAAAAAACACAAAAATTTTAAATTTATTATATTCGAAAGAACATTCTTTCTCATTTATTTTTTAAAGATTATCTCTTTCAAATGTTGGCCGCGGCTACGCCTCAGTTGGTCCATACGTTGAGTCCAATTTCGATGAATCCGCTCTAGCATTTCGACGAACATTTTTTAACTGGCGAATGATACGCGTAATGTTTTACTCCAAGGCCTGAGTCGAAGCGGTATTGTCCACATAGACTTTAGATTTTACATATATCCACAGGAACAAGTCTAACCGTGTGATTTCGCATGATCTTGGTGGCCAATCGACCCTCTCAAATCGTGAAATTTTCTTTTCACCGAGGTGTTCTTTCAATAAATCCATTGATTGATGTGATGTGTGCGAAGTGACATAGTCTTGTTGAAACCAAATGTCGCCGTGATCACAAGATCATTGAGAGATCACAAGATCGTTCTCACATACCACATTTTTTCTGGATGAAATGGCAGCTCCTGAATCTCTTCAGATTGCTTTTCGTCGCAAATGCTGCAAACGTCGGATATTTTTGGAACGGATTATTGTAATAACGTTGAACAATTTGTAAACGTTGTACAGGCGTAAGGCTTTTCATGATGAAATGTCAAACAATACTGAACAAAAATAACAAGATAGTTTGACACGACTCACGCGTTATGTATCAAAAAAAGGTGATTGAAAAAAGTACCTCTTATTGGATCACCCGATATAATCTCTGATCCAAGTTAAAGAATTATCAAAGAAAATAAAAATAATAATATTGTAAAAATAAATACAGAGCTTTTAACTCACTTATCTCGTTTTTTCGTCATGTGAAAATCCAAATCTCTTTGATATAATTTGTGAAAGTACAAAATAGAACTTTGGTCAAAATATATGTTTAAAAGAATCTTCAATGTATATCATAATAGGTAATTGAAAATGATGTTGCTCGACTAAAATGTGAAGTTTACGAGCTTAAATATGAGAATTGAGACTTTGAGGATCATCACAGTAATCTAACCTATAAAATAGAAAAGAATAGGTAAACATAACCTCAAAACTTCTAACCAAAAATTCTGCTTCCATGAAACACCCTTCGACTTCTCTCAAATATTCTCACCTGCATTTACTCAACTTCTTCCGCAAAAAAAAAAAAACAAAACTCATCTTCATTTCGCATGGAAATTTATAATGAAATAATTTGCTTAAAATTGAATCATTTCCACAATAAAACGCTGTGTGTTATCTGCAATAAAAATGAAGTGAAACATTACGAAAGAAATTTAATATTAAAATCTAATTTGGCAACGTAGGAAATTGCACATAAAAAATTTAAAATTTTATTTCACATTTTCACATTGGTAGGCAGCCTGCCTGCACGAAGAGGCTCTGCATTATTTGGCGCTGCGCAGTATTACCTGCTACGGCGGCACACTGTTGAGCCGAAGTATGTATCTATGTGTGTATATAATGGCAAAGTAGAATGTAAATAAGATTTGTGATGTCAATTATGTGCGCCGCCATATTTTAAGGCAGGATATTAACCTGCTTTCGCTTCGCTCATTTATTTGCATATAATCGTACTTTTGGGGCGACTGTAATGTGAGTAAATATTTACCATTATCAATTAAGTTGGCTGTAGGTCGAGAGAGGTGAGGACTTGACATTTAAATTGTTTATAATTCAATATTCAGTCTTTGAAAGCGATGTTCGCTTTTTAAGAAAGTCGAAGTTTGTCTCTTATTCAATGCGGTTTAAAAAGCAGATGCTTTCATTTGGATTTGAAGAAGTTTAGATGAAGGAAGACCCAACAGATGGGAAGAGATCTGAAAATAGTGGAGGAGAGGTTATCAATGAAACCTTAGCTCCTTGAACTTCATAGGCTGAATGTAAGATATGCTCCGCTGATAACGCAACAAGACCTAAGATCTATCTATATTATAGTAGATTTACGACATCTTATATTCCAATTCAAAAACAGATGGTCTGCTAAGTTGTAAAAAACTGAAAAATTATTTTAATTTCATTATTTTGAAGACTCTTCCAGCATAGTCCAACATTTGGATGTCCATTGTTGTAACCAACTTATATGAATTATACCAGTTGTTCGTTCGTTTCATCACTCTCCAAGTTTATGTGCCATTTTCAAAATTTGTCTTTCAAAGCTTATTTCAAACAAAGCTTTATTTTCGCTCGCTTTAATTATAATAATCGTTTTTCATTGCTATATATTCATTCATTTCTCTTTATATACATATACTTGCTTGTGGTGTCGTCTTCCACCGCCTTCATTTCGAACAAATGTGAAGCGTCAAAGTCGCAGAGACGCCTTAGCCGACGGTATCATGTTGATGACACTGAAAATTTCAAGTTCATTTCCGTGCTGCATTGCTGACTTACATGAACTTGAAAAAACACAGAAATGAGTATAAATTTATCTATATATATAGATATATCTGTATTATCTTTTACATTGTTGTAACAACAGTTGCTTTGAGCGAAGTAATGTATACCAAAGTCAGTCTTTTCACACTAGACTTGTTTTACTAGCATATGAAGTAGCTCTACTGGCGCTCATTAACTAGTACACTGAGAATAATATGTTGTGAGTTATCGTAATAAAGAGTATGTGGGAGCAAAAATGTCTACTAAGTCTCAAATTGATCTCGAAAAAGATAGTAAATCTCTGTTTCGTTGTTTTAATTTTTCTAATTTTTTATAATTAATCTTCTTCCACAGTTTGTTTCGTATCACCCCATATTATTAAAATTATAGAACTCTGAAAGATTGACATTCAGTTTCCGCATTTACTACACTCTTTCAGAATACCACAGTAACTAATTCTAATTTCTAATTGAGATACTAATTAATCAATCTACCAAGAATCACCAAATAAATAATCCACCGGATCCCAAGTTGACGGTCTTGTAGTTAGGCTATTATAGGTTGAATTCATTCGGAATATAATATATTTTCTATATTTTATAAAGAATCTACCATTTACTGTCTACGAAATAAAACTTTTTTGGAAAAGGCTTCTTTCTGCGACTTTATTTACTTCAAATCACGTCAGTTGGAACGATCAGTCGATTTATTTAAATAATTTGCGGACACTGCTTCGAAAGGGAATCTTGGTACCGTTAAAACAGATGATAGAAAACGATAACGTATTCTCAATATTAATCTATTGTTTTTAGTCAAAATTTCATAAAGCCGACCTGTATATTCGACCGATCGATAATCTTGTTGTGAACATAAAGATTCTTCTCTGTGTTAGTCTCGTTTTTGGTTCCAACAGAACTTTCAAGTATTGCAATACCGACAAACGGTACTCATATTTACGAAGTACATTGTGATATTCTATAATGCGATTCACCATTGGGGCGTACATTCGTAGATAATTCTGACAATATAATTATCTTCATTCGACTTTACAGTTTAACCATATCTCATCTATAGACAATGAGTTGACAAAAATAATAAAATAAAATTAAAAACTAGATTAGGTTAGGTTAGGTTAAGTGGTTGGCTGTCGACGCTCCTAGGGCTTTTGGAGTCCTATTGTGCACCACCGGGACTGGAATCCCCTCACACTATTAAGTCCTCTTTGATCATAGGGTGGGGTCTTGATAAAATGAAATAATTCGCGTAGTTTGATATGTGCAACTTCGCCCACAACATCGAGGAAATCGCGTCCGATAGTTGCGATTATCTTCCTGTAGAGATTATCTACATCCGCATCGAAAGTGTGTTATAGTTTGTTCTGCTTCTCTTTCTTCTTGGCAGCTTCTGCAGTTATCATTGAAAGGAATCCACAGTCTGCTGACGTATCTCCCAATCAGACAGTGACCTGTTAACACCACTACTAGGGTTCTTATGTCTTTCCTTTTAAATTTCGATAGGCGGCATGTGCGGACCTTATTCCACTCTGGCCACGTTTGTCTATTCAGCTGTGTCTACAGCATGTTTGTCGATTAAATATCTGCAAGTTGCCAGTCCTCTTTATTAGCATCTAACCGTAAAGTGGTGTCCAATCTGGATATTTCATCTGCTTCGCTGTTTCCAGGAATATATATATGTAATGGAAACCATTGCAGGTTCTACGTAAAATATGACATGATACTAAAACTGCAAGCATTCTTTGACTGTCTTCGATGATATTCTACTTGATACTTGAGTGATTTTAAAGGCGTTTGACTATCCGTAAATATAAATATGTTTCTGGTCGTTAACACTCAGAACACACAGAACAAGAAGGCTTTATTTAATTGCAATTAACATTCTTTTTGATAGAACGGAAGGCTTCCGTTAATTGCAGTAATCTCAGTTATCTCCGCTTGGAAGGCACTGCAATGATCCGGTAGCCGGAAAGTAATTCTGGTGAGGAAAACAAGATTGTATGTGATTGGCGTGGAAACCGTTGAGCGGGTTATAGCCGAATCGATGATATCGCGCCACTCCTCTCTATCCCTCGCAGTTCGGCGACAGTTGGAGATCCCAAGTATAACCAGGTCCCTCCAACAGAGTGGAGGGCTTCCTAGTGTCTAGAAACCTTGATAATCTCAGATCAAATCAAATCTGACAAAGGAAATCATATAAATGAAACAAATTTAGTCGGGTTTGTTATAATTTATAAGCAAGCATAAATCGGCCGATTTCTTGATGAACTTTTATGTGTTGAATTCATATTCGCCCCGAAAAGTAACCCTTGAAATAACTGAAAGATTCGCTAACGAAAGTAATCTAGAGAGAATCAAATTCGCCGGCTCAGTTGGTATATAATGCTGTTATAGGTTGGCCTTTAAAGAAAATACTGGTTTTGAAGAACACTTCGAACCCTAAATCGTAAAAAACGCGAGTCGACGTAATATTTTACTTAAAGCTACTAAATTAACTTCTGTTACGATGCTAGTTCACATAAATTTATAAAAGTTGCTTTAATTCCCCGCAGGTTATAAGAAATACCCTCAGGGCTCTTCATTAACCATCAAACTACGAAGCAAGGTGTGCAATATATTCGAACTGCTCAAACAATTACAAATACAAAATAAATTTAAGTCCAAGACTAAATACCCTTCTTCTTTTTCTTTCCCATTTTTCTTTGCAGAACGAAAGCTCTTCGTTGGAATGCTCAATAAGAAACTGAACGAGAACGACGTACGCAAATTATTCGAAGTTCACGGTGCCATCGAGGAGTGCACGGTACTGCGCGATCAGAACGGACAGAGTAAAGGGTGTGCCTTTGTTACATTTGCCACGAAGCACGCGGCGATATCAGCGATAAAAGTGGTAATGCCAACCTGCCGAATGATATTAAATTCCGCAGCGCCAAATTTCGCTACAACAAGCGACTAATTAGCGCAAAAGCGCAATATTTGTTATGCACCATTTCTTTTACTGCATTTCCTAGCAACAACTATTTCTAGAAAACAAAAAAAAATCGAAAAAAAAACAATGAACTAATCTATTTTCTCCACACTCACACACACACAGACTTTGAACCAAAACAAGACAATGGAGGGCTGCACATCGCCACTGGTTGTGAAATTTGCCGACACGCAAAAGGAGAAGGAGCAAAAGAAGATCCAGCAAATACAGGCGAATCTCTGGAATTTGGCATCGAACATAAATATACCGTTGGGTCAGACGGCGACCACCGTTTCAACGCCAATACTGCCGAATCCACCGCAGCAGGCGAGTCCGGTGTTGGGCGCCGATGCCATTACGCCGGCCTCACTGCAATTGCTGCAACAGTTGCAGGCGGTCGGACTGCAGCAACAACTTTTGCAAGGTGCGTACCCGCAGCGTTGACCGCCGTTTGTGGTCATTTTGTGGCGGAGCGTGCGTGGTTATGTACGCGCGCTGCGCTGCGCTGTGTTGGGTGTTAAATGTGTTCACATTGTTTTCTTTACTTTCGACAGGTTTGGGCGCTCAGACGAATTCTGCGGAAACGGCAGCGGCAACAGCGGCTGCCGCCGCAGCTGGATTACTACCACCGATGACGGTACAAAATTTGGCCGCCATTGCGGCGATGACACAACCCTCACTCACCAATGCTGCCAACAATCCGGGTAGTGCGCAACTGACAAACACAGCGGCTCTCTTATGTAAGTGTTGTCATTTTGTTTTTACTTTTTTGTTGTTTTTCTGGTCTTTTCGTTTTTTTTTCGTTTTACACAAATTGCATAATTATTATTTAAACTGAATGCGGTTTTTATATACACATTATTTCATTATTTTAATACATTATATACAATGTTGCATTGTCGTGCGGACACACGAAGTTTCAGTTGGTGTGAATATGTAACGTAACATAACTGTTTGTGTGTGTCACATCAGGATGGACCGAAATTATACGGATTTTAAGTTGACTTTATTGTTGTTGTAGAGCCTTAAAATATTTTCTCTGATAACCTTCGACTTTCTGTCGAGTTGAAAATTGTTGGTCGTGTATAAATTTGAGCTCGTTCCAGTTCTTAGATCTCTCTGTCGAGGCTTTTTTTTGATTACGACGAATTTTCTCTATGATATTCAACTGAATTTGAATAAGAATCCTCACTTGTGAAGTTAACCAATTTTAAAAACGTCTGTCCTTGATTTAAGAGAGTTGCGAATCGAACAAACAACTGGTATTAGTCGTTTATACTGTTATAATCAATAATCGTTGTTGAAAAAAGTTACAAGCATAGGCGAGGTTCAGTTTTAATCAAAAACGAATCGAACCAGCAACTGGTATAAGTCGCTTATACTGGTATAACCTAAATCGGTTTTTAATAAAACGACTAAGAGAGTCAAAGCTCAGTTTCAATCAAAAACGAAACGAACAAACAAATGGTATAAGTCGCTTATACTGGTATAATTACAAATCGGTATTAAATGAAACGACTAAGAGACAATTAAAAACGAAACGAACAAACAACTTATAAGTCGCTTATACTGGTATAATCACAAATCGGAGTTAAATGAAACGACTAAGATAAGAAAAGTTCAATTTTAATGGAAAACGAATCGAATACACAACTGGTATAAGTCGCTTAAACTGGTATAATCCTAAATCGGTTTTTAATAAAACGACTAAGAGAGTCAAAGCTCAGTTTCAATCAAAAACGAATCGAACTGGCAACTGGTATAAGTCGCTAATACTGGTATAAGCAAAAATCGGTGTTATATAAAACGACTAGGAGAGACAAAGCACAATTTCAATCGAAAAAGAATCAAACTAGCAACTGGTATAAGTCGCTTATACTGGTATAATCCTAAATCGGTTTTTAATAAAACGACTAAGAGAGTCAAAGCTCAGTTTCAATCAAAAACGAATCGAACTAGCAACTGGTATAAGTCGCCAATACTGGTATAATTAAAAAATCAGTGTTAAATAAAACGACTAAGACAGGCAAAGCTCAGTTTTAATAAAAAACGAATCGAACCAGCAACTGGTATAAGTCGCTTTTACTGAAATAATCAGAAATCGGTTTTAAATAAAACGACTAAGAGAGTCAAAGCTCAGTTTCAATCAAAAACGAATCGAACTAGCAACTGATATAGGCCGCTTATACTGGAATAATCAGAAATCGGTGTTAAATAAAACAACTAAGACAGGAAAAGCTCAATTTTAATCAAAAACGAATCGAACAAACAACTGGTACAAGTCGCCTAAACTGGTATAATCATAAATCGCTGTTAAATAAAACGACTAAGAGAAGCAAGGCTCAGTTTTAAAAAAGTTTTTACTCAAAAACGAATCGAACTAGCAACTGGTATAACTTACCCGAACTGGTATAATGAGCGTAAATGCTTTAACAAGACAGCTGACCTTATAAACATTGCCTATTTTATGTCCCAAAAAAAAAATTATAAAAAAAACCCTTTATTCTTCGAAGAAATTAAGAAATCTTTAAACACGGATTTATTACTTTCTAAGATTTGCTCTACTGGGTATGAAACCACACTAATGTCCTTAATAAGTATCCACATCCATTATGCACGCATTGTTTTTCGCTTCAACTATCTAGCTACATATAGCCTGTATACATAAGTGAAGGTAACTGACAGGAAGCCGGCAATCGATTTAAAGGACCTGCACAGTGACATGTGTCAGCGTTAATCCTTAATAAAAATTAACAACACGCAAGCAACATATCGATTACCGCATCCCGCAACGTGCGTCACCCAATCATCATTAAAACTTTTGCGGGCATTATGTTACCTACAATTTGTGCAGCGGCGCTTGTTTACACAGAGCCCTGCTACATATACTCGATGGTAATATATATTATAGCTGAGTGTATGCGCCTACTCAAATATAAATATATATCTCCATACATTTATTTGTGTGCATTGGCCCAAAGACACGTGGTTTGTTGACAAGCTATTAATCGGATTTCATTAATGAAATATTAATATTGGCGTCAACGAGAACATTGACAGATATGTCATGAATTTCAACTCGTTTATCTGTTGTATTATCTTTAAAGTTAATTTGCATGTGAAAAATGCAAGAAAAATGCTGGAGTTATTCAATTTGTGGAATATACATATATTGTGTTGACTCTAAAAAAAAACTCGAATCAATTTTAACTTTTTATTAAATGTGGAATTATTTTTAGATATAAGCAAGAAGACTTTAATGAGCTTTAACTTTTTTTAATTCGAATTTTATTTTAATGGTGATAAACATTATCGTCTTCGATTCGTTTTGCCACTTGCTTCTCTGTTCAATCTTCTTATAGTTGAGCTTTATATGGCGCAAAAACATACACACGAAAATGACAAAAATCTATTCAATTGAAGTCAAAACAAAATATTAGGTTTTATTTCTTTATAAAATTTTATACCAGTTTTATAAGAGTTATACCAGTTGCATGTTTGATTCACTACACTGTAATATCTATTTAGTTTGTATTTCCATTGGCGTATTTGTATCTTTATACCAGTTTCATAAGAGTTATACCAGTTTCATGTTCGATTCGTTACTTTCTAATATCTATTTGATTTTGATCACTCCTAGCTCATTTTTATTTTTATACCAGTTTCATAAGAGTTATACCAGTTTCATGTTCGATTCGTTAGTTTCTAATATATATTTGATTTGGATATCGCTCATCTTATTTTAATATTTATACCAGTTTTATAAGAGTTATACCAGTTGAATCTTTGATTCGTTACTCTATAATATCTATTTGATTTAGTTGTCTCTTAGCCAGCGGCGAATAATTTTAGCATTTGCTCCAATTTAACTTTATATTTCACGTCTTCATAATTACAGCACTCCAACAGTCTTTCCTCTTCTTTATAGAATCAAAAACTGTTCTTAGATCGTTAAAACTAAGATTACTCGTAAAAATTATACAAAAGTCTAGTTAAATACCTAAACTACCCAACAGGCTGGAAAGGGACAAAATGAAGAATTTTCAATATGTTATCCGCTCAACAGAGATCATTGCCGGAACATATTTATTGGGGACAGCTTAGTGGAAACCCTGAGGGTCGGGTTTCAAATGCAGGAGAATAGGAGATGGACCCATTTTTACTAGAGTAGCTTTCAAAAGCGCTCCGTGCTGTCGGATGCCGTTGCGAGGGCGCTCTGTTCCGCAAATATATATTTTTATACAATTTTTGGTAGATCGGTGTTTCCTGGTTCCAAACTGAGTTTCGTTCTCCAATATCTAGATAGGATCGGAAAATAAGCTAATAATTTACATGCTAACTTCGTTCCAACATTAGATTCACTGGAGATTATAATTCAATGAGCTTCCTGTATAGATTTCTCACAAAGATTGGACATATCCAAGCGTTTTTACTGTTCTGAACCTTATCTTAGAACACACTAGAGAGATCGGACCATCTAAAATAAGAGTAAGAAGTAAATATTACTGGAAACTAAGGAGGCTACTTTCTTTATACTCGTACACTACGAGTTCAAAAAGTTCCTACAGGAGACATTTCGTCTTGGCCTCCTTTACTACCAGACCCATACGTTTCGTTTCCTTATCCAGTCAGGAAAAAACAGAACTAACGGCGCGGTTGTTGCTTCCGATGGTATCAATATTATCGGCGTACGCTAGGAGCTGTACACTCTAGTAGAAAATTGTACCTTCTCTATTTAGCTCTGCAGCTCTTATAATTTTTTCCAGCATCAGCTTAAAGAAGTTACACGATAGTGAGTCACCTTGCCTGAAACCTCGTTTGGTATCGAACGGCTTGGAGAGGTCCTTCCCAATCATGACGGGAAGCTTTTGGTGTTGCTCAACGTCAGCTTACACAGACGTATTAGTTTTGCGGGGATAACAAATTCAGACAACGCGGCGTAAAGGCAGCTCCTTGTCGTGCTGTCGAAAGCTGCTTTAAAATCGACAAAAAGGTGGTGTGTGTCGATCCTCTTTTCACAGGTCTTCTCCAAGATTTGGCGCATGGTGAATATCTGGTCAGTTCTCGATTTTCCTGGTCTAAAGCCACACTAATAAGGTCCAATCAGTTTGTTGACGGTGGGCTTTAGTCTTTCACACAGTACGCTCGATAGAACCTTATAGGTGATATTGAGGAGGTTTATCCCACGATAGTTGGCGCAGATTGTGGGGTCTCCCTTTCTGTGGATTGGGCAGAGTACACTGAGATTCCAATCGTCAGGCATGCTTTCTTCCGACCATATTCCGCAAATAAGCTGATGCATGCACTTTATCAGTTCTTTGCCGCCGTATTAAAATAGCTCGGCGGACAATCCTTCGGCCCCCGCCTTTCTGTTGTTCCTCAAGCGGGTAATTGCAAATCAAATTTCTTCATGGTCGGGCAATGGTACATCGGCTCCATCGTCGTCTAATCTCCTCTTTCACTTACCTAGGAAGGTGTTTGATTTTCTACTTACGCAAGCATATTTAATATCTCCTCTCTCCCCCTCCTCTCCTCAAGTAATATGTACGCACCATCATTTTGTCATACTACGCACCACATTTTTCACCTCTGAAATATTCACGCACACATACACACACATACCCGAGCAATCTCTCGTACAAAAATATACTCACTCAGTTACTCAGTCAAACTAACGCCGGTAACTATGAACATATTTGGTTTGCTAAAATACTTTCCGCCATTTGTGCACGATTATCAAGCTGCTGTGTGTGTTTAGTAAATAATTTCAGTCAATATTTCTTCTACTTGTGAGCTAACTTAATAAATTAGTAGACCTCCACCCCTCCCCTATATACCCGCATATATGGCCACCAGCCAATGGCTATAACAAATATTTGCTTAACGTCACCATCAACGCGCTGGCAAATTAATGAAGCAACATGCCGCAAAATAATAGTCCAACAGAAGAGAAGGACTAAATAAAGTGTGTGGCATACACACCCATATTTCGGCTCGTTGCACGCAGTTACACCTCAACGCACAAATAAGCGGAGCAAAACGGAAAAAAAATCGAACACTTTCTGTACGAAATTGGCTGCCAAAGCTTTGTTTGAACCCATCCCCGTCCATCCGTGGTTCTTCCTCGTCCTACTTCGCCCTTCGCCGTTCTCTCTATCCGCATTCGGTTCACTTTGCTGCGGCCACTTTGTCTCTGCGCCTTTCTCTGTATGTATGTGTGTCTGTCTGTCTGAGTCACCTTTTGTTTTTGCGTCGCGTCGCTTTTGTATCCTTTAAGTTTGCCGTTGTCTGTCGGCTGTCGCTCGTCGAGCTCTAATATGCATGAGTGAATGTGCGACCAACAGCACTTCACACACACACTCGACTATATTGCTCCTCAGTCGCTGTGTCATCGCTAGTTAACCGTCAGCTTGTTAGGGTTTGAAATGATCTAATTTCCTTCTTCCGGCTTCCAATTTACCGGAAATATCTTCGTGGCCATAGTTCGGTGTGTTTGACTCGATTTTTGTGTTTGCCGCATTTGCCACGACGGCATTTGCGGCAATTACTGCGTACAAGAGTGGCGGGCACTTGATTAACCGCCATCTTAAATGAAAGTGGGTTGGGTGTGTGTGTGTGCGTGTCAATACTATATTTATATATATCTCTACACACACTCTCTTAAATATCTTCAACCATAAGCAATCAGCCAAAAACTAAAACTAAAAGGTGTAGTCGCCGCTATCGATTGCTAATCTAATCTTGTTGCCTGTCATTAGTGTCATTCAAGTTTTCGTTTATTTGGAAATTAGTTCGCTAATAAGTTCCACAACATTCCTTTTTTGGGGCAATCAGCAACAACAGTTAATTGCGCTACACGCATTTACCTCGATAAATTGTCGAGTAATTGATAAAGTTTTCTACACAATTTGCCGAGAGAAATAGATACTTGTAGTTGTTGTTTGTTGGCTAACGGAGTGGAGCGGACTTTTCAAGTTAATATTTTGGTATAATTTGGTAGTTGAAGTACTAGTTTATTAGTAACTAGTGGATGCTAGTTATATTAATTTTTCGAACATAGATAATGAGCGGCTTACATATCTGCTCCATATTTGATATCCGTTCCTATTTGGTTGGACACCTTGTAGTTTTGGTCGAAGCTGTTCGACGAACTATGAGCGATTTTACGCTATAAAGCCGATCACATATGATATCCATGTCAACTTTGGAATTCATTGTCGAAAGTGTTCGTTCGAATACATCCAAGGCAGCATAATATCTATTTCATTCGAACAAAAATTTGTGATTTGAACACGAGCATTACCTCCAACGATGAATATTTCGTAGGACCGTACATGCTCGACCGTGCTGTGGATAGGCCGTTTTAACAAAATTTTCGTAATATTTTTTAACTTCACTCCTTATCTTATACTTTTTCTCAACATTTACAACATTGTGAGCCTTCATTGACACCAAAGTCCAACAGACTTCCTTATAAAGCACTATAATATGTTAAACATTACATAACCTCTATTGTAAATAACGAATTCCTGACCATTTGCAAAGCAAGAATATTATTTATGAAGAGTCTGTAGAATATTTCATTCGATAAGTTTATAGTCTTCAAATAAAAATATATTTATTTTATCAGAATTCTATTTTATTAATCATTATGGATCCTACCGAAATCGATACACCATTTACATCGATTCTGGAACTATCCGATATCTGTTGCTGTCTCAGTGTCAGTCTCAGTCATTACCTGTGTCACCTAGTGTCAGAATCTCTATCCCTTTTCCTATCAAGAGCACAACAAAAAACTCACTGTGATCATAAAGGGTGATCCACTTCGAGGTTTCCTACTTTTTTTTTAAGAAAAAACACAGACAATTGAAATTGAGTGGGGAATATTTATTATCAGTATAAAGAACATAATTTGGCATTTAGTTTTTTAAAGATTATCTCTTTCAAATATTTGCCACAGCTAGTACGTCTCAGTTGGTCCATCCGTTAAGTAAAATATTCGATGACTCGTTCGAGTATTTCGCCTGGTATCTGGCGGATGACACGCGTGATGTTATGCTCCAAGTCCTCCAGGGGATTGGCCGCATAGACTTTAGTTTTACATATACCCAATTCAAAAAGTAAAACGGTGTGATATCACAAAATTTTGGTAGCCAATTGACCGACCCAAAATGCTCACCGAAGTGTTCTCTCAATAAATTCATTGATTGATGCGATGTGAGGGTAGTGGCGCTGTCTTGTTGGAACCAAATGTCGTCGAGATCACGTGCTTCAACTTTATGTATCAAATAGTCGGTTATCATGCCTGGATAATAGTGACCATTGACTTTTACGTTCTCATCAACATCATTTTTGAAGAAATATATATAAATAAATACAAACCACATCCAACCGTTGTTTTTTTCAGGATGGCATGTCAGCTTTGGAATCTCTGCAGATTGCTCTTCGTCTCAAATACGGCAATTTTTATTGTTTACGTACCCATTGAGCCAGAAATGGGCCTCAGGTTAGGTTAGGTTACTCTGGCAGGCTACAACGCCACATATAGACCAGTCTTGGTCCTTTGTGAAACCAGATGGAGTGCCGTCACTTGGTTAATGAGGAGTAGTCGTCCTTTAGGATGCCAGCGTTTGTTGCGAATTTCAAAAGGCTTTGTGCCTTTACCAACGAAATCTCTTCCAGATTAACGTAGTGTGCAGCCCCCAAATGCTGAAGCCGTTGTCTTGATAATGCAGGACATTCACAGAAGAGGTGCTCCATTGTCTCTCTGGTGAAGTGGGCCTCAAAGCTGAACAGAAATTTGCTCGAAAGCATCGGACCTCCTTGCATCGAAGTTTCTTAATAAAGTTGAACAAATTGTAAACGTGATTCAGGCGTAAGTCTTTCCATAATGAAATTCTAAACAATACCGAACAAAAGTAACATGACAGTTTGACATGATTTACATGTGATCTCTCAAAAAAGGTTATTCAAAAAAGTACGGCTACTTGTATTACCCGGTATTTAGAGGATACAGTGGACTCCGACCAATTCGTGCAATTACGCCATGATCTATTAAATATAGGTGTTAAAATGTAACCAGTCTAAACTTGGAATATCAACAGATTTATCTCTGAAGATATTGATTTCTAAAGTTCTAAGCCTATCTGTCATAAACTGAAAATTTAAAGTGCTTCTAGAAAAGATGATAGACTGGGGTGTATACTAAGCTTGGTATGGCTTTGTTCTGGTAAAATTTTTAAGCACAAAAGGTTGTGTGCGCACTCTAAAGAGGCTGAAGTATCAATATCAGTCCAAACGCTTCTCTCATTCGTCGACTAAAGTTACAGCCTTCATCATCTAACCTCAAATTGCCCATTTTGGAAGCAAGTCTTATAAAACCGGTACCAGAAACATACACTGAAAAGTCGTGAATTTCTGTAGTTAGAAACCAACTTCGGAAGTAGTAGAGGAATATTGCGTTCTGAAGCCAAAATGCTTCTCCAAATGATTTATGTAGTTATTCAATGGGATTCTAATATAGTTCTTTAGTGAGATTCTAATACGGATTTGAAAGTGTTATATTATCGAAGTTTAGATCTGAAACACCCTAAGAATCACAGCAAGTGTGAGACAAGACCTAAAAAGTGGAAATCGGATTGTCTCTCTTCAACTAGAGAACTTCAAGAGAGAACGCCTTGAAAGGAAATTCATTATTATTCTCTCTCGTTTCATAATCAATACGTCTCTCTCTCGTTTCAAATTTAAGGGTTGGACTCTTCTGCTATAATTTTTTAATTCTTTTCGAAGATCAAACTTTGATCATTCATAACATCTGTCATATAAGGTGGACGAAATAGATATATATAGACAATTTGGTTTTTATCTATATTTTGGATTTATTTTATATCTACATATATCCTGTAATTAATGATATTTTTTTTTTAACTTTTTTTTTCGAACTTTGAATACAAATATTTCGATTTCAAATTAAAGTTTTTTTTTTAATGTCTTTTAATATTTAATATATCGATCAAGTTCAAAATTGGTTTCTACTGTACTTCTTTGTCATTGTTTCAGTCCAAAAATGAGTTTGAGAACAAAGTTGGAGACTATTTTGTGGACCGTATGTGAGAAAATTGCACCAAGTTTTATTTTATTTTCATGGATGAACACTGGTTTCCATAAGGTCCGTTATATAAGAAATTTCTCATCATTTCTTATTCCACCTATACTCTATGTATGTTAGTTTGAATGTTTACAGTGTTTCTTTGATTTAATTTTGTACTCAATTATTTCAAAATTGTCTCTTTTTCTTTCAAAACACAATCTTTTGAGAATTATTTCAATATAAATGAAAAAAAAAAACCAAAACTAAGAATTACTAATTAACTTTCTTCTCGTCTAATTACATGCAACGCCTCGGCTAACGCTTGTAGGTCTCTTAGGAAAAACCGCCAGCTCAGGTGAGAACTGAAAGTGTTGTAGCAGTCTTCATTTCTTTAGTTCCCCACATAATTTTTGTTTGATTTAATCGTTAAAAAGTCGCCATATATTTGTACAAATGTGTGTTGTGTTGATTGCGTAACTGTTGCGCTACGAAATTAAAAAAATTCCCCACATTGTAAGCGTTTTGATTAACCGCATTTGTTATTTCACCTTTTTTGCGTTATTTGTGCACCAAAATTAGAAGAAAAGCGAGAAAAAGAGTGACGCTCAGTAGCCATGAAGAAAATCCGTATGTTTAATGTCAGTGCAAAACAATTGTGCACTTAAATTATATTAACTCATTGTAAGAAGAAGAGGAAGAAGACGAAAAAGCAGAAGCAGAAGCAGCTACAAAACGTATAATATGACTTGGAAGCGCGCATCGAGGAAGCAGCAGCAAACGACTTTGTTTCTGCACAAAATCACACGAATAAGGTAGTAAAATTCCTGCCAAGTCATAAAATTAAACGAACCACAACAAAGGCGATAATACAGATGGAGGAAAAAATATGTGCGGAATAAAAATAAATGAGCAGAGGGTAGTGAAAAATGTAGTGTAACGAAGTTGCAAACAGAGTTGCCGCTTTAATGCGAAAGATTGGTGTTTATAAGATTTGAGGAGAAATTATGGGTGAAAGCTTTGGTATTCTCCACAACCATTATTATGTTCGATGGAGTTTGGTCATTAAAAGATTTATATATGTGAAATTTTACAATCCATATAGAGATACTCTGCAATTTCATTTAAAATCTTGAGTTAATTCGGTTCTATAAGGGTCCAGTTCGGGAATATGTAGTTGTTCTAAGAATCGCGATAAGTACTGTCTCACATATTAACAGTGTTCTGGGATAATATCATCAACCGGGTGTCGGTTTTGGCCGCTTCAATAAACATTCGCCAGTTGTCTTTGCATTGCGCTCGACAGCGCCAGTTGGGGATTTCCCGTTCCGCCAGGTCCACGTGATCATTCCACCTGAGTTTCGGTTGTCCTTTTCTTCGTCGTATATTTTACGCGCTGGAGTGTTTTCTTCTGTTCGAGCGATACGCCCAAGCCAGCGCAGCCGCTATATTTTTATGCGCTGCCGATAAGCTCATACAGCTCGTCATTTCAACGAATCTGGTATTCATCTAAGTCCACTCGTATCGAGCCATAAATCCTACGGAGCACTTCCCTCGAAGTATACCCTTATGGTATATAGTCAATATCCATCAATAGAGCCTTAGACTCATGTTTAATGCTTTTTGTAAATCTCGAGTGAACTTTAATAGGTGTTTCCAACCTACGACAGGAAGTAACATTTTTATACACAATCTTTCGTTGAAATATGTCTAGATCTGAAACACCCAAAGAATCACAGCAAGTGTAGACATAAGTAGTGGAAGTCGGACTGTCTTTCTTCAACTAGGGAACTTCAAGAGAGAACGGCTTGAATGGAAATGCATTATTATTCTCTCTCGTTTCATAATCATACGTCTCTCTCTCGTTTCAAATTTAAGGGTTGGACTCTCCTGCTATAATTTTTTAATTCTTTTCGAAGATCAAACTTTGACCCTTTGTAGATATATATATATATATATACTAGCTGACCCGGCAAACTTCGTTCTGCCCAAAATAGATTTTTTTTCATTTCAAAAATTACACCGGTATTGGTTTTAATAGAATATGAACGATTTTTCTAAATTTTACTCGGAAGTGAATTGCCAGAACCTGCCTGATAAACATTTTTTTCGAGGGTACATTAATGCTTTTTGAATTTAATTGCTTGAAAAATGCTACTCTTTTCAATAATGCTGACACATCACGTCCAGGATTTGTTGGCCATTTAATAAAATTAAGTTTGTACTATTCTCATTCAATTTTATTAGTTTTAATCGAGTCTCGAAAATATATAATTTTAGTACATATTTAGTTTAGGGCTGCACGGTACACGATATTTTTGGTTTTCTGTTCCGTGGCGTAAATAAACAGTGAGGAAGGTTTTCCAACACAGGAACACGCCACATAGAGCTGGCCATGTGAAAAGCAAGACATTTCTAAATTTATGCCGCATACTTCCAGCGACTGCCCTTGTAACTTGTTTATTGTCATCGCAAATGCAAGTTTCACTGGGAACTGCAAACGTCTGAATTCCAAATCTGTTGAAGTTAATGGAATTCGGGGAAGTAAGCATTCCTCTCCCTTGAACGGGTCTTTCAAAATGCTTGCCACTATTAAATTGTCCATTAGCTTGGTCACAATCAGTCGAGTACCATTGCACAGTTTGGGAGCATGAAGATTCCGTAGAATAATAACCACAGACCCAACTTTGAGACGCAAATTATGAGGCGGCATACCAGGCGGCATCAAAGAGTTTAAGAACTCCACTGGGTAATTTACTACCTCGTTTTCATTTTCAACGCGATCGATTGATTTCTATGACCGCAGATCTCCCGGAATTTGATTTTGAATCGTCCAATTCAAGTCGTTGACATCCATATTTTTTGCTACTAAAATTGTGCGCGTGCTTAACCAATCGCAGTTACCATAATTTTGAGCAATATTTGGATATACACTACTGATTAGTTCATATTTAATAGATGTGAATTGGATTTCATATTTATTAGTTGGAATCGATATTAATCCACTGCAAGGATCTATCGGAACTTGTCCATTTCCGATTCGCAGCAGCTCTTTTGAAAACACCTCCGCAGTTCTATCGTTTTGCAGCAAAACTCGCATATTCATGGTAAATGAAATGGTTTTAACAAACCTCCACAAATGCGATGACTTCAGATATGCGTTTAGCTCATCCGCTGCTGTTGATTTTAGAATCACGGGAAGTGTTTGTCTAAAGTCGCCCGACAGCAATATCATCACTCCTCCAAAGCAACGATTATTGTTGCGCAAATCTCTCAGTTTTCGGTCGAGTGCTTCTAATGATCGTTTGTGGGCCATTGTGCATTCATCCCATATGATTAACTTACATTTTTTTAAAACTTGTGCCATTGCTTTCAAACATTGCAAACAGGACTTTCGTGTATTTGCAAGTTTAATGGAAGCTTTAATGCTGAATGTGCCGTTCTTCCACCTTCTAACAGTGTTGCAGCAATCCCGGTAGATGCAAGAGCTAATGCAATACCACCTTGCTAGTATTAAAGACAATAGGAACGTTTTGCCAGTCCCGCCGGGCGCATCGAGGAAAAATATGCCACCGTTTCCACTATCTACAGCATTTATTAGCTGATTGTACGCACTGCTTTGCTGTTCATTCAACAGTGGAACATTTGTTTGTACTTGTTGTTGCAAGTGAGTTATATCGTAAGCACGCTCGCGTTCCAATTCGCGACTCACTAAATCCCTTGTTTGACGACTTGGTGCCGGCATATGAACTTCAATCAATAGTTTTCCACTCATAAGTAAACATAAATCTTCAATAAGGACTAATGCCACATTATAGATGTCAGCGTTCATTTGTAAGTCGACATTTCTCGTCGCTAATCGCAGGCGATGCAAAATATCTTCTGCCAAGTCATCTTTGTAAAAGAAAAATAGCACGTAACACAACCAAAATTACGATATAACCGCTACTGTCACCGATAAATAAACAAAAATAGCAAGAAACAACCAAAATGTCGTGCTAGGTGGAAAATGAGATAAATATATGGTGGATTAACAACCAAAATAATTAAAGATTGTATGGGTGGCTCCACGCCCCCTTTTTCGATAACGCCAAGTTTTATGTGTGAGAATGGTGTTATTTCCTATAGCTCTATACCAATTTTCATGTTCCAACTTTAAACACTTTTGAAGATATTCACCTTGAAAAATTCAGTTTGTATGGGAGGTGCCACGCCCCCTTTTCCGATTACCCCTTCATTTATGTGTAAGAAGGCTTTTGATACCATATAGGTCTATACCAATTTTCAAGTCCCTACCTTGAACCCTTTCACAGATATTCTGCTTAAAAAATTCAGTTTGTATGGGAGGTGCCACGCCCCTTTTCCGATTACCCCTTCTTTTATGTGTAAGAAGGCTTTTGATACCATATAGGTCTATACCAATTTTCAGGTCCCTACCTTGAACCCTTTCACAGATATTCTGCTTAAAAAATTTAGTTTGTATGGGAGGTACCACGCCCCCTTATTCGATAGCCCCCGGTTTTATAGGTGAGAGTGGTGTTGTTATCCTGTAGCTCTGTACCAATATTCATGTTCCTACCTTAAACACTTTTGAAGATATTCGACTTGAAAAATTCAATTTGTATGGGAGGTGCCACGCCCCCTTGATATTTTGTTTTTATTTTTAGATGTTGGCCGATTCTCATAGATACCGGATAAGCACAAAAAATTTCATCAAAATCGGTCAAGCCGTTTCGGAGGAGTATGGGAACGAAAACTGTGACACGAGAATTTTATATATTAGATATACCATTGAAGACCACATAAGACAATTTGGTTTTTATCTATATTTTGGATTTATCTTATATCTACATATATCCTATAATTAATTATATTTTTTTTTTACTTTTTTTTCGAACTTCGAATAAAAATATTTCGATTTTGGAGGTTAAATTCGAAAATCGGAGAATAATTTTTTTTACTTATGACTCAATCTTCTGGAAAAAATTTGTTTGGTCCAATATCCAGAAAAAAGTTGAGTTTGCTGTATAGTGGTATGAAACATTCGTGATTTTAGTCAGATTTGTTTCATTAAAAAAAATCACTAAAAATTTATTTCACTGCTATATGGCAATAATGATTGCCAGCAATATGCACGTCATGCTGAACAATGCATATGAAAAGATCAAATCGCAAACTACACGTGCAACGCGGTGGGGCGTTATGGCCAAAAAAAAAATGAAATGAAACTGCTAAAGAGAGTCGAAAGTCGACTAAAGTGCAATAGTAAAATATAAAAGGCAAAAATCCAAAAATAAAAAAATAGCAAAAAGAGAGAGAGAGAGGTTGAAAGAAAATTACAAGTTGCACTTTTGTCGAATTAACAGTACGGAACTCATTGATGCCACTAGTAAAGCTCGTTGCCCGGGTTGCCGGCAGTCATGAATGCAGTAGTAATTGCAGTTCATACGCAATGACTGGAACCTTTTGTTCAGGTTTCATATATATCATGTATATATACTTCTACATATATATATTCTGAGTAGATACAATATTGCTCAGAATAGATTTTCAAATGCTTGCATATAACTTCAAATATATGTGCATAGTATAGCTCGTAGTTGCAAATAAATGACTGGCTAGTAGTGAGTTCTTGCTTTGTGATATAATTTACATCATTTGCGCAGCATTTTTCTGATCTATTTCAATAGCGAGTTGCTATTAGTAACTGAGGTCTTTTTGAAATTGCCTCAACAATGAAATTCTTTCCCCAAATGTTGGCTCATTTGCAATTTATTGTGTCCTTTCATAGTAGCTATTTAATGGGCGCTTTTAAATCATTATGAAAAAATATAGTAGAATAGGAAATAGCTCATTACTCAAATATGTTCGCAATATTGTGAGAGATTGTATATTAATTTAGTACAGCTGAGGCTTGTTCATAAACTCTCAAAGTAATTGAGTTAGCTATCGACTTATAGCCTATTCATACAGCCAAATTAATTGATCAATCAAAATTTTTATTGAAAAACCCGTTTTTGCCTTTTACACTGCCGGCTACTTCATAACCGATCAGCTGTTATATAATTTAGTTTTTGCTTTTCATAAGAAGTTGGTAAGTTTCATGAGCTGATTGATATTTTTAGCAGCGACATCTACCTTAGCTTTTTTTGATCAAAAAATACAGCCAATCGCTGACAAATAACCTATTAGAAATGCGGGCTTTGTCCCAGAGTTGCATTTCATTTTCAAGTTGATTAAAATTCTATTAAAAATTAGTGTAGGTTTTTATTTTGTATGATAAATCGATCTTAAATAGCTTTTTTATCGAGTATTGGCCGTTTAATTGATCAATTAGCTCCTGTGTAAAAAGGCTATTACATGCTTCTTGTTGATCAATGTTGACTAGTTTTCAACTATTACAACGATTTCGAGGCGATCTCATTTCAAAATACGAACATGCTATAATTATGTTAAAGCTCAGCACTTTCTCTCTCAGAGACGTATATGGATTAAAAAGTTTTGAAAGAGAGCTTGGCTCAGCTCTTCGTTGAATTTAATGGACAAATTTAATAAAAATGTTGTGGTTTCTCTCGCAAAGTTGTTGAATTGAGCCAGAACTCTTGAAGAATATTTCTTGAAGCTTTTTGTTAAGGATTATACATATATTGATATTGAGTCAGTTTGAGAATTATGCAATGAGTAAGTTCTCTTTGAGATAAAATCATATATGTATTTCATAGAAATCACACTTATTTCATATCCCACATTTCCTTAATTCTTCTGTCAAATGATTAAAAATGTGTAGTTAATATCGGGTGATAACCGAATACGTTTCGTAAGAAGCCAGTATTAAACCCATTGGTTTATAAGACATTATAATTATATAAGCTTACATGATATCGAAAATACTCAAAATTTATTGGAGAATTCTCGAGAACCTAATTTTCTTGTGACATTGACTAATGATATTATTTTCATATACGGTTATCACAGAACTTAAGGTCTAGATGCGTCGTCCGGCAGGCACTATACCTACCTACATGTTGAATATTATTAAAATGGTGATAAAATAAATAAAATTTAAAATTTATATTATATTTAATTTAATTAATACAAATTAATATTTACCTGTCTGGCTTTAATGAAATTCTATATTAAATAAGTACCGTGAAAACTTTAAATTGCAGTTTAATTAAATTGAATTTGAAAGCATCTTTATGGTACATTTTCATATGTAAATATTCATATGCAAAATTAAAATATATTATTATTTACATATGACATTTTAATTACTGCATAATACAGCCAAGAAATACGATTCATGCAATATTAAAATATTTGATTTGCATAATATTGGGTTCCCACTTCAATTCAGTCGCTGTACACCATACTCTATTTAAATGAAATTATTACAAATATATGTTTGTAACGTTCTTAATTGTGGCAATTTAAATTTTTACTTTTTTACTTGATTTTATTGACCAATAACGCATTAATGAATACCTATATAAAGGGTGATTATTTAACGTATAGAATTTCCTTAAGAGATAGCTGTCAAAACAGCTGTCAAAGTAAGGACATGTGTTTGATAATTATGTTCAGTATACATTGGTAATTTGTCATCTAAATTTGTATACCGGAGCAACAGTTCGAAAAAATATATTTCAACTTTGGGTTATATGCGTCAAACCCTATTTGAAAATATTACCGAAAAAGTTCATTAATGTCTAGTATACAAGTGAAATTGTCATATTTAGAGTGCAAACAACTCTGAAGAGGCTAAAAGCCTTTTCGCACACATCCAATTTCATTTAATACTTTTATCACCTTTTCACACAGCCCAATTAATTAATCAATTAAAATTTTGATTGAGAGACCCTTTTTTTGTCCTTCCCACTGCCGGCTATTTGATTAACGATCAGCTGTTATACATTTCATATCATCAGCTGATTGCTATTTTATCAATAAACGCAGAGTTGCATTCCATTTTCAACTCGATTTGAATTCGATTAAAAATTAATGTAGAAATTTCGATTTTTTTGTATGGTAAATCGATCTAAATTAGCGCTTTAATTGCGCAAAGACTGTTTAATTGAAAAAAACCTACAGCCTGGCCGCAGAGTTGCATTCCATTTTCAACTCGATTTGTATTCGATTAAAAATTAATGTAGAAAAATTCGATTTTTTGGTATGGTAAATCGATCTTAATTAGCGCTTTAATCGAGCAATGACCGTTTAATTGAAAAAACTTACAGCCTGTCCGGAGAGTTGCATTCCATTTTCAACTCGATTTGTATTCGATTAAAAATTAATGTGGAACAATCCGATTTTTTGGTATGGTAAATCGATCTAAATTAGCGTTTTAATCGAGCAAAGACCGTTTAATTGAAAAAACTTACAGCCTGTCCGGAGAGTTGCTTTTAATTGTCGAAGAATTCGATTTTTTGGTATGGTAAATCGATCTAAATTAGCGTTTACCATTTAATTGAAAAATGAATTCCTGTGTGAAAAGGCTAAAACTCTCTAGGCTCCCTTTCATGCGGACACACATGTTGACTGATTTGATTTAAATGCTCAAGAATTATTGTTTTATCGGAGAAGGCTTCACGGATATTCGATTCACTAAATTGTAATTCTTGTCTAAATTGCAATGGTCCTGACTGGTTGATGCAATAAGCCAATCGTGGTCAGCGAACCGCCATTTGCTTTCGGTCGACTTTTTATTGTCAAAACATTTCAAGATGTGGGTTTGCCAATTGTTCAAGATTGAAGTACTTTTTACTGCTTTTAGTGATAAATAAATCCTTTGTGCTGATATACTAGCAATTCAGACGTACTTACTTATACTTAGTTGTCAAATGTGATGTAATATGGTTCGAGAAACAATACTTTAAACCGCTTCAAATATCTTTTCGAAAATGTGTCCGCACCATGCCATGGAACCTAATGGTGAAACCGTAAAAACCACCATAAATATCAGCGTATTATGCAGTGACAGTACGAATACGTTTTCATACCTTCCACTCTGACTCGATTGCCAACAAATCATATTATTTTTAACTATAACAAGAAAAAACGTTAACTTCAGCTGTACCGAAGCTAATATACCCTTCACAGGTGCATTTCTTTTAGTAACTATGTGTTTAAGCAAATCTAAAGACGTAAGAAAAAGTAAGTAAAAAAGAAAACATTTAACTAATGCTTTTTAGCCGGGTTGTTTGCTAGAAACATTAAGGTTCTATAGTTAACCGATCCGAACAATTTCTTATTATATTATTACCTTAAGCAGTAATCCATGTCAAATTTCGTGAAGATACCACGTCAAATGCGACAATTTTCCATACAAGCCATTGATTCCGATTCGTTTTGTATAGCAGCTATATGCTATAGTGAACCGATCTGAACAATTTTTTCGGAGATTAAATTATTTCTATGAACAATAACTCACACCAAATTTCGTGAAGATATGTAGTAAAATGCGATTCCGATCGTTCAGTTTGTATGGCAGCTATATGATATAGTGGTCCGATATCGGCAGTTCCGACAAAAGAGCAGCTTCTTGCAGAGAAAATAACATCTGCAAAATTTCAAAACGATATCTTAAAAACTGAAGGACTAGTTCGTATATCTACAGACAGACAGACGGACATAGCTAAATCGACTCAGTTCAACATACTGATCATTTATATATATACTTTATAGGGCCTCCGACGCTTCCTTCTGGGTGTGACAAACTTCGTAACAAACTTAATATACCCTGTTCAGGGTATAAAAAGCTTTCTTCTATGGAAGGTATAAAGTTTTGTTAGTTTTTGGTGTAATTTTGAAGGGTAAATCCCAGTGTCTTGAAAACTATCCCAATAGTTTGAGTGCTGAGAATAATTTCTAAAATGCCAGCTGCGACCACAAATGTTTGGTCAGACGCTGTCTTAACGGTCTCAATGCATGTGTCTAAGCAGCTTTCTGCTTGGCTTGCGATATATTAACAGGGGTTAAAGAGGACGGTAGGATTTTTAGAATTTTTCGGACAAAATTTGATATAAGTTTAAATTATCTAGCATTTTTGATATTTTTTATGGCTTTTCATTGCTTTAGAAGCTTTTAAAGCGTGTTAGAGGTTACATAGCAAACAATGAGCGCGTATGTATGTATGCGTGCGTGTTTAATGTAAGCTTTATCTACTTTTATCAGTTATATGCACAAGAAAGACTAATTGCAGACACGCACAACAGCATAAATTCCTGAACTTTTTATATATTTTATTTGTGTATATGTATGTATGTGCTTCTATATACATATCTGCCTGTATATATATATTTTTACTTGTACTAATCGCCATCGATGTGTGCAAACTCGTGCAAGCCGCGCCTTTTACAGATACTTAAAATTTAATTAGGAACGGCAATTTGACCCACGCAAAGTAAATTACAACAACAACAAATAACAAATCACAAATAAATCAACGAGATCAACGAAAATGAAACGAAGCGCTTTTTTTTAGGATATTCTTTGAGAGCATCTTCGCTTGCCTGCCTACACGCAAAACGCAAAACTTTTTCACCACAAAATTATGGCCGCGCAACTTGGCAAACTTGTAACATTCTTAAGGAAGGTCGGAGTCGGAGACGGTGGTCGCAGTCAGAGTCGGCAGACAGTGAACATTTTTCTAATGCTTTTAAAGTGAAGCAAAGCTTTAAAGCGCCAGCGATTGGAGTGTTTGGTCCGACAGTTGGTTGGTTGGCGTTGTGCGCTGAAAGCCTTTACCGGCTCTTTCAATGAACTTGAGCTTACGCATGACTGACCGCACCGCAGCCCCACAGCAGCGCGTATCGACAAACAGTTATGTTTTTTGTTTTTGTTTTTGTTTCTTTCACTTTGCTTTCGCTCGCTCCAGTTTTGCGTGTTCAAATGCTTGCTCAAATTTACCACGTCCAAAAGCTGAACAACTTTTTTTTCTATGCTACATACTTTTGGGCAGTCAAAGAGTTCTCTGCTAACGGTTAAATGGTACAGGAGGACTATGTGCGCTGTGCAAAACAATTGAAGTAGAGAGAAGCTTTAAGTTCATTTTAGTGCGAGGAAAAGCAAAAAAAAAATGTTTTTGTAGACAAATGTGTGGTTGTAGGTATGTATATGTAAGTATATATGTGTATGTACGTGCGTTCAACTTGCTTGTTGGCATTACCAACGCATCAACATCGAATTTAATTTACTCGAGTGGGTGAGTAAGCAGATTGCTGCCTGAGTTCTCTGCTAAGCTTATGTGCACTCAAATGCAACTAATCCAAAAGGGTGCACACACACACATACCCACACACACGCATACACACATTCATATACAAACACACCTAAACATATATGTGAACATAAACCCTCACATATGTATGTGTCTTCTTATTGCTTGCCGCGCCACTCAACTGTGTTGCTAAACATGAAAGCGTACAATAACAAGCCAGCAAGCAAGTGTGTTGTTGTTGCAGCAGTAAAGTTAAGAAAAAGTGCATCCTTTTCGTTGAATCGAAGCACTTAATTTAATGAAATATTAAAAATTCCTAAGCCTTCGAACAGCAAGGTACAGAAAACCAGGGTAAAATGTTGCAAAGGAAAAAACAAAAATGTTGCAAAGCAAAAAAACAAAAATGTTGCAAAGGAAAAAAATGTTGCAAAGGAAAAAAAATGTTGCAAAAGAAAAAAAAATGTTGCAAAGCAAAAAAGATGTCGCTAAGAAATAAAAAATTTTGCAAAGCAAAAAAATAATGTTGCAAAGCAAACAAAAAATTGCAATGCAAACAAAGATGTTGCAAAGCAAAAAATGTTGCAAAGAAAAGAAAAAAATGTTGCAAAGCAAGGAATAAAATTGCAATGCAAACAAAGATGTTGCAAAGCAAAAAATGTTGCAAAGAAAAGAAAAAAATGTTGCAAAGCAAGGAATAAAATGTTGCAAAGCAAATATTAAAGATGTTCCAAAGAAAAAAATGTTGCAAAGCAAAAAAAATCGCAATGCAAACAAAGATGTTGCAAAGCAAAAAATGTTGCAGAGAAAAAAAAAATGTTGCAAAGCAAGGAATAAAATGTTGCAAAGCAAAAATTAAAGATGTTCCAGAGAAAAAAATGTTGCAAAGAAAAGAAAAAAATGTTGCAAAGAAAGGAATAAAATGTTGCAAAGCAAAAATTAAAGATGTTCCAGAGAAAAAAAATGTTGCAAAGCAAAGAATGAAATATTGCAAAGAAAAAATAATGTTGCAAAGAAAAGAAAAAAATGTTACAAAGCAAGGAATAAAATGTTGCAAAGCAAAAATTAAAGATGTTGCAGAGAAAAAAAATGTTGCAAAGCAAAAATTAAAAAATGTTGCAAAGAAAAGAATAAAAGATGTTCCAGAGAAAAAATTTTGCAAAGCAAGAAAAAAAATGTTGCAAAACAAAAAAAAATTGGCAAAGAAAAAAAATTTTGCAAGAAAAAAAATGTTGCAAAGAAAAATAAATGTTGCACAGCAAAATGAAAGGCGCATTGAAGTTACACAAGGCATTAGAAAAAAGCAAAGACGTGCGCATGTGAGTGCCCATTCGCTTAGTAGTGTAACAACAAAGTTCATTTCTGCCAATTCACTGGCACTCCAACAACTGCAACTGACAGTCAAGCGTTTGTAGAATATTCTACGAACATTCTTTTTTCGTTTTTTTTCTGTTTATGCTCAAAGCAACTTTTCTATATATGTATGTAAGCACTTTTATTGCTTGTTGTGTTTGTCGCTGTGTGTGTGTGTGCGGATGGCGGTTTTCTACTTCAATAAACGAACGAAAAGTTTTTTTCCATATACATACACACAGCCAACCGATATACACCCCCAACATAACAACAACAACAAGAAAAAATATTGCTTTGAAAATCCTCTAAACCCAAAATCATATGGGCGTCTGACCAACAAATTTTCGCAATTTCGCATTGCATTCGATTGCTGGATGTGTATGGATGAGTGTATGTATGTATGCTGTTATATAGTTGCTGCTATATTGATTATAAGCAGCGAGTCCATAACAAAGTCAGGTTCATAAATGTTGGCCGCGTTTACACTATGTTATGTTGGCAAGTGCAAATAGCATGTCGATAAAATGTGTTGCAATGGGCCAGTGCCAGAGTTGAAATCGTAAAATCGCAAATAGTACACAGACGATGGAGTTGGAATGGAAAATATATATGTATGTTGTATACATATGTACATACATTCAAGCGTGTGTGGAAAAATTCATTTTGCCAAGTAAGCATATAAAAAATTGTAAATTATGCGCTTTCACAAGAATGTTGGCTATGCGCTTGTCGCATGTAGGTTTATATGATTATGTGTGTGTGATTGGAACTATTATATAAGATATGTCAGTTATGTCGTTGCATTAATGTAGTGCATAAAGTATAATTCCTTTAGAAGGACATATAAAGACAGCTGTTAATAGACAGGCTGGCAGGCGAAAAAAAAGTCGCCAGAAACATATTATGAATGTCATAAAATCTTATATTTTTGTGATGCTAAAGTATTATATTCTCTTGACATCCTGATGTCATGAAATCGGTTCACAACCACGCCTATTTTCTAAAGGGTCAACCATTCGAGGTCCCATTTACATATCCCCAAAGGAAAAAGTCTAACGGTGTGATATCATACGATCTTGGTGGTCAATCGACCGGCTCAAAACTTGAAATTATCTGCTCACCGAAGTGTTCTCTCAAGAAATCCATTGATTGTTGCGATGTCTGGGAAGGACGCCTTCTTGTTGGAACCAAATGTCGCCGAAATCATGAGCTTCAATTTCAGGCATCCAACAGGCAGCTGAACAGAATTTGCCTCGAAAACGTCGACTCTTTTTGGAACTTTTCCCGAGCCCATAGATCGAAGCTACGTCGCTTGACAAGGTCGAGAGGTCGAGTTCTTGCACAAGCGGTATTTTGTACGCTTTTAATTTAATATTATTTCGACGTAAAATGCCCAAGTCGTTCTATACATCCGAGTCCGAGTTGCTGCGAACGCCGTCAGATCGACTCTCCACCGTCTTCCTGTACACTCTCGGCTACGGCTACTATATATTCTTCACTGAGAGCTGAACGTGGTCTATTCGGTCGAAAAGTATCAAATAATGAATGCCGAGTCTCAAGATAGGAGATGATGTTGCAAATAGAATGCTCAGTAGACCGATTAAGTTGACCAAAAGTTGAGCGAAGCATGTGAAACACATTATTTCCATGATGAAATGCCAAACAATACGAAATAAAAAAAACATGACATGACGCGACTCGCCCGTGATCTGTCAAAAACACGCTAATGAAAAAGGTAGCTCTCCTTGGACAATCCGTTATATAACACAATTTTTAAGTCCATCTGATTCATTCACTTAGGATTATATAAATCAAGAAACAATGAAGATAAAATTTTGTACAAATACTGCATTGAAGGTGTGATATTGCTCTTTAAAAATTGTCGATTTCAGATACATATGATCCATATATCGAAAATGAAGATCTCAGTGCTTATGAATATTTTTTTATCGGTAAATCTCTCGGACAAATATTTTATAGAAATACAGAGAGAATCTATTTTTGTTTTAATAATGTGCCTTTGAGGCATCTCTCCGCATTTGAAGAACTATAGACCACACATAGATCATAAAGATAACATTGAAAACTATGCCTTATTTTTTTTAAAGAAAGAAACGACTATCGATGAAACGCTATTATGCTTGCAAAAATGTGCCGAAAAAAACTTAATTTAATACCCAAAAAATCTTAACGCTTACTAAAGGCAACCATGTCTGGTATTTCAATCTTCACCTTATAAAAGTGATGTGATCCAGAAAGAACGATTTCCACTCAATTTTATCCCCTAAAAATTAATTGTTTTTTGGGAAAATATTTAGCATTAACTTATAGAGTTACCAATTGGAAATTTAGAAATCGATTTACGAAAACTTTTTTGAGCTCAGCCTATATATTTACGTCTCTGATCGGAAACATCTAACTAGTCGGAAAATTACTAGTTTAGGTCTAAAAATCTCAGACAGAAATTGAATTTAGGGATATACCAGCCTGCAACCGAAAAATTGGCACGAAAAACTAACTGAAAAAGATTTGAAAGTAGCAGAAAAACGTCAAACAATTTTTGAAAAATACTTGTTTATATAAATAACTTCTTGAGTGAAAACGAACTGGTTGGAAAAATACTAGTTTACAACTGAAATTTCTGAACAGAAGTGTGAAAAGAATTAGAATATAACCAAATAACAGAAATTGAAAATTAAAATCTCGAAAAAGTTTAATTTTCCATTGCAATTTTGGTTTCATAAATTTTTTTTTTCGTCTTGTATGAAATCTGACAGTTTAAGTCGAAATTTGACAGTTCAAATTTTGAAGGTCAGTATGATATAAAAAGCCAGTAATTTCTAAGAAAAATGTTTATCAGCTAACGTGTGCGGTTTTCCGTCATCAAGTCATAAAAAATTCCAGCTGTTTGTATGTACATAAAAAGACAATCGACTGACTAGTTAGATTTGTGGCGCATGCATAGATGGAACTAGTTAGCAAGTGGTTCATAACTAGTTGGCTTTACTGCAGGGAATATACTCTATAAATTATATATGTATATTTATCAGTAAATATCAGTAAATATAGCCCTCTAACCTCCTCTAGTTATTATACTCTCGCAACAAATGTTGCTAAAGAGAGTATTATAGTTTTGTTCACATAACGGTTGTTTGTAACACCCAAAACTAAACGAGTTAGATATAGGGTTATATATACCAAAGTGATCAGGGTGAAGAGTGGAGTTCAAATCCAAATGTCTGTCTGTCCGTCCGTCCGTCCGTCCGTCCGTCCGTCCGTCCGTCCGTCCGTCCGTCCGTCCGTCCGTCTGTGCAAGCTGTAACTTGAGTAAAAATTAAGATATCTTAATGAAACTTGGAACACTTATTTCTTGGCACCATAGGAAGGTTGCTTTCGAAAATGAGCAAAATCGGACCACTGCCACGCCCACAAAATGGCGAAAACCGAAAACACATAAAGTGCCATAACTAAGCCATAAATAAAGCTATGTAAATAAAATTTGGTATGAAGGATCGCACTATGAAGAGGCATATTTGGATGTAATTTAAGTGGGCGTGGCCCCGCCCCTACTTAGTTTTTTGTACATATCTCGCAAACCAATAAAGCTATATAAACCAAACTTTCTGCAGTCCAGTTTTTCAGCCACTTCCTAATACAGTCCAAAAATGAAAGAAATCGGATCATAACCACGCCCACCTCCCATACAAAAGTTAGGTTGAAAATTACTAAAAGTGCGTTAACTCACTAACGAAAAACGACAGAAACACTAAATTTCACATAAGAATTGGCAGATGGAAGCTGCACTCAGATTTTTTTACAAAATGGAAAATGGGCGTGGCGTCGCCCACTTATGGGTCAAAAACCATATCTCAGGAACTACTCGACCGATTTCAATGAAACTTGGTGTGTAATAGTTTCCTTACATCCCAATGATATGTTGTGAAAATAGGCCAAATCGCTTCACAACCACGCTTACTTCCCATATACCAGAACTTTGAAGACGATCTGAATCGTTTACTTTACAATATATAAAGTAAGTACTAGTGAAGATATCGGTGCAGAACTTTGCACAAATACTATGTTTATAGTGTGGCAGCCCCATTCTAAAAATCGCCGAAATCGGACCATAGGTTTTTAAGGCCCATATATCGAACACGAGGACCTCGGTGCTTCTAACCTAATATTATGGTTTCCAACTTTCAATGGACTTTATACAATATATATGACTAATATTAATTATATACTCATAATATAAATAAAGTTAAATAAATAAATTGCGAGAGTATAAAATGTTCGGTTACACCCGAACTTAGCCCTTCCTTACTTGTTTTTGTTTAATTTTTTACACCCCCTTCCAGTAGTACTCGCAAAGCCTCTGCATCAAAGCAAATGCACAAAATCGCATGCACAAATGAACACAAATGCTAAATCGCATCATGTTAATTTTAAAATTTCCCATTAATCGGCTTATTATAAAAGCATATTCCAAGGTAAATCTTGCAAATTGAGTTTAGCATTTAATTCCACAGAGCTGAGTTTGTGACGTAAATTGAAATTTTAAATTGCATTTTGATATAAGGATACTATTAGAGTAATACACGTAAATGGATGGTTAAAAATATGTGAGAGCTGTTAATATAAGAAGAATGGGTACATATGTACATAGCAGTTTAGTTAGAATTTAGTTGATGTTTAATAGAAAGAACTGGATTTGAGTGATGATGAGCTCCGTTAATGGTCTGGTGTAATGATAATGGAGATCTGGTTTCTCAATATACATATATTATATTATTATATTATATATACATATATTTATATTTCATAGAAATTAAGTGAAGATGCTCCTGAATATAGAATACTCTGAATACTCTCTCGCTCTCTCTCTCTCTCTAACCTCAATAAATTAATACTAATTCGATTAGAAATTCGACTATGTTTTTAAACTCGTAAATTTCAACAATTACTTGGTATTCATCTATAAGTTCTTACTACTAAAATTTATGAATTATATTACAGTGGAATCTCCCTAACTCGAAATTCTATAACACGAAGTTCTCCATAACTCCAACTCTTGAATTGGCTATAGAAGTCAAATTTCATACAATTAACATGCCATAACTCGAAGACACTCTAGCTCGAAGTTGTTTGTGGATTTTGGCGATTCGAGTTAGGGAAGTTCAACTGTATATTATTGAGAGCCAAACAATATTGAGTGTAAATGAGTATATATTAAAGAATTAGCCAACGTGAACCTTTTGAACCAGCATTGCCACATGCTAGTAGAACTATCTATGTTAAGTTTAAAATAAAAAATATACGAAAATTCGTTGAATTAATTTCCAGCACACATTTTAAATATTCTGACTTTCTTAAGCTCTTTTCTATATACTCTCTCTCACTCTCTTTTCGCTCTCTCTATCTCTTTAAAATACTATATTGAAAGTGGTAGTTCATATATTTGTATTTGGTTTTTTTTTAAGCTGTTTATAAAAATCAAAATCTTAAAAACATAAGTGCTTATAGTTAAATTTTTTTTACCCATTTCTTACACTTATTATTTCATATTTGGTTTACTCCCGTCTTTGAAATAAAAGATAAGCAAATTTTGCAAATTAATTTCACTTTTATATTTTTAGACCACAAATACAACAATCTATGCAAAATAACAAGCTTAAGCTTGATATGAAAACATGAATATAAACAGATCATATAAAGGGTGTTTCATAAATAATGTGAAAATAGATTTTGGTAGAAAAAATAATATAATTTTAAGTAATTCTTTATGATTTGGAATCATCGTTTTTTTGAATGAAGTGGAGTTAAAATGTAAAATGCATTCCGATCTTTATAACAGAGTGAGAGCAAAGCTACTTCTGAGAGCCAAATACGAGCGAGAGCGAGACAAACATAGTTTGGTTTTATATCTTTATCTCTTGATTGTTTATCTATTATGAGTTTATACAATTGTCTCTTTCTATATCTCTTTTATAGATTAAGGGGTTAGGGGTAGTCAGAGACACGAAAAAATTAGAATTTTCAGTAATTTTTGTTTGCTATTAAATCATGTTAATTTACAAAAGTAATACTAAGGCATAATTACACAAAGTTTTGACTTAAAGTCATGAAAATTTAAAAAATAATTTCCAGAGTTAGAGCTGTCTGTGTCGGCCCAGTTTCAAAAAAGGTCTTTGCGGTGACAATCATAAGTGCTTGGATATTCATCTAAAATCAATCAGATAAAAAAAATAGTTTTATAAATAGATAATTCTGGGCCTGATCGAAGCTTTTTTTTCAAAAATTAACAAAATTGCGGCCTCAGGAATTTTTTTTTTAGATATTCGGGAAAAAATCAACAGTTAATTGCTCTTAAAAAATAGAATTAAAAAAAAAAAAATCCTTCGATCAGGCCTGAGTTTATTATGTATTCTAAAAGCTGTATGAATTTCATTAAAATCTACAGAGCGGTTATCGCGTTACAGTTGTCACCAGTTCAAAAAGCATAGTTTTGTGATAAACGCATTTAAAGTTGCTCCCGAGCGTTTTGGAGCGCCCGAGCGTCCTTTGTTATTTGTCGAATAACTCGAAAAGTTATTATCGGATCAACTTCAAATTTTCAGAGAATACTTTCAAGATATTACACTTAACGAAAATGCAAAAACAAAAACAAAAAAAAAATTACTTTTTGAAAATCTTGACTACACCCTAACCCCTTAAGAAATAAAGTGTTCTTCCACCTCTACCAGAATTTGTGTGATGTTTAAGTGAAAATTAACTTACAGCTGAGCGACAAAAGTGAGAGAGAGACAAAGATAGAAACCCAAGATGTTGAAAAATAAATTCTCTCAAACTTAGAGTTACATATACTGTTTTACAATATATAAATATAGACTCTAGTAATCTTACATGCAGCAATTAACCGACTCACTTTGGTTTCCAGAGCTACTGACATATTTTTATTGCTGTTTCACTCTGTTTCCGGCTTAAGAAATTTCTTGAGATCTTAGAAAGAAATTTTCAGAGGACCAATTGTCTTCATCGAAATGGTTAAAAGCAACTTTAAACTATTGATCTTGGTGTTCAAATTAACAATTGTGACATTGACTGTATGGCATATTGGGTTCAACATACATCATGAACCAGTGATCATTCAAGTTCATGTCTTCAGTTTTCAGAATCAGATGACATGTTTGCAAGTGTTGATAGTTCTAGAGACTAGTAGTCAAGGGTTTTTGAATACGGACGCTACAAAAGTAGATCGATAGGGACAGCAATCCTTCCGATCTTTTGACATTTCTCTTCAGCAAGGTTTGCCATTCCATCATTGAAAGATATACCAACAACGAATCGAAATTATTAAAATTTACTACCGAAATTTGGTGTCAGTGGTCTCAACTTTAGGAGCACTACGAATGGCTTCGTCTATAAGCAAAATCTGTTTTATTGGTCAGGCAGTAATCCACACGTACTCCATGAGTCACCATTGCATCACGAAAAAATTACGTTTTGGTGCGGTTTATGAGCCGGCGGCGACATTGGACCGTACTTCTTCCATGATAATTAAGACCGGCATGTTACTGTGATGTGTGTGAAATGATAACCGAATATTTTTGTCCCGAATTGGATGATATGGATTTGGACAATATGTGGTTCCAATGTGGACGGTGCCATATGGGGATTGTCAAAATCGATTAATTGAAAATCGAGTTTGGTGAACGTGTTATTTCGCGAACTGGCCCAGTCAATCGTATGATTTGACGCCGTTAGACTATTTCTTCTTGTGGGACTACGTCAAGTCTATGGTCTATGCCAACAAGCCAGCGATGATTGATGAACTTCGTACGAATATCGAACGTGAAATTGCAGCAGGCCGATTTATGCTGAAAAACCATCGAAAATTGGGTTCAGCGTCTGGATTTCTGCAAGCGTGCCCGTGGTGGCCATGCAAAATAAATCGAGTTCCCTACACAATGGTATAAAGAATTTCATTGGTATCCCAAACTGTAGCGTTCTTATTGAGAAACCTTTTATAAGTGAGAGGCGCTTCAGACATTCCCTGGATGACGACAATATTATTATACTCTCGCAACAAAAGTTGCTAAGAGGGTATTATAGTTTTGTTCACATAACGGTTGTTTGTAAGTCATAAAACTAAACGAGTTAGATAAAGGGTTATATATATCAAAATGATCAGGGTGACGAGACGAGTCAAAATCCGAATGTCTGTCTGTCCGTCCGTCCGCCCGTGCAACGGATAACTTGAGTAAAAATTGAGATTACTTAATGAAACTTGGAACACATGTTCCTTGGGACCGTGAGAGGGCAAAATCGGACCACTGCCACACCCACATAATGGCGAAACCCGAAAACACATAAAGAGCTATAACTAAGCCATAAATAAAGTTATAAAAGTAAAATTTGGAACAGAGGATCGCATTAGAAGTGGGCGTGGCTCCGCCTCCAAATCGGTTATTTGTATATATCTCGCAAATCAATAAAGCAATATAAACCAAACTTTCTGCAGTCTGTTCTCTTACGTACCACACCACACACCATGAAAATAGTTGAAATCGGTTAATAACCACTCCCACCTTCCATACAAAGGTTAGGTTGGTTAGGTTGAAAACACTAAATTTTACAGAAGAAATTGCAGAAATTAGCTGTCATCAGATTCTTTACAAAATGGAAAATGGGCGTGGCATCGCCCACTTATGGATGAAAAACCATATCTCAGGAGCTATTCGACCGATTCGAATGAAATTCGGTATATAATATTTTCTTGACACCCTGATGACACGTGTGGAAAATGGACGAAATCGGTTCACAACCACGACAATTTCCCATGTAACTCAGTTTTGAACTCCATCATATTTCTTCACTTTATCATGTATGCATAAGAAACCTATGAATATGGCGGAATAAAACTTTACACAAATACTGTATATGGTCTGTGGCATCACTTGTGAAAAAATTGTCGAAATCGGGTTACAACTTTTCAAGGCCCCTGATATCAAACATGAAGAATTCAGTGCCTCATGGTAATTTTTCACCACCCTGTATATGTGTGATCATTAAAAATTTCGCACTAAGAAATAACGGGCACACACACATAGAGTTGTAAGCATAAATTCAGCTATTCTCGCATGCGTGCGTTCATAGCCTGCAAACATTAGATTGAAAATACGCTTGTAAAAGTTTTAAATTTAATCTCTTAAGCCCTGTACTCACATATATGTATTACTCTATGTAAATACATATATATATATATACATATATATGTGTAGTATATATATATGTAGCATATTTACGAACATTACGCATGTTTGTGATTTGCTTGGCATGTAGTACTTGTGTGCAAACAAAAGCCAAGCGCAAAGCAATTGCTAGAGCTGGCTGTGTGCAAATGTTTTTGTTGCTAAGTAAAGCAACATTAAAAGCTGAAAAAAACTTTTTTATGATGGTGTAAAGCACAAATGCAGCTACTTCACCGCTGCTTAACTGATTCCCCACACAAGCTATACAGTCTCTTAGATAAATCTCTACTTGCCGCTTGTCGTGAATTCTATATCTGTGTGTGTGTGTGTGTGTGTGTTTGTATTGTGTGGCACCCTTTAATGTTAACAAGTTAAAAAGTAAAATATTTGTAGCTTTTCACTTTCTTAATTTCTGCAACTTGCTGTGCTTTTCGCAACTTTCCATTTGCCTTGACTCGTTGCTACAACGCTGCGTCTGTAAGTATGTCGCTGTGTTGTTTGTGAAAATTGTGTTCTTTTTCTTGTTGTACTTAAATTTTTCGGCGTAATTTTCTGTTAAGCAACACATCAACTAGTACAAAAGTATACTTTTGCTGCCCTCGGGATATTTACCGAGCATTTTAGTCTGCTTTATACCTGCGCTGGTAATTCGAACTTTTCCTGTTGCACGCCGGCTCGGTTCGGACTCATAAGCAGACACGCTTTCCAGCTGTAGACATAACGGCTGTAGTTACAACACATAACTCGACGGAATTGTGCAAATTTCGTATGTATGCCTCATTTGTCCGTTCTATGGGGAACCATTCCAGCTGAAATGGTTCTTCGCTTTCAACAGTGTGGAGGCTTGTAAAGCGGTTTATTCAAATCAGTCAAAGTTAAATTTGAAAAGTTTAATATGTGAGCGCACGTTCTGAACTTGCATATACCGCAATTCTTTCGCTCATATGAACATTCGTTTTTCTTATATCAAGTAATCGTATATGCAGAGTTGCTTTTTGGTGGAATTTCTTAAGTTTTAGTTTAATTAAAGGTTGTGGTTTTCGAGAAGTATATCGGACACCAGGGAAGTATGATGTCTCTACATATGGACACTTGGAACCTTCTACTAAACTTATAATATAGTACTCAGTTGTTGTTGTTGTTGTAGCGGTTATCCAGGCCTGTCTGAAACGACAAGCTCAGGCTAATTGTCATGGAAGTCATCTAACGGGAGCTCCAAGAATCGAGCTGTCGGGTCGGACCAAAGGGAAAGGGATGTTAAATGAGTAGGGTTAAGGGGGCATGCAAAGAGGTGGTTACTGTCATGCGGGGACTCTTTGCATGCAGGACATATGTTGAGTATGTCAGTGTTGAGTATGTAGTCTGGATAGGTAGGACTGCTGCAATATCCAGAACGAAGTTGCGCAGGTGTCACTCTAGTTTCGCGAGGCAACTCGAGCTCTGTGTCTGCAACGGTGGGTGTTGTTTCTCCAAGTACGCCATTCACGGGTAGGGAGTCAATGAAGATGTTAATAGCTCCTCTGTGAATGGTGTTCTGTGCTTTTCTATAGTTAGTCGCGTCCGAAGTCTCAGTGATAGATCAGGCTTGAGTCCTGTCGAGCTGTCATGTTGTTATTGTTCAGCATAGTTTGGCATTTCATCATTGAAACACCTATGCCTGAACAGCGTTTCCAATTTGTTCAATTTTATTACGAAAATTCACGTTCTATAAAGAAGGTGTTTTGCTTGCTTCGCTCAACTTATGGTCAACATAATCGGCCTATTGAGCGTACTATTCGCTACACCATCACTTATCTTGAGACCCAGCATTCATTATTGGATAATATTCGACCGAATAGACCACGTCCAGACGCAACCTTAGGCGAGAGTGTTCACGAACACCGTGTATAGTCGATTCGGCGCCGTTCGCAGCAACTCAGACTCGGACATATGGAACGACTTGACGCATTTCACTTCGAGATCTTAAATTGAAAGCGTACAAAATACACCTTGTGCAAGAATTGAAGCCGCTCGACCTACCCAAGCGACATCGCTTCGCTCTAAGGGCTCTTGAAATGTTCCAAGAAGATCCGACGTTTTCGAGCAATATTCTCTTCATCGACGAGGCCAAATTTCGTCTTAATGGGTATGTGAACAAGTAAAATTGCCGCATTTGCGACGAAGACCAACCTGAGGAGATTCAAGAGCTGCTATTTCATACAGAAGAAATAGAAATAGAACAGTTTGATGTAGTTTGTGGGTCGCTGAAATCATCGGTCCATATTATATCTTAAAAAATTATGCCGGTGAGAACGTAACCGTCAATGGCGATCATTATCGCGCCATGATAACCGACTATTTGATGCCTGAAATTGAAGCTCGTGATCTCGGCGACATTTGGTTTCAACAAGACGGCGCCACTTCCCACACATCGCATCAATCAATGGATTTATTGAGGGAACACTTCGCTGAGCAGATAATTTCACGTTTTGGACCGGTCGATTGGCCACCAAAATCATGTGATATCGCGCCGTTAGACTTTTTCCTATGGGGATATATAAAATCTAAAGTCTATGCGGACAATCCCACTTCGATTCAGGCCTTGGACTCAAAGATCACGCGTGTCATTCGACAGTTACCAGTCGCAATGCTCAGATGAGTCATCAAAAATTGGGCTCAACGAATGGATCAACTGCGACGTAGCTGCGGCTAACATTTGAAAGAGATAATCTTTAAAAAATAAACGTCAAAGAATATTCTTTCGAATGGTTATAATCATTCCCCATCAAAATTGAATGAATTTTCCATATTTTTTTCCTTAAAATAAAAGTGGGGAAGTGGGTCTCAAACTACGAACGATTCAAATTAGTTGGTTGATAAGGTTTTAAACAGAGCTTCAGAGGACTGGAACCTCATCAGCCGAAAACTGGAAATGCAAGAGTAAATTTATAACAAATTAGTGATAATGATAATCATTACTTAAGCTTCCCGAATTACCTATGAGTCGACGTAGTTGGTTCTTAAAGATCTTTGCCTCTAAACAAAACATATACATTAACCCTGTGAAGAAGTGCTAAACAAAAAATGTTCATTTTCTAAAACTCTCTCGTCTAAAATGGACTGTAGTAGTAGGGTTTGCAGGAAAATCTTATAATTTTTACATATTTAAGGCTTGACTGCTTTCTGTTAGAGGGTCTAATAAATTAAATCAGAACTCTGATAAAAGCTTTCTGGCTTGCGGTTATTAGGTGTCAGAATCTCTATAGTTCTCCAAGAATATTTAGAACCTTTCAATAAGGTCGCCTAATTTGAGAGATGATGCTATCTGGTTTAGCTTTCAGGGCATATCGCGTTACCAGGGTTAATTTCCAGTATTCGTATTGTTTTTCTTCTTCTCGGAAATTAAAAAAAAATTCTGAACGGCTTAAAATTTGTCAAGTCATGCATTTCGAAATGAAGGCGCTCCACAAAAATAAGTGAGCAGACATAGTCAAAGCATCAGACATATCACTCATTTACATGAATAGTGTCACAACTCAAAAAACACGATTTTCTTTATTTGCTAAATAAGAGACAATTGAAAACTTTAAACCGCTCTCCTGAAAAATCGACTTTTTTGAGTTGTGACACTATTCATGTAAATGAGCGATATCTAAAATCGACAAAAAGTACTTATAAATGTGGACATTTCTAAAGAGACACCTTGAAAACCAAATCATTTTTTGTGAATTTTATTTTTAAATGTGCATTAACGCTTGAAAAACCACCTCAGGTATTTGAGACCCTGCAATAAATGTGTCTCAATTGAACCTACTCCAAACTATATGTGGCAATATTGCTTGTAACTCCATTAAATTGCATGCGGAAAAATGCTAAAATGAAATTATCACAAAAAAAAAAAACGCAGAAAATAAATAAAAAACTAACGAAATTTTCTTCTACTCCACAGGGTCCGATCCGAATCCATTAGCATCTGCGTACATGTCAACGGCCGCTGGCTTGCCACAATTCAGCAGCACCACTTTATCGACTTCGCCACTGGCCAGCGTGGCATTGAGCAGCGCCGCAGCAGCAGCGGCTGGCAAACAAATCGAAGGTAAGTTCATTAGCGCGCCGTACTGCGGTGCATGCAGCCATGCGCACCCTCGCTGCTGCAGCGCCCAAGGTGTGAAATGGTGGGCAGGCAAGCACATTTTAAATATGTATTTTTTTTGGGGGGGATTTTACACAGATTTTGTGCATTTATGTATGCCAACGTTGCATGTGTATGTATGTATGCATGCGGGTGGCGCCACACACACACACACACAGCTGTTGCACATGCAGTTAATGCTGTTGGCCCTGTGCAATCGCTAGCATGGCATTTTGATTAATTTACCAAATGTCATAACTGTTCATATTGCTGCTAACTGGATGTATATACTGTGTCGCTGTGCTCGAGCGCTTATTTGCTCGTGTGCATTTGTTAGCAGCAGCAGCTGCTGTAGCGTTATTGTTGTTGTTGTTGGCGTCATCGGCTATTGTTTGATGCGGTTTTAGCGTTTTGCTGAATGTGCCAGTTAATGCTGTTGCCACTACTGCCATGTAATTAAACAATTTCATGTCCGTGTCCGTGTTCATGTTCGTGTTTCGCTTATGCAGACATGACACATTTGAGACGCCCAACGGGCAGAGCTAACTGCAACGCCAACGTATGCTCATTAATCAAAACTTCTACCATAACAAACTAACTAACTAACGGTACAGAAATATAGTACATACAAACATTGGCGAATATCAACTTCATTTTCATAGTATTATTTATGTTTATTTTTCCCGTTAGCCGGTACATCATATAACATTTCATGTAAAAGTTACGTATACGCCATGTCGTTTCTTTTTATACTCTCGCAACAAATGTTGCTAAAGAGAGTATTATAGTTTTGTTCACATAACGGTTGTTTGTAACACCCAAAACTAATCGAGTTAGATATAGGGTTATATATACCAAAGTGATCAGGGTGAAGAGTGGAGTTCAAATCCGAATGTCTGTCTGTCCGTCCGTCTGTCCGTCCGTCTGTCCGTCCGTCCGTGCAAGCTGTAACTTAAGTAAAAATTGAGATATCTTAATGAAACTTAGAACACGTGTTCCTTGGCACCATAAGAAGGTTAAGTTCGAAAATCAGCAAAATCGGACCATTGCCACGCCCACAAAATGGCGAAAACCAAAAACACATAAAGTGTCATAACTAAGCCATAAATGAAGATATAAAAAAAATTTGGAATAAAGGATCGCACTAGGAGGGGGCATATTTGGATGTAATTTTTTTTGGTAAGTGGGCGTGGCCCCGCCCCCTACTAGGTTTTTTGTATATATCTCGCAAACCAATAGAGCTATATAAACGAAACTTTCTGCAGTCGTTTTTTTTAGCCATTTCCTTATACAGTCCAAAAATTACAGAAATCGGATAATAACCACGCCCCCCTCCCATACAAAGGTTAGGTTGAAAATTACTAAAAGTGGGTTAACTCACTAACGAAAAACCGTTAGAAACACTAAATTTCACATAAAAAATGACAGATGGAAGCTGCACTCAGATTTTTTTACAAAATGAAAAATGGGCGTGGCGTCGCCCACTTATGGGTCAAAAACCATATCTCAGGAACTACTCGACCGATTTCAATGAAACTTGGTTTGTAATAGTTTCCTTACATCCCAATGATATGTTGTGAAAATAGGCAAAATCGCTTCGCAACCACGCCTACTTCCTATATACCAGAACTTTGAAGACGATCTGAATCGTTTACTTCACAATATATAAAGTAAGTACTAGTGAAGATATCGGTACAGAATTTTGCACAAATACCTGCTTTCTCTTTTGTCCTATTTCATCACGTTCTTACATAATATTTCCTCTGCAGTTCTTAGAAATGCATATTACATGTTCTATGTGATACTCTACAGTGAAAGAAACAATGGCTTCTTACCTACTTTGAGTACCTTCGACAAGCCAATTTGGGTATCCCATATTTTTTTGAACAGTTCAAGTAGATATTTGCATTAAATTTGGATTTTCAAAGAATCGTATGACTTCTGGTTCGAAATTCCTCTTTCAATCTCTCCCTCTCTCTCTTGCTTTCTCTTTATCATTAACTTTACCTCGTGCGCTAGCTCTTTTTATATATTTATCCTTTTCTTTCTCATTTGACTTATATTAAGTTTTGTCGAGGCTCATATCAGGTTATATTTGCAGTTTCACTTTCTCACTTCTGCTCTATAACTCTGTAAATTTATGACCCTATCTCTCTCTTTCTTTACCTCTTCTCTTCCCTATACCTTTGTCTTCCCTCTCTCTCTTACTGTCACTCATTCTAAGGACGGCAAGCTATAGTTTTCTCTCTCTCTCTATTGTTCTCTGCCGCTGTTATTGCCCTCTATGGCTTATTGGACTGAAAACTATATAATCATAAAATTAACTGTGATGGAAGTACCAAAAAAAACTGGAATTCCTCTTATGAGGGTTCAAAAAAAACAATGCCTTTCCAAATCAAAAAACAAAAAGTCTGAATTCAAGTCTCAATTATCTTCTTCTTCTTCTTGACTGGCGTAGACACCGCTTACGCGGTTATAGCCGAGTCCAAAACAGCGCGCCACGCATCCCTCCTTCTGGCAGTTTGGCGCCAATTGGTTATTCCAAGCGAAGCCAGGTCCCTCTCCACCTGGTCCTTCCATCGGAGTGGAGGTCTGCCTCTTCCTCGGCTTCCACCAGCGGGTACCGCATCGAATACTTTCAGAGCTGGAGCACTTTCATCCATTCGGACAACATGACCTAGCCAGCGTAGCCGCTGTTTTTTTATTCGCTGGACTATGTCTATGTCGTCGAATAACACATACAGCTCATCGTTCCATCGTCTGTGGTATTCGCCGTTGCCAATTCTTAAGGGACCATAAATCTTCCGCAAAACCTTTCTCTCGAAAACTCCTAGTGCCGTCTCATCGGATGTTGACATCGTCCACGCTTCTGCACCGTAAAGTAGGACGGGAATGATGAGAGACTTGTAGAGTTTGGTTTTTGTTCGTCGAGAGAGGACTTTACTTTTCAATTATATTCCATAGTAGCACCTGTTGGCAAGAGTGATTCTGCGTTGGATTTCCAAGCTGACATTGTTATTGGTGTTAATGCTGGTTCCCAGGTAGACGAAATTATCTACAACTTCAAAGTTATGACTGTCAACAGTGACGTGGGAGCCAAGACGCGAATGCGCTGACTGTTTGTTTGACGACAGGAGATATTTCGTCTTGTCCTCGTTCACCACCAGACCCATACGCTTCGCTTCCTTATCCAGTCTGGAAAAAGCAGAACTAACGGCGCGGGTGTTGTTTCCGATGATATCGATATCATCGGCGTACGCCAGTAGCTGTACACTCTTGTAGAAGATTCGTATTATTTTCTCCAGCATCAGGTTAAAGAAATCACACGAGAGTGAGTCACCTTGTCTGAAACCTCGTCTGGTATCGAACGGCTCGGAGAGGTCCTTCCCGATCCTGACGGAGCTTTTGGTGTTGCTCAACGTCAGCTTACACAGCCGTATTAGTTTTGCGGGGATACCAAATTCAGACAGTCTCAATTATCGCTTTATTAAAAATTGTTTTCTCAACTTTGATATTCCTATAATTTGAAAACAGCTTTTTAATTAGGGAGTGAAAAGACGGTATTTTAGCACACAAGCTCCATAACTGATGGACGCCTTATGCCGCAAATTTAGGTAATGTTAGGCATATGAGACGAAATTAAAGAAATGTAATGAGTTAAACTTGTTACCCCAAACCGGTCATAAAGTAATATGACTTGCTTTAAACAAAAAAGATCCAAGCTCAAAAGCTCTTGATTAAAGAAAAGCTTAATCTCAAAAATCTCAATTTAAGCTCAAGATAGCTCAAAGCTTAAAAGAACTAACTGAATAAAAGCTCAATACCAAAAAAGCTCAATTTAAGTTCTAGAAAGCTCAAGCGTAAACGTTATTATGAAAATCCGAAATTTCTTTAGTATTACAAACAAAACTGAGTATTGACAGCTCGATGAGATTACTTGCTTTCTCAACATATATATAATTTCTGATTTGCTTTAAGGGGTTATATACAGTTAGACGGCCGAAAAAAAGTGTATTTTCCAGAATTTTTTCTGAGAAAACTTTTTAATTTATTGATCCAAAAATTTATACACATATTATGGTATCTTTTAACTGTATTTTAAGACTTAGTACTAGTAAAAATATTTATTTGAAAAAGAGCTACAGCTGATCTCCAGGAGCTCCTCTCAAAAAAGACGTTTTGCGGTGACCACTATATCTCGGAACTGGATCATCCGAAATTAAAAAACCAAACAGATTTCGTTAAAATAATGTTAAATCTAGTAATTATTCGAAGGAATAAGCAAAATAAAATTTTTTGACAAAATGGCGGTTTCTCAAAAAAAAAAAATCGATTCTTCACCGAAATTTCGGCCTTAAATTGTATATAAATAAAAAATGTTTATCGGAGAGAAAAAAATCTTCGATTAATCACTAAAAAATATATTTAAGAAGGTCGTGTTAAAATTTGAGACTAATCGGTCTAGCCGTTTTCGAGTAATGTTGGTCACCGACTTTGAAAACACCATTTTGAGAAAAACGCGCTGCCGCTCGGACCTTGTACTTCCTAGCACTCTGAAACGCCTTTTCAAATTTGCTTGTAACTTTGAAAATATTCACCGGAACGATATGAAATTTTCTGTGTGTATTCTTAAATATATGTTCATTAAGAAAATGAAATAAAAAAAAAATCGATTTTTTGAAAATTCTAACTGTATATAACCCCTTAAATTTTTGAAAGCTTTTTACTACTTAAAAAGTTTTAAGCGCTGCTAAAAAGATTCTAAAATGTTTCAAGAGAGAAGTATGTAGAAGAATATGATCGAAAGAAAAAATAGAACAGAAATTTATCAGAAATAATAATTTGTGTACTCTGAGCTAGTAAAATAAACTCAAAAGAAAATCATAAAAAAAATAAAACTTAATTTGTTATTATAAAATAAATAAAATCAACATTTTTCACAACTAAAAATCATTTTCAAAAACCTGCCACGAACAAATGCAAAACATGATTATTATTAATTAGCATTGATTTACCGCGATATACACCCAGCAGACAGCTGACAAATAATCACTGCGCTCCGTCAATTAAACGCAATAAATAATAGCATTTCAACATATTAATGCGACAACCATTTCATTTTGCATTTTAAGTGCATTTAATGATGACTTATGAAGGTTCAGCCACACGCCGCGCGCACACACACACAGACCTTTGACGATGAGACTCCTAATGACCTTAAATAAATCCATTACGGATGTACCACCCACCCTAGTCGTGCGACTGCTGTAATACAATCAACACAACGCCACTGACCCCGGTCAACCCTTGCGACCGCTTGCTTTTGTCGCATGCACGCCTCGTGCCACATGCGTGCTCGCACCTTGATGCACTAATGCAATTTCTGTTGTGTTTAAATTAATTAAAACGAAATTCATACACCGACTGCATACCTAAGTGCCAACGTGTTTATGCGTGTGACACTCGTATAACTGTATATACCTACATGCATATAGGCGTGCCACACATGCCAAGCGCCTTGTGAAATTTGCAACGCCAAAGTGTTTTGTATGAGTAAATGCATTAATGCAACACGCCAACAACAAGGCTCACCTTGCGCGTGCAAAGCACTGCGTTGGCTAAAAGCTAAAGGGGCTACTCACTTTATAATGCCTCTTCTGTGCCATATAAGGCACGCATAGACGCCTTTGCGACCACAGTGCCGCCCAACAAGCGTATCGTAACAGTCATATAGCGTTGCTCAAAGCAGCGAAAAGCTTCTTCAACTATAAACGAATTTGTGTACGTGCATGTCATCCATCCAGCTATAGTTGCCTCCAACAGGCGAATCGTCGACTCGTCAAAGTGTTGTCGTCGTGCTACGCAAAGGCAACACATATGCATACGAACTTACGAAAACGTGCTCCTCACTGCTAGCCAGTGGCTATGACCACGAAATTTTAATGGAGGGGGCACGATGAACTGGCAGGTGGTTCACAGGTGGTTCCGAAGTAAGTCTGTTCATTATAAAATGACCAACCAAACTGAGTATAAATCAAGTAACAGCTTTCTTTTTGACAACACTCCGAAAATAGTATTACCTCATCGAATACCACACTCCGTTATACCTTTTTTCGATTCCCTGACATCCCGCTAGCTTCTGAATACTCTCTAATAATGAGTTTTTCAATAGGGACACTACAAAAGTAGACCAAAAGGAACGGCGAACCACGCCATATTTTCTCTCGCTCTTTTGACATTTTTTTCAGTAAGGTTTGCCATTTCATCATGGAAAGATATATGATCCAACAAAGAGTCGAAATTATTAAAATTTACTACCGAAATTCGGTGACAGTGACCTCAACCTCACGAGCGCTACGTCCAATTTAATAAACGTTCTGTCAGCTAAACAATTGAACAATCTACCAGACAGAGAATATCACAACCGATTTATTGATAACCAAGTTTGGTGAATGTGGTATCTCACGAAAAGTTCCTGTCATTGGATTCGGTCGTGTGATTTGAAGCCGTTAGACTACTTCCTATGGGGCTACATCAAATCTATGGGCTATGCCAACAAGTTGGCTTCGATTGATGAACGTCGAAAAGTGTCTGGTCTTCAGCAAGCGTGTTCGTGGGGGCCATGTAAAGATATGTTGTAGCGCTCTTATTGAAATCCCTTTGGAAGAGTTTTTTTTAGTACGCCGAAGCAATTCTTAATAATCAATGCAATGTTAAGAGGACTAGCCAACCATTTCTAATAAATATCTTACAGTTTTTCCTGCTTGGACCCAGAAGACAAGATAAGATCTCTAACGTTGACAAATGCTTTATCGCGGATTGGTATTAGCGTCGAAACCTACGCAATTCAAACAAATCCAAGCTTTCGTTTTCGCTGAGATGTTACATGTTGTATAAAAATATATATTATTATATAATCAGCAGAAGAAATGAGACGTTTCCTAGTCAGTTGAGCGAGCGAGCAATAGACTTTGGGTCAAGTAGTATAGAAAAATTGTTCAACATTGCCAGATTTTCTTCGTAGTGTATATATCTTCTTCTTGACTGGCGTAGAAACCGCTTACGCGGTTATAGCCGAGTCCATAACAGCGCGCCACGCATCTCTCCTTTTGGCAGTTTGGCGCCAATTGGTAATACCAAGTGAAGACAGGTCCTTCTCCACCTGGTCCTTCCATCGGAGTGGAGGTCGCCCTCTTCCTCGGCTTCCACCAGCGGGTACTGCATCGAAAACTTTCAGAGCTGGGGCACTTTCGTCCATTCGAACAACGTGACCCAGCCAGCGTAGCCGCTGTCGTTTTATTCGCTGGACTATGTCTATGTCGTCGAACAACACATACAGCTCATCATTCCATCTTCTGCGGTATTCGCCATTGTCAATGTTTAAGGGACCATAAAAAATTGTACCTTCTCTGTTTAGCTCTGCGGCTCGAACTAACCAGCATCAGGTTAAAGAAGTCACACGATAGCGAGTCACCTTGTCTGAAACCTCGTTTGGTATCGAACGGCTCCCGATCCTGACGGAGCTTTTGGTGTTGCTCAACGTCAGCTTACACAGCCATATTAGTTTTGCGGGGATACCAAATTCAGACATCGCGGCATAAAGGCAGCTCCTTTTCGTTCTGTCGAAAGCAGCTTTAAAGTCGACAAATAGATGGTGTGTGTCGATCCTATTTTCACGGGTCTTCTCCAAAATTTGGCGCATGGTGAATATCTGGTCAGTTGTTGATTTTCCAGGTCTAAAACCACACTGATAAGGTCCAATCAGTTTGTTGACAGTGGGCTTTAGACTTTCACATTGTACACTCGATAGAACCTTATACGCGATGTTGAGGAGGTTTATCCCACGATAGTTGGCGCAGATTGTGGGGTCTCCCTTTTTGTGAATTGGGCAGAATACACTTAGATTCCAATCGTCGGGCATGCTTTCTTCCGACCATATTCCGCAAAGAAGCTGATGCAAGCACCTTATCAGCTCTTCGCCGCCATATTTGAATAGCTCGGCCGGCAATCCATCGACCCCCGCCACCTTGTTGTTCTTCAAGCGGGTAATTGCTTTCTAGTGTATATATACATACATATATATGTTATCGTAGTACATGAAGACATGTTTCTTTCACAGCTCAAGTTCTTGAACATAGTAGCTTGTCTTGTATGTGTACTATTCCAGCAGTTTCAACTCTTGTATAATCTCACGACGAACCATAAGGTCATTCTTGATAAAATTTGGTGATTCTTCGTAAACTTTTTATACTCTCCACACAGTATATAACGGGTGATTTTTTTGAGGTTAGGATTTTCATGCATTAGTATTTGACAGACATGGTGTCAAAGAGAAAGATGCTCAGTATGCTTTGACATTTCATCATGAATAGACTTACTAACGAGCAACGCTTGCAAATCATTGAATTTTATTACCAAAATCAGTGTTCGGTTCGAAATTTTTTTATCGACAAATTTTGTTCAGCGATGAGGCTCATTTCTGGTTGAATGGCTACGTAAATAAGCAAAATTGCCGCATTTGGGGTGAAGAGCAACCAGAAGCCGTTCAAGAACTGCCCATGCATCCCGAAAAATGCACTGTTTGGTGTGGTTTGTACGCTGGTGGAATCATTGGACCGTATTTTTTCAAAGATGCTGTTGGACGCAACGTTACGGTGAATGGCGATCGCTATCGTTCGATGCTAACAAACTTTTTGTTGCCAAAAATGGAAGAACTGAACTTGGTTGACATGTGGTTTCAACAAGATGGCGCTACATGCCACACAGCCGCGATTCTATGGCCATTTTGAGGGAAAACTTCGGAGAACAATTCATCTCAAGAAATGGACCCGTAAGTTGGCCACCAAGATCATGCGATTTAACGCCTTTAGACTATTTTTTGTGGGGCTACGTCAAGTCTAAAGTCTACAGAAATAAGCCAGCAACTATTCCAGCTTTGGAAGACAACATTTCCGAAGAAATTCGGGCTATTCCGGCCGAAATGCTCGAAAAAGTTGCCCAAAATTGGACTTTCCGAATGGACCACCTAAGACGCAGCCGCGGTCAACATTTAAATGAAATTATCTTCAAAAAGTAAATGTCATGAACCAATCTAACGTTTCAAATAAAGAACCGATGAGATTTTGCAAATTTTATGCGTTTTTTTTTTTTAAAAAGTTATCAAGCTCTTAAAAAATCACCCTTTACAAGATTTTTTCGCATAACTGTTCTTTGTAGTATCTAAAACTAATCTAGAAATAGTTATTGATCTCTCAGTAAAGGTATCAACATTTAATTATAATCTAAAGGTACAGCTCAATTTGTCTATCTAATATGTGGCAACGCTGGTTCAAAATTACACCTAGCTGGTGCACATCTTCACCGGTGCGGTTTCAATCGCCTTTATACCATTAACCAACCAGCCAATAAATGCATTATCTCAATGAAATTAAGTGGATCCACACGTCCCCCTACTTCCCAACGCATCAGTTGAGCGAATTTCACATTTCAGTGTGTCGCAAACTGATAAGACTATATTAATAAACAAAAATCTAATAAAATCTATTAATTAATACATGAAACCCGAGCGCGACGCTTTAAAAGCAACTCGTATTGTGCTTAAGCTTAAAATATACACATATATGTATATAGATATACATACAAACATATGCATAGAAACATTCATATATAGTGACGCAATATGGTTGGCTAATGATAAGCGTATTGTTTGTATGTTTAGCGTGACTTGTTATTGTAGTATTGTTGTTCTAATTAGAAAGTGCCGTTACAAACAAATCTCTTTGAAGGCATTAATGCTGTGCCGATGCTTTGGCTGGCAACTGTCGATGTTATTAATAATACTAATGCCTGGCATGGCATGTCTTCGATATAGTGGATTATGTGACTCATGTGTGTATGTGCATTATTGGACAACAACATACATATTTGTATATGTATATATATATACATAGTAACACTTAAATATAATACCTATACTTGCGTTAATATTTGCTTACAGCCACTCTAATGCACATATGTATGTATCTAGTTCATAGTTGTCTTACTTCAAAGCAGTCTCAAGATAATGCCTGTAGTCATGTTTATGTACATAAATACATATTTGGTGTATTAGTGGTGGCCTGATTAATTGCAATTTATATAAATTTTAATTGAAATTAATCTATTTAGCAAGCTTATTGAGTTCTCATGGCTTTTATGAGTCGAATCATATCGAGGCTGACATATAAAGGGTGATCAATTTCAAGGTTCCCACCTCTTTCAAAGAAAAAAAAACACAAAAAACTCAATTTTAATATGAAGTGTTTATTGTCGAATGATAACAACGAAAGAACATTCTTTGGCATTTTTTGTATAAAGATTCTCTCTTTCAAATGTTGGCCATGTCAGATGGTCCATCCGTTGATTTCGATGACTCCTTAGTGTATTTCGACTCGTAACTGGGATTGAAACACGTTACTTTTTGCTCCAAAGCCTATATCGAAACGGGATTGTCTGCATATACTTTAGACCTTACAAATCCCCACAGAAAAAGTCTAACCGAGTGATATCACACGATCTTGGTGGTCAATCGACCGGCCCAAAACGTGAAATTATCTGCTCACCAAAGTGTTCTCTCAATAAATCGATTGATTGATGCGATGTGTGGGAATTGGCGCCGTCTTGTTGAAACCAGTTGTCATCAGGCATCAAATCGCTAAGCAGAATTTGGCTAGAAAATACGGATCTTCTTGGTTCATTTCAAGAACCCATAGACCGAAGAAGATCGAACGCTTTCAATTTAAGATCTGAACGTAAAATGCGCCAAGCGTCCCATACGTCAGGCTCCTAAACGATTCTCCATCGGTCTACACTCTTTGCTATACTTTCTTCACTGCTTGCTGAACGTGGTTCATTCGATCGAATATTATCCAATAATGAAAAGTGGGTCTCAATATGCTTCTTATGTTGAGCATAAGTTCAGAGAAGTGCGCGAAAGACGCTCTTTACAAAGCGTGAATTTTCGTAATAAAGTTGAACAATTAGTATAAGTGGTACAGGCGTAAGTCTTTCCATGATGAAATACCAAACAATACTGAACTAAAATAACACGACAACTTGATGCAACTCACACGTGATCTGTCACAAAAAGGCTATTTGAAAAAAGTACCTCTACTTGGATCACCCGTTATAATCAAAAACATTTTAAAATTATTCCTATATGCTATATACATATATATGTGAAATAGAAGTAGTATTTACTCGTTTAAAATTATTTATTATTCTCAGTAAAACTCACGCTCGCAATTAAAATAAAATATCTCAGAGATTCAGCGATGAAGTCAGCCATTAACTCGTGGACTATGAGTTCATATTCGTTTTATGGTGTTAGGAATCTTGCCCAATTTCCACATAACTATTTAATCACAGCCATAAATATAGTTTTATTTATTTATTCTATAGCATTTTGGTTAAAAGCATTTTGTGGGCATGACAATGATCTGATTTCGTTCCTATGAAATATAAACGTTTTCATCGCATCACTTACCTTGAACAGAATTTAATTAAGTCATCTTCGTTTTTCATCAAGTTATCGTCTGAAGAGTTGGATGTATGTACATATAGACAACTTGATTTCTATAATAGCCTTTATACCGATCACTTTGATATAAATACCGCTATATCTATCTCGATTCGTTTTAGATGTTAACAAATAATCATCATGCCTTGTGTATATATAAACTGGACAAAATAGAAATTTTCTTGACTTATTTTTATATAAGCATATATTTCAAAATTTAGTTCCATGATAACAATAACAATATTTAATATAAGCATTCGCTTTTAAATATAAATGTGTAGTTAAAACGGAATATTACTTTAGATTCATCTATTTACTAGCTAATTGCGCAACAGCAATTGTCGAAAGCACTTCGGAGTTGGTCGTATCATCATTTGCGTAAATGATAACTTTTCCTTTATGCCTCTCCAATGTAAATTAATCCCGTATTCTCCATTTAAGTGACTGAAAAATAAAAATAAATATATATCATCACGCACACTGATAAGCAAGATGTTTTTACCTGTATATGGAGCATACATTACTCCACCAACCGCCTGGACGAATAAAACGGTCACAATGATCATAAGTTACAAATTTCGCTCCCAAATGAGCTGTTAAGTCATCGCCAGCATTGCCGCTATAATCACCCAATTTCTTCAAAGCGTAACACTCGGACTCAGTCCCAATAAGGAAAGATGAATATCTTGCATAGTATTTTTTGCCATTATAACTTTGGATTTGAATATACAACTCCTGTTCACAGCTGCTAGTGAGCGCATGTAGGTTGTCCAAACCGATCCAAAAGCTTCCTGTTAAGTCGCCAAATCCGACCTTATAGTTCTGCCAGTTTTTACGAAAATTTACAGAATCATTTTGCCGCCGTTGTATAACTATCCATCCTCCAAACTCCACGCCTTCTTCACAATACACTCTCACATCAGACACCCCCACTTGAATGTGGTAGATGCCACTCTTCTTGGTATTGACAGCAGCTTCCAAACAACTAGACGGTTTTGATACTCTGTAATAAACGGTTAATAATTACCAGTACTTACTCTATATCTATAACTATTTACGAATGCCCAGTGATATGTGCTATTATATTATATACTATTATTTAAGATATGCTGAAATAATAAGTTATTCTTACCGATTCGCAAGACTCTGCGTTTCGTTGTTCGAAGCTTTTATGGCGTTATTAGATTTACTCGGTGGTAGAACCTCTTCAAGATCATCATTAACGGCTTCTATTTGGATATTACAAATACAATTGCAAGCGCACACTGGGCATGTATTACTACTCTGACCGCCGACGCCAAATACGACTTGACTAAATAAAAAAAGAAAAAATAAGCGATACATTTTTTTCGCGGATTGTACGAACTGTTTGGGCGCAGATTTTGAACTGAAGCTTTCTGAAGATTGAATTGATGTTAAATAAGCTGCATAGTGAATACTTCTATGTACATATGAGAATACGCACAGGCATCTATTTATAAAAATAATTCCTAGAATATTACGATAAGAATTTTGAAATCATGACTTGGCTACGTTAGCTGAAATTCCCATTGCTTCAAAATTTAATGTTTTATTGAGTAAATGTATTTCGGTTATAAGAATATTGATAACCAAATTAAAATAAGTAAAAAACAAAACAATTAAAGACGAGATTAGAACAGTGTTTCATCTGAATATAATAGATAATTTTTTTTGATTAAACATAGTTGTTCTTGTGTGATTGTTTGAAACAAAACAAATTGATCAACATTAATATATTGTTATATACTCTTGCAGTACAGTGAACAAATAAAAAAATCTACTTTAATATGAAATATAAACACATAACAACAAATAAGGGCAAAGTTCGGGTTTAACCGAATAGTCTCGATTGTCGCATTTCGTAAATATTCAAAAGAGTAGAAACATTTTTCGGTATTGATGAAACTTATTTATTATAAGGTTATGGGAACTAGAGCAAGGTCTAGACCGATTTTCATCACTATAGTGGTTGTATTGTGCTAAGGAGAAGGTTTAGCTTGTGTAAACTGTTTCTGTATTAAGGGGTTTTGGAGTTTTTTTTTGCAATATGTCTAAAATATTGTCCAAAAATATCAAATAAATCCGAGTAATATTCTAAGAAATATATTTCTTAGCACTTCCACCCATCAGGCCATGTCAGTACGAGTGTAAAACTTTAAACGCATTTATCTCAAAACTGAAATTGTCAAGTCGGTGGACAGGATAAGCCAAAAAGTTACGAAGCGATTTTGTTCAAATTTTGCACACATACTTGGAATAACATAAGTAATTAATGAATGAAGGATTTTTTTTATATTTTTATTACAACTATTTTCGGAAAATTTTACCAAAAAAGTGAATTTTTTGGTTTAAATTCTGTAAAAAATTTAAATTTCAATTATTTCTTTTTTCCTTCGTTCATTAACTAAACTTACCATGTACTATCGAAATGTTTTTGATGTATTGTTATAAGAAGCACAGATGGTGAGTTATGATGTCAACGGCAAGACCTTTCTTCTTTGAACACGTCATGGAGATAAGGTGCCAACGGCTGAGTTTTCGGAATTATTTTAATAAAAATTTCATAAAATACTGTTTAAAGATTTATATATTGGTACGCTACATTGTTTAAATGAAATGTATGATTGTATACATTAAAGAAGTAAGAAGAAGGGCGAAATTCGGTTGTAACCGAACATTTTATACTCTCGCAATTTATTTATTTAATATTATTAATATTATATAATACACAATTTGACCTACATATTCGTCATATAAATGGTATAAAGTCCATTGAACGCTGGAAACCCTAATATTAGATTAGAAGCACCGAGGTCCGCATGTACGATATATGGGGCCTTGAAAACATATGGTCCGATTTCGGCGATTTTTAGAAAGAGGCTGCCACACTGTAAATACAGTATTTATGCAAAGTTCTGCACCGATATCTTTACTAGTACTTACTTTATATATTGTAAAGTAAACGATTCAGATTGTCTTCAAAGTTCTGATATATAGGAAGTAGGCGTGGTTGTGAAACGATTTGGCTTATTTTCACAACATATCATTGGGAGGTAAGGAAACTATTACAAACTAAGTTTCATTGATATTGGTCCAGTAGTTTCGGAGATATGGTTTTTGACCCATAAGTGGGCGGAGCCACACCTACTTAAAATTTTGTATACCAATTTGGTTTTTTATAATGAAATTTAAGGTTTCTGGTGATTTCCCTTACTGAATTGAAGCATTTTTAGCAATTTTCAACCTAACCTTTGTATGGGAGATGGGCGTGGTTATAAACCGATATCCTCCATTTTTGGACTGTATAAGGTAGTACCTAATAGAAACCACAAGTGTGCCAAGTTTAATCAAGATATCTTAATTTTTATTCAAGCTTACACAGACGGACGGACTTACGGAGAGACAGACATTTCGTCTCCTCACCCTGATAATTTTGATATATATAACTCTATATCTAACTTGTTTAGTTTTATGACTTACAAACAACCGTTATATGAACAAAACTATCATACTCTCTTAGCAACTTTGTTGCGAGAGTATATAAAAAAAGAATTGTGAAAATATCCTTGTTTTACCGAACTCTTCGCTCTCAGTAACGTGGAATCTTCTCATCACTTTTCTCTTGAATGTCCCGCCTTTGCGATATCAAGAAAAAGATTTCTCGGGTCTCACTTTTTCAAACAACCGCGTGAAATAGCGAATATAGAAGTGAAAAATCTCTGCAGATTTGTGGTAGCTTCAAGGCACTTTGTCGACTTCTAATACATAATCTAGTGGGGGATCTTGGCTTCACAAAAGTGTGTATTTCGTAGTCTACGTGTGTTTCCCTCTGTGAAAGCCTAACCTAGTCCGATTTCGACAATTTTTACCTCCAATGCAGCATTTGTGCAAAGTTTTATTAAAAGATCTTGTCTCGTGCCCGATTAATATATTATGAATCTGTGCCAATTACCGTGGGATAAGCCTACTAAATATCGCTTATAAGGTTCTATGGAGCGTACTGTGTGAAAGACTGAAGCCCATCGTCAACAAACTGTTTGGACCTTATCAGTGTGACTTTAGACCTGGAAAATCAACAACAGACCAGATATTCACCATGCGTCAAATCTTGGAGAAGACCCGTGAAAAGAGGATCGATACACACCACTTTCGAAGAGAAAGAGAGAAGTGGCGCGCTTTCATCGATTCGGCTATAACCGGCTAAACGGTTTCAACGGCAATCACATACATACCTTAGAATATCTTTACAGAAATACTATATCTTAAGTGTGCTTTTGAAGCTCTGCACTCTGCTGTTTATTTCTAAATTTTTGTCAAATTTTGCCCAAAACTCTGAGGTCAGCCCAGAACCAGCACAATTTGTTCCGTCAAGTGTAAACACTAGTTTGACAGATAAGATATAATGGCAACGTAACAGAGTTATATTTATGCTTATATGTATATGTGTGTGTTTGCTCTGCGCCGCATGAGCCGTAACGAGCCAATGAACTTTAACACCAATTAAATTTTGCTGTTGACTGTTTTGTTAAATGCTCGTAAAAACCGCCAAAATCACGCATAAAGTTAAATCACCAGAAACGAGGAAGCGGCGCATAATCAAGTATGTAAATAACAAGAACATATGAGAGAGCCGGAGAAAATTAACCTAAATTACCAAAATATACATATGTACATGTGTAGAAATTTGTATACACACTCACATGTAAAGCGACTGGGCTTAAGTATGTGTGTATGTATATGTACATTTTATATTGCCTCTGTGCTTTAATGAGAATTTAAGCACATTGCGAATGTGTGTGCGGCGAAACAAGTGCTAAATAGCACACACGCACACTCGCACACACATATTCTACAGTAGATATGCAGTAAATCTATATAAAAGCAGTCTTGCTTTTCGTCGTAAGCGTTTCTAAAACTATGGTGATGACTGCCATTTTACATGTGTGCACGCCAAGCGGTGCCTAAGAGCACACTATCAAAAATATAAAACTCCTCAGCATCAGTTGGTTTATAGAAATGCCAATTAGTGCTGAACGTGTATGATGCACTGGCTCAAGTTGATAACAATAGGGTGGTGTTGCCTGCGCTGCTTTAGTATATCCATGCTTAAATTGCTTTCTTATAATATGTACGTCTAAATTGTAGGTGTTTTATATTCAGTCTCGATAATTCATTTAAGGGGTTAGGTGCGTTTCAGAGCCTAATAATAAGCGTATTTTTACAATTTTCTTTTATATACCTCATACAAATAATTATATGTGCATGAACTTTTTGCAAAAAAAACTAGAACTTTAGAAAATTGCAACATTTTTCTGAGTATTATATTATTATATAAGATATAAAAAAAAATTTTAACAATTAAAAAAATCGTTTAAAGTATAAAATATAATTTAAATGTAGGCTTATAGTAAATATGTATATGTGCATTTTACTCTTTTTATACTCTCGCAACAAATGTTGCTAAAGAGAGTATTATAGTTTTGTTCACATAACGGTTGTTTGTAACACCCAAAACTAATCGAGTTAGATATAGGGTTATATATACCAAAGTGATCAGGGTGAAGAGTGGAGTCCAAATCCGAATGTCTGTCTGTCCGTCCGTCCGTCCGTCCGTCTGTGCAAGCTGTAACTTGAGTAAAAATTAAGATATCTTGATGAAACTTGGCACACTTATTTCTTGGCACCATAGGAAGGTTGCTTTCGAAAATGAGCAAAATCGGACCACTGCCACGCCCACAAAATGGCGAAAACCGAAAACACATAAAGTGCCATAGCTAAGCCATAAATAAAGCTATGAAAATAAAATTTGGTATGAAGGATCACACTATGAAGGGGCATATTTGGATGTAATTTTTTTGGGGAAGTGGGCGTGGCCCCGCCCCCTACTAAGTTTTTTGTACATATCTCGCAAACCAATAGAGCTATATAAACCAAACTTTCTGCAGTCGTTTTCCTTAGCCACTTCCTAATGCAGTCCAAAAATGAAGGAAATCGGATCATAACCACGCCCACCTCCCATACAAAAGTTAGGTTGAAAATTACTAAAAGTGGGTTAACTCACTAACGAAAAACGTCAGAAACACTAAATTTCACATAAGAAATGGCAGATGAAAGCTGCACTCAGATTTTTTTACAAAATGGAAAATGGGCGTGGCATCGCCCACTTATGGGTCAAAAACCATATCTCAGGAACTACTCGACCGATTTCAATGAAACTTGGTTTGTAATAGTTTCCTTACATCCCAATGATATGTTGAGAAAATAGGCCAAATCGCTTCACAACCACGCCTACTTCCTATATACCAGAACTTTGAAGACGATCTGAATCGTTTACTTTACAATATATAAAGTAAGCACTAGTGAAGATATCGGTGCAGAACTTTGCACAAATACTACCTTTATAGTGTGGCAGCCCCATTCCAAAAGTCATAGGACCATAGGTTTTCAAGGCCCCATATATCGAACATGAGGACCTCGGAGCTATTATATAATATAAATAAAGTTAAATAAATAAATTGCGAGAGTATAAAATGTTCGGTTACACCCGAACTTAGCCCTTCCTTACTTGGTACCAGTAAATTCTATAAATTTGAGTTTAACTGAAAAAAATGTTGGTTTTAATAGTCAGTCCTCATATGTTAAAACTAAATTAAGCTGCTTAATCATAGTACAAACTAATGCCTGTAGAATAGTTTAGCCAATTATTGCTTTATGGCTAATTTAAGGTGTCGTACTGTCTCAAACTGCTTTCCGTTCCGTTTCATTTTGGAAAACAGTAGCTGAGAAGATCCCTCAGAGATCCTCAATAGGATTTAGGTACGAATTCAATGCTGTACATTGTAATACGGGAATTTTCCGTTCGTTAAAGATGTTCTTCGTGTGAATTGAAGCGTTGCCCTGCTGATATGACCCGTTATAAGCCGTTAATATTTCCAGCAAATTTTATTAACTCGTTGTCCAAACGTTCTACATAAATATTAGCATTCATGTGAGTGGATATAAAACATGTAGATGTCTTTCCACTGCAGCAAAATGCCGCGCATAAAATCAAGGTACCGCTTCCAAAATGTTGCTTGTAGCAGGACCGTCATTCCCGGTGCGAATCTCTCCAATATTTCTTCAATATTTTCTATATCCAATATATTCTATATTCTATCACTTATAGGCACAGAATTGGTATTTATTTGAAAACTTTAAATGTGCTTTATTGTTCCCTTAATTAGCGTTGGTTTAGGTACCATGGAGGTGTGTTTGAGAGACTGATTTTTACGTATAATTGGAAAAATTATATTTATTGTGATTTGCAGTCTTAACTAGGTCCTTATTTGACCGCTGCTAATCAAGTCCGCATCTTTTGTACCGATCATTAATGTTGTTTTCCGTCCGCTGCGTCGCACTGTACCATAATTAGTGGGGTTTTTAAGAATTTTGGATATACATTTTCGATATTGCTTTGGAGTTGACGCCTTTTGGAACCGCTTTTATGCATTTCTATGATTATTCCATGTCCCTTGGCTGACAACCTAGTACCACGAGGCATTTTAGGTTTAAAGTTAAATTAATCTGATCAACTCAAAATCATTTTGTCGCTACACTATCAGCAAAACAGAACAGCTAAACTGATTTTGCACATATAAATATTTACTATGCAATACTTTGAGTTTTGAGATAAATGCGTTTAAAATTTCACGTTCATACTAACGTATCCTGATGGGCGGAACTTACAAAGGGTTTATCTCTTAGAATATTACTCGGTTTAAGTTGATATTTTTGGATAATATTTTAAATATATTGCGCTATTTAATAAGACAATAAAATTTTTTGTCAAATTACGAAGTTTTGAAACCCATCTCACCCCTTAAACAATATAAAAATTCTCAAAAATTTTAATAATTAAGTCATAAATCGAAATGCGTGCCTACAAAATAAAAAGTCTGTTTCTTTATTAGATAATATCTGCGACGTAAAATCCAATTTAATCCGGTTATATTGTATTCACTTATATATTCTCTAATATACCCAACACTATGCTCTCAACTAACTCTTGTATATACATACATATGTATATATAATTGGCCTATTTTGACACTTAACCTTTGCACCCGAAAGTGTAAGGCAACCGGAAGTCCGCCCTTTTGTGCCTTAAACTGAGAAAAGCACTAAAAATTAAGTTAACGGCAGCTTATATACGCCGTTACACTATCAGCACATGGTAATAACCTAGAATTTTTGTATAGCAGGCGATTTAGGTTATGACACCATTGCGCAAAATGTTGCTATTAACGCCTTTGATAGAAGCGCAAATACAAAAACAAATGCAAAAGCTTAAAGATATATGTACATATATGCTTGAAGGAAACCAAGTACATATAAACATTCTATATAATTAAATAAAATATTAAGTTGTCAAATATCTCCCTTCCGCTTTTTTGCTCTTTATTCAATGCTTTATAAGAAGTGTTACAGTGATCGGATTTAGTTCAAATATGCGTCGTTTCGTTCGATAATCTGTTTCTATCTAGACGGCAATTTCATAATACCATCCTCGTAGAAGCCCCCCTCCTTATTTGCGAAGAACTCGGACAGCCACTTTTCACAAACCTCTTTTGTGTTCAACTTTACACCACCAAGGGCGTTCGCTATGGAAAAGAACAGGTGGTAATCACTTGGCGCTATGTCCGGGCTATTTGGTTGATGCGATAAAACTTCCCATCCGAGCTGCCGTAGCTTCTGACGAGTCATCAACGAAGTGTGTGGTCTGGCGTTGTCATGGTGGAACACTACACCTTCCTGTTGGCCAATTCTGGACGCTTCTGTTCGATCGTCTGCTTCAAGCGGTCCAGTTGTTCGCAGTTTATGGTAAAATTAAGCGTCTGGCCATATGGGAACAGCTCAGCGGATGATTCCCTTCCAATCCCACCAAACACACAGCAAAACCTTTCTGACCGTCAATCCCGGCTTGGCCACTGTTTGGGACGATTCATCGGCCTTCGACCACGACCGTTTGCGCTTGATATTGTCGTATGTGATCCATATTTCGTTGCCAGTCACCATCCTCTTCAAAAATCGGTCAGCAGCATATCACAGGCGTTGATTCGGTCCAGAAAAGTTTTTTGCGTCACAAATCATGCTGCACCCAAACAGCAAGCTATTTGGTGTATCCAGCCTTCTGCAGATGGTTTAAAATGGTTTGGTGACTAACTCCCATATCCTGGGCGATGTCAAGAGATGCCACATGCCGGTCTAACTCGATGTTTTCTATGATTTGATCGGTATTCGACGTCACAGGTCTTCCGCTGGCTGGCTTATCCATGGTGTCGATTTCACCCGCTCTGAATTGTCGAAACCATTCCTCCGCAGTTCAAAGTGATAGAGTACCATCCCCCAAAACACCATTAATCTCACGGAACCATTTCCCATTCTGGGACAAAATCAACAGTTCTCTCGATTTCGAGATGTGAGAGATATGTGTTCGAGAATTTTAGTTTTTTTTTGGAAAAAAATTTATTTATTTTTGTTTCGTATATAGGTCACTAGGAAACGATAGAAATTCGGTCAACTTTTACGGTGCCGTCCATCTATCGTTTAAATTTGTATTTGAGCAAGTTTGAAATATAGATGGATATCTAGAACCTTAATTTTATTTAAATAACAAATACGTATATACTCCCATTACAAATTCACTAAAATCTGCATTTTTTTCTCTCCCTCCCGCACTTACAGGTCCCGAAGGTTGCAACTTATTCATCTACCATCTGCCGCAAGAATTCACCGATACCGATTTGGCATCGACCTTCCTGCCATTTGGCAATGTCATCTCGGCCAAAGTCTTCATCGACAAGCAAACCAATCTCTCGAAATGTTTCGGTTTTGTCTCCTTCGATAATCCGGAATCAGCGCAAGTGGCGATTAAGGCGATGAACGGCTTTCAAGTGGGCACCAAACGTTTGAAGGTGCAACTGAAGAAGCCCAAAGATGCATCAAAGCCTTATTAGGAGCACGTAACGGCGTTTAGTAGCAGCAACATGAAGTTGGCTGCAGCCACAGGTGAACACAGTATGCCGTATGGAGTTGTTGGTTTGGTGAGGGAGTTGGAGTGGAACGTATAGCGTTGAAGTCATGAATTGAAGTACGGAGCGGTATAAAAGCGTGCGATGGAGAGAGATAGGAAGAGAGAGAGAGAGAGTGCGCGATAGTGCATAACATTTTGAACTAACTGAATTGTCGTCGGCCGCCTGTTTTGGTGGGGTGGTGGTGGTGTATGCTGTTGGTGTGGGAGGTAAAATAATATGAACAAATGCAATACACAAACACACACACGAAACACTTCACACACACAGCGTACGTGTAGCTGCTTGAATTATGGCCAATTTGTTATTTTTATTTTTATTTCTTTTGAATTAATGTGTATTAACTGAAAGCTTAGCTTTAACTGTACACAATGTTTTTTTTTCCTTTATTTTATTTTATTTTTTTTTAATTTTTTTCTTTGTAGTTTTAATAGTTTGCTTAGTAGGCAAGTAAAAAACAAAAAATATGAATATACATACATATATATATAACTGGATTTTATGTTGAATTGTTATTATGAAACCAAAAACAAAACAAAAAAAAAACATATTTTTGTTTATCTATCTATATTGGATTTAGTTGTTAAGTTAACTGTAGCTATTGTTAGCTTGTTTCTGAAGTACACGCTCTACACGCATTTTTGTTGTAAATCAAATATTATCAAATTGCAAATTTTACGACGTTGAATTGAATTATTAACTGTTGGCTGCATTATATGCTGCACATGTAATCTACTTATTTTTTGCTTTTTATTAACTTATATAATAGTTATATACACACACATTTGTTACATAATACCTATACATATATACTATATAAACGAACAACGAATTTTCATATTTTGTACTCTTCGGACAGAATGTTAATAAATTTTACATTGTCTTATGTTGTAAAGCCGAATATTTGAATACTAAGTGTTATATATAGCACCAAAACAACAACAACAACATTTGCGCTTAAACACAAAATAACTAATTAATCAAAACTTATTAAAATTTAGTTATGCCTTTTTTATGAAAAATATTATAAATAATACTTTACATGTATGTGTAAGCATGTATATGTATGTACAGCCAGCCATACTGTACTCTTGGTAACCAACTGTCACAAAGTCATGCCGTTTTAGTGTTGAATTTCGTGCACAAAGCGCTTTAAATGCCAGCAAATGCACAATTTGTGTATTTGTAAATGTGTAAATATGCATTACAAAAACAACAAAAAATACGTATATACTTTACTGTAAATATGCATTACAAAAACAACAAAAAAAAATATGTATATAATGTACCGTATTTTTTTCTGTGTATACGCGGCCTTATTGTTGTGTGAATTTGATATTGCTGTGTCGAAATTGCACGATTATGTTTCAAGCACAAAAGTTTCTCAGATATTGTTAGTTAAAGCGTTTGGTTGACAAGCTTTTGAGTATCAATTAGTTTTTTTATTATTTTAGTTTATAAAAATGCGCGCATGCATGCAGACATATGCAAGTGAATATGGTAAAAGCTTGAAGAAAAAAAAATATTTGCATTACAAAAATATTTTTTTTAATTTTTTATTAAATTGTGTAATTATATAACAATTAAAATGTATAAGAAAAAATTAAAAAAAAATATTTGCATTAAAATTTTTTTTTTTTAATTTTTTGTTAAAGTGTGTAATTATAAAAAAATATATATATAAAAATTTTGTAATTTTTTGGCATATTTTTTTATAAACAATATGAACAACTAAAAAATATTTTATAAAAAAAATTAATATAGACTACAACAACTAAAAATAGTAATACTCTGAGTACCTACAATAATGATTTAGTTAAAAAATATTATTTTCAACTTTTTAAAATTTTTTTTATAAATACCATTTTTTTTTAATTTTTTTATAAACATTACTAATGATTACAAAATATTTTATGACAAAATATAATATACACTGCAGTAACTAAGAAAACTGCACACTGTCTTCTTTACAGTGCTTGCACTAATGATTTTGTTAAAAGACTATTTTTTTAAATCGTTTTGATTTTTTTTTAAATAAATATTATTGATTACAAAAAATTTTATAAAAAATATTTTATAATTAAATTTAATATACACTGCGGTAACTAAAAAAATTGTACTCTGTCGAATTCTGATAATATTTCTTTTGATAACTTGCTGTTAAAAATATTTTTTTATATATTTTTTGAAAACGTTTTGAAATTTTTTAGCAATAAATATTAAATTAAAATTTAAAAAATTTTTTTTTTGAAAATTTGTTTATAAATGATTGCAAAATATTTTGTAAAAATAAAAATAAAAAATATTTTATAAAAAAATAATATACACTACTACTCGTATTCTGAGAAGCTGTTATAAAATTTTTTTTTTTTTGAAAACTTTTTGAAATTTTCTTTAGAAATAAATATTAAATTAAATTTTTTTTATTTTTATTTTAATTTGCTTATAAATAAATCTTATTGATTGCAAAATATTTTGTAAAAAAAAATATATTTTATAATAAAATTTAATATACTCTACTCGTATTCTGAGAATCTGCTATTAAAAATATTTTTTTTTAATTCTTTGAAATTTTTTTTGAAGCTTTCTTTAGAAGAAAATATATAATTAATTTTTTTTTTAATTGTTTATAAAAAAATATTAATAATTGCAAAATATAAATAAATATTAAAAAAAATTAATATACACAACTCGTGTTCTGAGAATCTGCTATTAAAAAGAAAGTAAATATTAAATTTAATTTGTTTTTCTGAGAACGTGCTGTTATAAATATATATATTTTTTTTATTTTTTAAATCTTTTTGAATATTTTTGGAAAAAAATTAAATAATTTTTATTTACTTTTTTTAAAAACTTTTTAATAAATAAATGCAAATAATTGCAAAATATTTTGTAAAAAATGAAAATAAAAAAATATTTTATAATAAAATTTAATATACACTACTGTAAAAAAATATTAACTCTGTCGTATTCTGAGAATCTGCTATTAAATACATTTGAAATTTTTTTGAAATTTTCTTTAAAAATAAATATTAAATGAAAAATATTGTATAATAAAATTACTATGAAAATTGCATTCTGTCTACTTTACAGTGTTTGCACTAATAAATTTGTTAAACATTTTTTTTTATTTTTTTTTTGAACATTTGTTATCGTATTCTGAGAACCTGCTGTAAAAAATGTTTTATTAAATTTTTTTTACATTTTTTAGAAAATTTTTTTGATATTGAATATGTTTTATAAATAATTATTGTTGTATAAAAAATAAAATTTAATAAAAACTGCACTACAATGCTAGAATACTTGTTAAAAAAAATTTGTTATAAAATATTTTTTTTAATTATATATATATTTATTTAATTAAAAAAATTTTTAATTTTTTTTTTAATTTCTAAATGTATTTGACTACACCATAAAGTAAAAAATAGAACACTTTCTTCAAAAATTAAGAATAAAATTATAATTTCCTACTGCTTATTTGCGTATAGAAATACACACTCACATATGTTTGTATGTATGTCACATGCATGCATGCGCGCTAATACTTTGTAATAAAATGTTAAATAATTTCCATATTACGCCCTTCATTTGTATAATGCTTATGTATTTACGCAAACGTTAATGCGTTAATCATTCAAGTTTTTTTTGCGCATTTTACATGATTACATGCATAACGGTAATTACAATATAACACACACATACACACACACATTAACTTGTAAGTCCAACTCTATTTTTTTCAATATATTTGAAACTGCTTTGTTAATGCATTATGTATCTATCTACATACATACATATGATTATTATAATTACGATTGCTGAATTTCTTTGTTCTTTGTAAAGTGAAATCACACACGCCCCCCCTCTTATTACGTTACGGGGGCGTGCTTATGCAGATTATGCAACAACATACATATATATATATATATTCTTGTATTTTATATCTCAATAAAGCTTTGTTTCTGTTTGAATATTTCTGTATAAATTTTGTGTTTTCATTTGCTTTTGCGCTTTCTTCGCTTTCTTCGTTTCCTTAGTTGTAATTTTCGTTTATTTAGTGTTTAATTTGTTTAAGTTATTCCATTTATGTTTGAAGCTGTAAATATTGCTCTTTTATAATCTATAATTTATAATTTAAGAAGAAGTCTCTACTCAGCTAATAGATAACAATTATATAAATAGTTGTTGTTATTTTTTTTATAGAACCTCACTTACTTACTATAGACGTTCTTATAATGAATCATTTATTGTTCAAAGAAGTTTGAAGTGCAGCCTAAAATAAACTTAAGGGATTAACCAAATTCTCAAATCTCTATTTCTTGTTACTAGCTCTTAGAACTCTTGAATAAACTTAGTATTAATTAAAATAGAAAATATAGACACCTCAAACCACAATTGAAAATAAGTTTCAGCTAAAACTTGAAGTTAAACTAATATACTAAATATTGAACATTTTTGAAGCCGGTTCGACACCAGTCCAGAATTAAAAAAATATAATAAATATTCTCATAAGACTAATTTGTGTTCAGCAGATCTAGTCGAATCCTCGTTATCCTAGGTTATAAACAGCTTTAATCCGAACAGATTCGATAAGTCTATATCTTAGATCGGATGTTTTTAGAAAATATTTTATAAATAAAAATTCAAAATTTTTTAATTTTGAAACCCACCTAACCCGTTTAGACTGTTTATGACCTAAAAGCGAGATTCGACTAGAAAGGGAGTTCCACCCATAAGGCTATGTCAGTTTCAATTTAAAACTTCAAACGCACTCATCTCAAAACTCAATTTTGGAAATACTTCCTACAATAATGAGATTTATTCATGAATTTTCGAACAGTTTTTGAGTTTTTAATTTTAGATGAACTGATAATGTGTAATGCTATATATAAACGACATGAGAACATTTGTTTTTGAGACGTCATAGGAGATGAGGTACTAACGGCTGAGTTTTCGGAGTTGTAAACAAGTAAGGGAGGGCTAAGTTCGGGTTTAACCGAACATTTTATACTCTCGCAATTAATTTATTTAATTTTATTAACATAATACAAAATTTGACTCACATATTCGTCATATATATGGTATTAAGTTCATTGAAAGTTGGAAACCCTAATATTAGGGGAAGTTATGACTCTCACTCATTTTTGGCACGGAGACATATTATTAGAGAAATATTTCCTCCGAATTTCTTCAAAATATCTGAGAGACTTACCTATATTTTCGGTAAAATATATATCAGAAGCACTTAGGTCCTCATGTTCTATATATGATGTCTTAAACACTTATGGACAGATTTCGTCGTTTTTTAGAAGAGCGATGCCACACTATAAATGCAGTATTTTAGTCCGATGTCTTCATTACTAACTTTATATATTGTGAAGTAAACCATTCAGATCGACTTCAAAGTTCTGGTAAATGGGAGGTAGACGTGGTTGTGAACCGATTTTTCCTATTTTCATAACATCATTTCATTTTCATTGGAAAGCCAGGAAGATATTATGAACCGAATTTCATTGAAATTGTTCGAGTAGCTTTAGAGATGTGGTTTTTTTACCCATAAGTGGGCGGAACCACGCCCATTTACAATTTTGTATACCATTTTGAGTGTAGCTTTTCTGTACCTTCTTTATAATGAAATTTAAGGTTTCGGGTGATTTTTCTTATTGAATTAAAGCATTTTTATTAGTTTTCAACATAACCTTTGTATGGGCGGTGGGCGTGTAGATTTTGTAAGGTAATAGTCAAAAGAAACGACTCTAGAGAGTTTCGTTAATATTGCTGTAGTAGTTTATGAGATATGTAAAAAAGACTCAGTAGAGGTCGCGGCCACGCCCACTTTCCTAAACAAATTACAGCCAAATATGCTCCTTGCTAGAACGATTTTTTGTACCAAATTTTATTTTCATTTTATTCAGTTTATAGGTTTTCGGTTATCGCCATTTTGCGGGCGTGGCAGTGGTCCGATTTCGCCCATTTTCAAACTTGTCTTTCATGACAAGTAATACGTGGACCAAGTTTCCTCGCGATATATCTCGATTTTTACTCAAGTTACAGCTTGCGGACAGACAGACATCCGGATTTCAACTCTTCTCGTCACCCCGATGTCTTTGGTATATACAACACTATATCTCACTCATTTAGTTTTAGGACCGTGATGTGAACAAACTTATAATACTCTCTTTAGCAACTTTGTTGCGAGAGTACTTTCAACATTTGAAAGCCACCTAACCCCTTAATTAGGAGCTCTCCTCTTATACACTTTAATAATTACAGGAATATATTTTTTCATGAGTAAGTTTGGCAGTGTGTGTGTGTTTTTCGGATAGAATTAATCCTTAAAATGATCTCATTAACCCATTCGATCCCACTGTACTCGCTTGGGTACAGAAATTTTTTTTTTACAATGAGATCGAATGGTTTAAGCTTGAATTCGAGCCGCTCTCCCATTAATTTTTCTTAAATAAAATATCTTAGGAGACTACACTTGATAGTTAAGATTATATATTGGAAAATTTTGATGAATTTTATGAACATGACGTGAAGCTGTGTTTCCTAAGAATTCTTCTTGTCATATACTAGATTTTAATGTATGCGTAGTATGCTGTTGCCATACAAGATTTGATTTAGAGTTCATGATTGTTTTGCCACTAGTATATTGGTGCTTGTCGTCATACATAATAGACTCGTTAAGTAAACTTTTCTACTGAACACAAAAATATAAAAAATAAAAAATATAAAAAAAGTTTATTCCTTGGAGAAAGAGTTGAGAAACTGTTAAAAAACTACTTAGAAGTACTGTAGATTTCTTCACAAAAGAAATAGAAAGATATTTTTTTTTTAATATAAATATTATACAGAATTTAGAAAATAGACACTTAAGCGATGAATATTTATAAAAAACGTCTCAATTAGTCTTTTTCAGAAACCTTGAAATTGCTTAATCTCTACATTTACGTGTAATTCATAAACATCAAAAGGCATATAAACATTTATCTCAATCTTAAGAAATTACATAGCTCTCGCCACAATTTGAGCTTTAGCTCCCTTAATACGCGTCCATTGTTAGGGGCTAAGGAGTATTAATAGCGTTCACCATTATTGTGGCAAGTGAAATATTGGCATTGTTGCTTAACGCTCGGCTTTTGTTACCAAGTTTCTACGGGCCAGCACCTGCGAGCACAAAGGCAATTAACCCAAGCAAATATGTCTGTATTACTTACTGGCCGCCTAATGAGGGTCAATGCGCAAGGAAATTTGAAAATTAATTCTAATTGGTGGCTGTGCAAAATAATTTAGGTCACGTGCAACAAAATGTGCTCTGCAATGCTGTGGTGAGAGAGATGAGATTAATTTACAAATGAAAAATGTGTGTTGAGTTTCCAAATGATTTTGTGTATTTAATATAAAGGGATTTTCTCCACTCTGTAGTAGGCTATGAAGGATAATTGTAGTGCGGTAGACAATCATCATTGTGCAGTTTTTGCGATTTTTTATAAAACCTCATAAAAATTAGTTTTACAGTACCATTTCTGCATTGAAATTTTCCAAAGTGAATACTTAGACAGCTAACACTTTAGGATTTTTCAATAATAGCACTATAAAATTTCTAAATAAAACAAACACGGTTTGTGATATCAATGAAATTCTTTATTCTGGTGAAAGTTCATTCGATGCCTTATGTATGGAACTCGATTTCTTTTATATGGCCACCAAGGGGAACGCTTGCAGAAGTCCATAAGCTGAACCCAATTTTCGACGGATTTCAAGTATAAATCGGTCGAGACTGCTGCAATTTCAAGTTCATCAATCTCCGCTGGCTTGTTGGCATAGACCATAGACTTGATGTAGCCTTGGCAGGAAATAGTCTAACGGCGTCAAATCGCAGGATCGATGCGACCAATTGACTGGGATTCCATTTCGTGAGATAACACGTTCACTAAACTTGGTTTTTAATAAATCGATTCTGACTTTCGCTGCGTGGCTTGTGGCGCCATCCTTTTGGAACCACACAATGTCCAAGTCCATATCATCCAAATCCTTCCAAAAATATTCGGTTATCAATGAGCGGTAGCGGTTCCCATTCCCAGTAACTTTCCGGTCTTGATAATCACGGAAGAAGTACGGCCCAATGACGCCGCCGGCCCACCACAGCATCAAACTGTAATATTTTCGGAATGCAATAGTATCTCATGGAGTACGTGTGGATTTCTCTCTGACCAGTAACGCATATTTATCTTGTTGAAGCCATTCAGCCAGAAATGAGTATCATCATAGGACATCTGGTCTTAAAGTTGAGGCCACTGACTCCGAATTTCGGTAGTCAATTTTAATAATTTCGACTCGTTGTTGGTATATCTTTCAATGATGAAATGGCAAACCTTACTGAAGAGAAATGTCAAAACAGCGTGAAAAAATATGGCGTAATGTGATGTCCCTATCGGTCGACTTTTGTAGCGTCCCTTTTGAAAACCCCTTTACAAAGTCTCACATAGAAAAACAATGTTTTAATTGTTTCTCAAGATCGATAATTCAGAAGTCACGAAAATAGTTTTGATGGTTTGAAAAATGTAATTTTCTTTTTAGTAGGGTTTCTTAAATATGTCTGAGGAGTTACAATCCAACCATCTCTCATAGAAGTTAGTTAAATGCGTAAAAATTGCTTTAACCTTTAAAAAGTGAAATTTTACGAATAATCGGTCTAAGGGACACAGGCAGCTGGTCACAAAAATTTAAAATTAATAATATATAATACAGTTGAACTTCTATAATTCGAATTTCTATAACTCGAAGTTCCCCATAACTTGAACTCTTGAATTGGCAATAGCGTTTAGAAATCAAATTTCATATAAATTACGTTCCATAATTCGCAGTCTCTCTAACTCTAAGTTTTTTTTGTGGATTATGGTTATTCGATTAGGTTAGGGAACTTTATTCGTAAGCATCAAAACTGGTTTGTTTAGTTATGTGCGAACAGTTGGAAGCGAATTTCGTTGCGCTAATTGATACGTCAAGGGGTTAATATAACATTAAACGATTTCTTTTAGAGATTTTGGCAGTTGAAGAACCATCACAAGTGTTTAACAATAATTTTGTGTCAGTTTTTTGACAAAGCGGTTAAAATGACCCGTTTAGGTGAGCACAATAGGGTTAATATATATAGGAAAACATTTCTATTTGTAATTTAATTTAATTTAATTTTATTTTATTTTATTTTATTTTATTTTATTTTATTTTATTTTATTTTATTTTATTTTATTTTATTTTATTTTATTTTATTTTATTTTATTTTATTTTATTTTATTTTATTTTATTTTATTTTATTTTATTTTATTTTATTTTATTTTATTTTATTTTATTTTATTTTATTTTATTTTATTTTATTTTATTTTATTTTATTTTATTTTATTTTATTTTTATTTTATTTTATTTTATTTTATTTTATTTTATTTTATTTTATTTTATTTTATTTTATTTTATTTTATTTTTATTTTATGTTATGGTATTTTATTTTATTTCATTTTATTTTATTTTTTTCTTTTCTTTTCTTTTCTTTTCTTTTATTTTATTTTATTGTATTTTATTTTTTTATTTAATTCAATTTAATTTATTTTATTTTATTTTATTTTATTTTATTTTATTTTATTTTATTTTATCTTATTTTATTTTATTTTATTTTATATTATTTTATTTTATGTTATGGTATTTTATTTTATTTCATTTTATTTTATTTTTTTTCTTTTCTTTTCTTTTATTTTATTTTATTGTATTTTATTTTTTTATTTAATTCAATTTAATTTAATTTACTGTTATTTTATTTTGTTTAATTTAATTTAATTTATTTTATTTTATTTTATTTTGTTCACTTGCTGACGATTAAAATTAATAAAAAATATTAGAAAAATTTATTACTTTACCCCAACTTTGAAGCCCAACGCAAACTTCATTCAGTCAATTACACAAATCATTAAAAAATATTTACAATGAAAAATGGAAACTCCTCGCAGTGCGGACACTTCAACTAACGATGCATAAATATTTAAACTTTTCATAGAATACAAACTTATGCTTTTTTTTATTTCCACTCTCTTAGTGGACACACTTTAATCACATGCCAACAGTTGAACTTGAAAAGAAAAATTGACAATTATCCATCGTCGCAAGTCGACGACTTGCCATTGAAATAAATTTCCTTAGTCACCAGTGCACAACAATGACAAAATGTACTTTATGTGAATGTTTTTTGCCGTCTTCTTTTGCTGCTTCTTCTGCTTTATCCACTTGGCTTTGCGTTGTCATTTAATTTACTCTCGCCACATTTAATGGCAGGCATGAACGAAAGCAAAAAAAAAATAGAGCTGCAATTAGGAATGCAAGCAGTTGCTCGGCACTGCATTGTCCGGCTCGATTGCGGTCGTCTGCAACAACAATTACAACTACAGCGTTGAAGTTGGTGGACATCGCATTTAACTTCTCGGCGCTCGCCACTTGTCCATTTGTTTGCTTTATTTCGCTGTATTTTTTCTATTCTCGCATGTTGCTTTATTCCCGGCATTCATTCATTCACTCATTCTTTGGCCGTATTTATGCAGCAGCAGCCACTACATGGAAATATTTTGCATTTTAATCTCTTCTAAAACGACTGGCGACTTTTTGTACCCTTACACTGCTGCAATCGAAAACTATGGCGACAAACTGGGTGTGTGTGTGTGTGTGCTGGTTGAGCCAAGTTAAAAATAAAGTGCAATAAATTTTATCAGCAACATCTCTGTGACAGTGAGAAAATCAACAACAACAACGCGACGAGTGGCGTGAGTGCGAATTTCTTTTCATCAGCTCGCTGCGTTCCATGTGACAAATGCAGCGTCGTCGTTGTGTGGCATGCATGTGCTGGCAAGGAATTTAGTGCCAACACTACACTGACTACATAGACTAGACTAATGTGCACTTTTCGAACTTGTTCGCAATGAATGTGTGAGTGAGAGTGTGCTTCTCTTCTTCTTACATAACCTCACATGTTGTTTGTTTATAAAATTATACTTGATTTTTAAGAGGGTGCTGAGTCCCTAATTTAGTTATACATATTTTTTTGATATTCCTAAAATATTTAAAAGAAATTATTATTCGATTTACCAATGCGCTCATTCAAAGTCTAGAAATCTTAGATCTCATCCTTTCACCACGAATAACGTAGGCTATATTTATTGCTGGAATCTCAACTTGCTGGAAATAGTTCCCAGGTGAGGGTATCAAAAAGACTCCGTGATGGTGAATCTTAATCTGAAACTGAACATCGCAATCGCGTGCCAGAGGGTCGAGTAACGAGTGCTCGCAGCTGCTTGCTAAACAAAATTTCAAAACCTCCCAAGTACGCGCTTGAGAGTCGAGTACGGAGCGTGTGCAGCGGCTTGAAGCACAAAATATTAGAAATATACAAGCTCGCACTAGGCCGTCGAACTCTGAGCGTTCCCACCGCCTTCATAATCAAGAGAGAAAGACAACGGACACCAAAGACTAGAGGTCGCAATCAAGTTTTGCAAATAAAATATAATTTCATGTTCGAATTTTTCTCATTTTACTTTTTTTAAAATGAACCCACGCAAGAAACGGGAAGGTACACAGGGAGAGTGTGTAAAAACTTATAACTTTTGAAATGTTTGTTTCAACCCTTGCGAAGCCGGAGCGGTCTGCTAGTAGATTATACAGAGACAGAGAGAGCGTCTCTTTTCTGGTACAACTTGTTACATAGTTTTTCTGATTGATCGTTAAACGATGACCACGGAGCGATGCTATTTTGACAGCTGCATCATTTACTTTTAATATTCCCTTCCGAATGATAAATCGTTGTTAGGTGTGAAAATCTATAGATATTTTTCTATAGATGAAATATATGTAGACCTGTAGATAATGTAATATATAATATATTTAAACAGATTCGTGGATATGGTGGCTAAAAAGGCTCTTACACAGCAGCTAATTGATCAATTTACCGGCCTACGCTTGATTTAAATGCTTATTAAGATCGATTTATCATACAAAATAAAAATCTACATTATTATTTAATTTAATTTTAATCCACTTGAAAATTAAATGCAACACTGCGACAAAGACGTGCGATATACGTTCTTTGTCTGCGATTGACTGAATTTTTTTATTAAAAAAAGCTACGATAGATGTCGCTGTTAAAAATATCTATCAGCTCATGAAACTTACCAACTTCTTATGAAAAGCAAAAACCAAAATGTATAACAGCTGATCGGTTATCGAGTAGCCGCAGTGTGAAGGGCAAAATCTGGTTTCTCAATCAAAATTTTAATTTACCAATTAATTTGGCTGTGTGAATAGGCTATAACATTTTTCATTGACAATCATCAGTTAAGTTTGAGATTGTCTTCTTACAAATAATTTGGCCTCATTTTTGAACACGGATCAATCATATAATATGTAATTTGTTTTACCTAGAGCATTATAGCAATAATTTCTGTACTAATATTTCCCTAGTGCTTGTTGGTAGTCCGTGGACCTTCAAATAATCAAACACGAAGAAGTTAGAAAGAGACAGAGTTAAATATCAGGCTGCCATGTCAATATCAGCTCTTTTTAAAATCACATATTGTTGAAATTGTTAATATAGAAGCTGAATAGATTGCTTGAAAGAAATCCATAACTTTGAAGATCTATTTCTCAAATTTGCGGGCTATCAATATAGACTTCCTTCGTTCTAATTAGTATTTTTTTCTGATGATAATCTTTTGTATCCCTGGTACAATTACGCTGTGGTTTCGACAATATCCACATTGAGTTACTGCGCGAAATTTGTATTATATTATTTAAAATAAAAAAGAATACAATTTTTTCTCTTAAGCCGCCACTGTTTTCGGGCTTTATTGAGTTGAGAAGCGATACATAGTTAGAACTGCACTGAGACGAGGTTTCCAAAGCAGATCTACTTTCAATTGGTTAAGTACTATAAATGGAATTGTGAAAGCTTTCACTATATTAGTATTATAATATGTGTATTAGGATGGTGCTAAAAGAATTTATAAGTAGACATTTGTTAAAAGTGATTTTCTAAAATAAAATTAATACTACAGTGATCCAAGATATCATATTCAATTTAGGTTCTAATCGCATCTTCGATTAAAATAAATATCAAAATATAGAATTCTGTATGACGGATAAAGAAATTATTTTATACATCGTGTTCAGAAACGTTACGGTTATATTCGAAAGTTATTAGATATACATATACATATTTCGATCTCCGATTATTATTCATAATTTTTTATGCATATTAAGTATTTTCTTATAATTTTTTTCTTATTCAGTTCATTTAAGTTTTATAATATTTTATTTCTTTATAGGAAATATGATTTTAATTTAGAAGCTTTCATTGATATATAAGATGTACATATATAGCAAATATATATAAACAAATGCATTTGATAGTAAATATGTTTTTGTAATTTTATATTTGCTTCACATAGACTACGTTTGTCAATTAATTTCTCCTTAAATTTGTTCTTTTCAGCAAATTTGTTCATATATTGACGGTGTGTACAAAGCTCTTAAAACACAAATATTTTGTTGTCACGGTAAGTACAATTTAATTGAATTCAAGTTAAATTGATTTTCGAGTATTACACTGTATAACAAATGTAGAAATTGTAAGGCTCCACAACTGAGAAAATCAAAAGAAAGTTACATGGAGTTATATGTGGAAGCATATAAAAGCTTCGAAGTTTAGCTTTTTAAAATATATAAGTATTAAAAGTTGTTGACCCTATATAGAGGAAAAGTATAACTTTTGTAATGAAATAAAATAAAAGCGTGAACACTTAGTACTAAAAACGCTAAAAGTATGATTTTTCGATGAAAAGTAATAAAAAGTGGCAAAAAATTGAACACAGCGCCATCTATCGTAAGCTTTACGTGCTAAAAAATCTTTTAACATTAATACAGAGTCTTAAAAACCAATAACATATTTAATTGCTGTCGCTAATTCTAAACGCGTTTAGAAAATAATCGACAATCTTTCAAATTTTAATAAGGAAGTTATGAGCTTTAATTGCCTACAGTTTTATTTTTATCAAATACGTGATTTCTTGTAACGTTATTACTATTTTTCTTGTATATGTAATATGAAAATCTTCTCTAAAAATTTTCACCACAAAAGTTTAATGAACAAATTAAACTCCACAAATAATTTCCTTTCCAGGTAACAGTCTCTCGTTTGGCCATTTTGGGAACCTATTAGTTATGATCACCAACATCTAGCATAACAAAAAGTGAAGAGAGAAAAGAGAATACCCCAACATTAATAACTGTAATATTTGCGATGAAAAAAATGTAAAATGTCATAATTTGTAAAATAATGTAAAAATAGAATAGTAAAATTTAAAATACAGTTGTTCAAAATCGACAAAATTTAATAAAAGAGTTGAGTAAAAATATTTTGGAAAAAAAAAATCACAGCAAATTGGCATTTATTTGGTTATGTAGTTTTAATAAATAAATCGACATTTTAAAATTCAAGTGAAATGTGAAGAAAAAGCGCACAGACAAATCAAATTTCCATAACAAAAGTGAAAAAAAAGTAGAAAGCAAAAAAAGGTCAAAGCAACTCTAAATTAAAAAATCCCCAGCTGTTAAAGCTTAAGTTTCGTATTGCCGCCATACTTTATGATTATTGTTGGCAATTAAAGGCAAAGGAAAACAATTTTTGGTAGTCAAATACAACGCTGTAGACGACAAGCAGTAATGAAAATGAAACACAAAAACAAAATGAAACACAAAGAACAAAAATAAATATTATTTGTGTAAAATTATCGTATGGTAATTGCTTTGAATGTTTAAATGTGGCTTTAAAATGTAGTTAAGTTAGGCTAAATGAAATACTAGTCATAAAGTAATATGTAAAAATTTAAGCAAGCATTTTAAAGAAATTAGTAAATAAATACACGCATAAGTATATATTAATATTTAATAAGCCCACCCCTGCTCTCTCACTTGGGTGGTGCTGGAAGCGTTTGAACAAAGTGTAGTTTATGTGAGTTTAAAGTGAAATGGCAGAGAGGTATGTAGTCATTAAACTGTAATTACATGCATACATATTTATATATTTTAGCTTTAAACAGACAAAGCTATCCAATAAATGCACCGAAGTCAGCCGATAAATACCGAACCATGCTTTTTGGTACTAACTTCGAACAGCTTTGTTCTGAAATAAATCTTCTTCTCATTGCCAATTGTTCTCAGTGGCTTCACTTTACCGACTGAATTGAAATCATTTTTAGAAAACTCTTTAGATCATATACATACTTGTCCGTACGGGGACCTCAGGCCTCAAACCTATAATGGTAGTATGCATCTTTTGCCATTACAACACAGTGATTCTTCCAAAAAAATTATCTATCTGTGGATAAAAATGAAGTTCGTCTACTTCTGTCATGAGTCTCTGGATTATATAAATCTTATCCAGCTAACAACAAACACTTGGTCCATAGGGGTACCGTGAAATTTGCTCTTGAATTCTACTATTCTTTTGGTAGTTCTCATCGTTCTTTATTCTGCACTTTATATGAAGTGTTTCAATTACTGGAAGTGGAGCGTTTGAAATTAGCAGATCTAACTTCGAAAAATTGTTCTTCTAAGGGCTGCTATATATATTTCTGGCCTAATAATGAAAATAGGAATATTTATCAACGAAAATGGTTTTATTGTTTTTCAATATATTCTCCATCAAGATTTATACACTTTTGCATGCGCTCAAACCAATTTTCGAAGCACTTTTTCCAATCCGATTGAGACACCTCCAAAACATGGTTTTTGAATGCTTCAACAGCATCTTCTGGCGACGAAAATCGTTGACCACGCATTATTTTCTTGATGTGTGGGAATAACAAGAAGTCATTGGGTGCCAAGTCAGGGCTATACGGCGGATGACCCATCAATTCGACGTTTTGGCCGGTCAAAAAGGCGCTGGTTTGAGCCGATGTGTGAGAGCTCGTATTGTCATGGTGCACAATGATTCGTCTTCTCTTTTTCGTTTTTCGAATTTCTCCGAAGACTTCATGCAAACAAATGGTGGTGTATCACTCAGAATTGACCGTCCTACGTTGCTCAAGCGGAACAGTCGCCACATGACCAGTTTTGCCGAAGAAACGGGCGACCATTTGCTTCGAAGTGCTTCTTCCACGAACAACTTTCGTTGGATTTGGCTCGTCTTGGAAGACCATCACGGTCGATTGCTGTTTTGTTTCGGGCTCATACGCATAGATCCATGATTCGTCACCTGTGACGATCTTATAAACGTATATTGAAGCACCGCGCTCGTATTTTTTCAGCATTTCTTTACACCAATCCACAGGAGCCTTTTTTTTGTGCGGGATCCAACGAGAACAAACCTTTTTTATGGCCAGGTGTTCATGCAATATCGAATGTATGCTGATGGGAGAAATGCATAGGCATGCCTCTATCTGAAGGTACGTTACATGACGGTCTTGCATTATCAGTTCATGTACGGCATCGATATCTTCTGGCACAACGGCTGTTTTTGGACAACCTTCACGGAGTGCGTCTTTGAGCGAGCGTCGGCCACGATTGAATTCGTTGTACCAGTTTTTCACAGTGCTATAGGATGGTGCTTCATAGCCACACAAAGATTTTAGTTCATCGAAGCACTCTAGTCGCGATAATCCACGTCGAAAGTTGTGAAAAATGATCGCACGAAAATGTTTACGAGTTAATTCCATTTTTTGGCCGAGATGAATTTTTTAATTCCCTGTAAATAAAACAATTCACGATTAAATGACAAAACGTTCTGAGTGATGTTATGCTAAAAAATGTCAAACTTTCCGATGGAAATGTCAGATTGCACCTGGCAACACTTAGTGTTGCCTAGGCCAGAAATATATATAGCAGCCCTAGTATCTGGAAGTTAGGTCTATGAATAGAAACTTTACAATCAATATTGAATAGTATTGACAGATACATCGACCTTTCCGTCTAAAAGCGGATTCAAACCTCCAAACTAATCTTCATTTTAAATTGATTCAGATTTCGGATCATTACCTATATCAACCGTAAGATTCATTCCGAACAGATATAAGATCGGTTTGTCTGACAAGAAAAAAAGCTCGAGCCGACAGAATTCGAAAAATTCTCTCACGTTTTGAAAACGATCATTCAAATTGTTGCTTGATAACTTCGGCTCATCGTGAATAGGCGGCTACGCTCGTGAATAGTCGGCTTCGCTTGTGAGTAAGTCGTCCACTGTAAATGTTTCTGAAGTTCATAAATGGCAATTTGGTATCCATCAACCAAATATCAACTACATTTTTCGGTATAGGCTAATCTATGTATGTATGTATGTAAGTATGTACGCATGTAATTATGTTTAATTACTTGATTAATCTACATTAAAATAGTGGAAAATATCCGTTGTACATTCAAGTAGTCATAAGCAAATAAAATGATGATTGCATGCAATTACCCATTGTGTAAACTCATTGATGTAATTTTTTTAGAGAAAAACAAAGCAAGGCTGTGTGTTCTAAAAATATATAAATAATAAACAATTAAGAGAGATATTTCGCTAAGGTGTATTCTCATACATATGTCTACACAGATAAAGATAATAATTTAAGTAAATTAATAAACAAATAAGTTATGCATAAGTGATTGATAAGCATAAATTGTAATTAGACAAGAGATTCGGCAATAAGTAAATAAATAAATAACTGTACATAAATACTTAGTTGTAGTTACTAAGTAGTAGTATGTATAGAGATGCTTACATACAAATGATTATAAAAGAAAAAAAATGTAACCAAATAACTAAGTGCGAAATGTAATGTTTAGTAAAATTATTTAAGGAATTCATGCTTAAAAATTTATTTTAAAAAATTTTTCAGTTTTTTTTGTTAATTGAGGATTGTTAAAAAATATTTTTTATTTAAAAAAATATCTATTTTATTTTTAATAATTATTTTGTTTTTAAATAATAATTTATTTTTAAAAAATATTTTTTTTTTAAATAATAATTTTTTTTTATATTTTTTTTTTAATAAAAAATTTATAAATAAAATTTTATTTTTCAAAAATAAATAAAAACAAGTAAGGAAGGGCTAAGTTCGGGTGTAACCGAACATTTTATACTCTCGCAATTTATTTATTTAACTTAATTAATATTATATAATACACAATTTGACCCACATATTCGTCATATATATTGTATAAAGTCCATTGAAAGTTGGAAACCCTAATATTAGGTTAGAAGCACCGAGGTCCTCATGTTCGATACATGGGGCCTTGAAAACCTATGGTCCGATTTCGGCGATTTTTAGAATGGTGCTTCCACACTATAAAGGTAGTATTTGTGCAAAGTTCTGCATCGATATCTTCACTAGTGCTTCCTTTATATATTGTAAAGTTAATTATTCAGATCGTCTTCAAAGTTCTGGTATATAGGAAGTAGGCGTGGTTGTGAAGCGATTTGGCCTATTTTTACAACACATCATTGGGATGTAAGAAAACTATTACAAACCAAGTTTCATTGAAATCGGTCTAGTAGTTCCTGAGATATGGTTTTTGACCCATAAGTGGGCGATGCCACGCCCATTTTCCATTTTGTAAAAAAATCTGAGTACAGCTCCCCTCTGCCATATCTTATGTAAAATTTGGTGTTTCTGACGTTTTTCGTTAGTTAGTTAACCCACTTTTAGTCATTTTCAACCTAACCTTTGTATGGGAGGTGGGCGTGGTTATAATCTGATTTCAACTATTTTCATGTTGTGTGGTGGGGTACGTAAGAGAACTGACTGCAGAAAGTTTAGTTTATATAGCTTTATTGGTTTGCGAGATATATATAAATAACCGATTTGGGGGCGGGCCCCCCACTTTTCCAAAAAAATTACATCCAAATATGCCCCTTCCTAGTGCGATCCTATGTTCCAAATTTTACTTTTATAACTTTATTTATGGCTTAGTTATGACACTTTTTGTATTTTCGGTTTTCGCCATTTTGTGGGCGTGGCAGTGGTCCGATTTTGCCCATTTTCGAAAGCAACCCTCTCACGGTCCCAAGGAACGTGTGTTCTAAGTTTCATCAAGATATCTCAATTTTTACTCAAGTTATCCGTTGCACGGACGGACGGACGGACGGACGGACGGACGGACGGACGGACAGACGGACAGACGGACAGACAGACATTTGGATTTTGACTCGTCTCGTCACCCTGATCATTTTGATATATATAACCCTATATCTAACTCGTTTAGTTTTATGACTTACATACAACCGTTATGTGAACAAAACTATAATACTCTCTTAGCAACTTTTGTTGCGAGAGTATAAAAATTTTCGTAATAAATAAATGATATCAGTGAAAATAATTTTAATTATTTTTATTATTCACCAAAAATAAAAAAAAAATCAAATAAATGCTGAAAATGAAATGTTTTAACACTGACAGTATATGTAATTATCTTTTCTAATACCGTGTTGGCATTTTATGTACTTAAAAAATTAAAGCTCGCTATTTTGAAGGCTGAAGACTAACCAAATATGGTGAGCAGCTTGCAAAGTCTCTCAGTGGATTCAGTGGTTTATATCTGTACATCAATATATGTTAAATGTATGTTATAGTTGTGGCTATCAAATACAAATTTTCTGTAATATTTCATTTCAATTCAATTTCTAGTGAATTTTAGTACAAAAAATTTAATATTTTTTATGTTCCTTTAAATCCATATACATATAAAGGGTTTTTCAATAGGACGCTACAAAAGTAGACCGATAGGAACAGCAACCGACGCCATATTTTTTCTCGCTCTTTTGACATTTCTCTTCAGTAAGGTTTGCCATTTCATCATGGAAAGATATACGATCCAACAACGAGTCGAAATTATTAATGTTCGGAGTCAATGGCCTCAACTTTAAAAGCGCTACGTCGAATTTATGGTTGTCATAATCGTCATGCCAGATGAACAATTGGGCGTCTAATGGAAAAATTGGAATCCACAGGCACAGTGCTTAATGTTCCCATACCAGTGAGACAAAGGAATGTCCGTAGTGTCGAGAATATCTTGACCTTTATTTCTTACCATATCGCAATGACGAAAGAACTAAAGCCGCTTGACCACTAGAGTCGTCCTCTGTTCGTGAATTGGGTTAAGCAACAACTTGAAAATTATCCGGATTTTCATCGAAAAATCATCTTGAGCGTTGAGGCTCATTTCTGACTGAATGGTTTCGTCAATAATTAAAATATGCGTTATTGGTCAGGCAGCAATTCACACGTCCATGAGTCTCCCTTGCATCTCGAAAAAACGGGACTGGTAAGGTGTATGAGCTGGCAGCGTCATTGGGCCATACTTCTTCCGTGATAATCAAGAGAGGCACGTTACTGTGAATGGTAATCGCTACCGCTTAATGATAACCGCATATTTTTGGCCCGAATTGGATGATAAGGGCTTGGACAATATGTGGTTCCAATAGGACGGCGCCAAAAGCCACACAGCGAATGTCACAATCGATTTACTGAAAGCCAAGTTTCGTGAACGTATTATCTCAAGAAAAGGCCCAGTCAATTAATAGACTCGGTCGGGCGATTTGACGCTCTTGGACTATTTCCTGTGTGTCTACGTCAAGAGTATGGTTTATGCCAACAAGCCAACAACGATTGTTGAACTTCGTACGCTTCTTATGCTTGAAAACCATTGAAAATTGAGTTCAGCGTCTGAACTTCTACAAGCGTGATCGTGGTGATCATGCAAAGGAAATAGAGTTCCATACACCATGGAATGTACTTTCATAGCAATAAAGAATTTCATTGTTATCCCAAACTTTTGTAGCGCTCTTATTGAAAAACCCTTTATAAACCCAAAATTTTTTCATACATTAACAGTTAGTATGGTTTTATTAATCCTTCAGGGCTTTCATTGTTTCGAATACATTAAATTCGCAATCATATTATATAATATTAGATGAAAATATTCTTACTGACCTCTTCATTTTCAGTTCATTTTCACATTCCAAAGTATTTTTAAGTATATTAGACGATTAAAAGTGATTAAAAGCAAACTGTGGAAAGGTTTCAAAGTTGCCACATTATTATGTTTATGTTACTATATGCTTTAAAAACTACTAAATACCACTAATTTGCTTAATAATAATTTCAACTAAAATCATATTAAAGTTAAAAAGCTGTAGATAGATCATATAAATGCCATTGTTTGTATTAATACTTTATTTGAAATCTTATTTTAAAGAGATATATGTGATTTGTGTAAACCCAAAATATGTAAGCGAAATCAATAAAAATTACATTTTTTAAAACAGGTACAAGGTTTTATTGCTTAACGGCGAAAATTATATTTTCCAAGAGATACAGTCACAACAAAAGTGTACGGGAAGGTGCAAGGTAAGTATAAAGACTTTAACTGGAATATAAAAGAGGTATAATACTAAAATATAAAATATTTTCTAGTATAATTTGAATAAAATAGTTTAATTACAGTTTCATATAAAATCAAGTGTAAAATAAAATAATTTTGTTCAATCGAGGATGAGTACACTTTTAGAAGTCTTTGAAGTCCATCGATGTCTTTAAATCTGGATATTTATAATGATGAAAGCTCATAGTGGAGAGCTTTCGTCATACTTTCGTACGACGTGTAGTATGAGTAACAAAGTGATTTTCTTCATACTATGTATGTGGTACAGGTGGTATGAGTAACATTTCAATCTATGGGGCCTGCTACACCTTCAATAGGTATCGTGATATTTGGATCGCGATCTATATTGAATATTGATGGATTACTTCGCGACTGCTAGACGTTCAATATATATTACGTCAATATTTATACGATGTTGTTAGTGTTTTCATAAGACAAAATATTTCAAAAATTTATTTGTTTATTTTTTTTGTACATTTTTTCATAAAATTTCGGAAAAAATCTAAGAAAATCATGTTTGGCTATTGTTTTTGCTCCCACAGCAATTCATTATACGTAACCAATATTTGGACGTTATCAAAAAACCTTTGGCAGATGAGTTGCATAGCTCTGGCAAAGATTCTATTGTAAACAGTATAATTCATGTTCATTTATTAAAATAAAGTTAATTTTAAAATTTTGGCACTGTTGTATTTCACCAATTCGGACTTGTAAATCACAAAATATGCTACACGTTCAATATTTATCTCGCGATCCACGATCCGCAATCTGGATTTCAAAATATTTAAATATTTTGTGATATGGATCGTGATCCATCAATATTGCATGCTAAACGTTCAATAAATATAGCGATACAGGAAATATCACGATAAATACTGAACGTGTAGCAGGCGCCTATCTATAATATACAAATGAATCGCATAACGCGAGAATAGCTGAACCGAATTCTTTTTTACAATATTCCTTGAAGTACAAGGATGCTTCTTACGGAGAGAAAAATTAAAAAAAATTACCAGAAAAAGTCTAAAATCCACACTTTTCGAAACTCCCAAACAAACAATTTGTAATCTATAGATATAAAAAGGAATTGCTGTTCGAAACTCTCTGGCTAATTTTATTTTTGAAATATTCGTGGAAGGCCAGAAAAATATTAGAAAGTTAGTAAATATCGAAAAATTGTGCGGAAGATAATAAAAAGAGAATTTTATTTGAGTTGACAACAAAAACTAAAAAATAAAAAACAAAAAGTAATATTATATATATCTTAATATAGTCCAAAAATGAAAGAAATGGGATAATAAGCACACCCACCTCCCATACAAGGTTATGTTGAAAATTGCTAAAAGAGCGTTAACTCACTAACGAAACACGTCAGAAACACTAAATTTCACAGAATAAGTACCAGAATGAAGCTGCACTCATATTTTTGTACAAAATGAAAAATGGGCGTGGCATCGCCCACTTATGGGTCAAAAACCATATCTCCGAAACTACTCGACAGATTTCAATGAAGTTCGGTATAATATATAATATATAATATAATATATAATATTGATGACACGTGTGGAAAATTGATGAAATCGGTTCACAACCACGACAACTTTTCGAAATCGGACTATAACTTTTCAATGTCCCGGATATCGAATATGAAGAACTCACTGCCTTATGGTAATAATGGAAAATATCGGTAAATATCCTCAGATATCTCAATTTAATTCAGAGGAAATCGTTTTCTTCTAATAGTCTGTACCAGAAATGGTTAAAATCGGGTCATAACTTCCCCTAGCTCTCATATAGCTAATTATAGGATTTTCAAAAATACGATGGGCTTAATAGCTTATAAACCGGGTAATATCTGAAATATCTTAGCTAAATTAAGTGAGCATATACTCTCAGATATAATTTATGTTGGCGATGAAAATGAGTTAAATCGGTTCAGGAATTACCTCATACACTATATGTGGTGATTTTCGTTTTTCTATTCGACTTTATACCGAATATATGGGTCAAATTGTGTGTAATCTTCATAAAAATATAGCATAAATTTCGAGAGTATAAAATGTTCTGTTGCACCCGAACTTAGCCTCACCTTACTTGTTTACTTAATAAATTCGTTCATGAAAAAATCGGCATGGGCATCGGCCAAAAATTGGGTATCGGTCGGACACTACATACTTAGTAGTACAGGTGGTATGAGTAACAAAGGGATAGCTCTCTTCATACCACGCATGTGGTACGGGTGGTATGAGTAACATTTCAATCCGTTGTAGAATAATTTACAGCCCTATTCTGTGCACTTTACAAATTCAACAAATTTCTAATTTGTAAAAAATTGAAATTTATCAAGCATTTCGTATTCTGTGTCTAAAATAAAAAGCTCTTTTCTTTATAAGTTGTTAAGAAGTAAAATGCTCTTGACAAATAAAATATCTCGCTGTGGATAGTTGTGAAAGTGAATTTGTTGCAATGGAGATATTTTACTTTTGTCGTTAGTTTTATACAAAGAGGAAAAATATGAACATGTGAATGGCTCGCGTTATTGAGCCGTTTTTATAATATATTAAGTTTATTTTTCCGTTTTTTGTATAAAAAATGAGGATAATGAGGTTAACATTGATGAAATTGTTTTCTATATATTGCATGAGACTACAGCTTAGCAAATTTTTGCCAACAAAGAACAAAGTTTAGATTTCGTAGTCCCCAAGGAACTTTGCTGAAGCTAAACATAACAACCAACTAAATCAAAATTGCATTCCAAACAGTTTTAAATATATTATAAAGGACATATGTACATATATGTATTATGTTATGAAGTATTCTACGGCTTTGCGGGGGAGCAAAAGACTATGGAGGATCTGGGATGGAAAAGTGAATATATAGGCTCTGCCATTTGATTATCAATCAACTTTACTTACGCGCGGCACTCCCTGTTTGGTTAGGTATAACCCTGTCATCTATATAGAGTAAATGGAGTTGTGAAACCAAACCAAATACTTTGCATCAGGTCTGAAAGGTTTCAGTCGATATCTCGAAATCAGAATCGGATAGATAGGCTGATAAATCTTTGGTCAATCATAAACCAAACTTATCAACGAATCCACACTGAAGAAGGCTCGGTTAAAACAAACACTCATCCAAATGACGGCCTTTTGCATGAAAAATAGTGCCAGCTTCGGAGCATGGAATATTTGCGCACCCTAAGAAAAGTCTAGACCAAAAGCAATGGATTTATTGTGAAATTGAAGTTAAATTATTAACTATTTTGCAACAAATATTGAAATGTATTTGAAAACTTACGTTAAAAAATAATTCAAATCAATTTTTCAATTCAATTCGAATATAATTGGACAGAATCAAAGTGTATTCAACAAAGTGAACTAAGTATTTGACATACCCGCTATTGACAATAAAATAGTAAACAATTCATGTATTTGTTTACATTAACCCGTATTTTTTAACTTTAAAAATGGAGCACAAAACCTTAGTAAATTGCTTCCATGAGTTGTTTTTCCTAAGCAGAAAGTATTCGGCATTTTCTTTTATTCATTTAAAAAATATTTTTTTTTTGGTTTAAAATTTGTTTACTTTTGAATTTCAAAATTTGAATTTTTGAATAAATTTATGGGTTAAATCAATGGCAACAAACATGTCAAATTCGGGTAAAAAAAATGAAATGTCATATACCTGGTTCACTTTGTTGAATACACTTTGGACAGAATCAGCTGTTTCTGTTTACATTATTTTGTTTTCCACACGTGTGGGGAAAAGCTATGCGTACTGAAGCTTTTTATTTTATCAAAATTGTCACAGAATACCAAAAAAGTTCTTACTTGATAAAAACCTGAAAAAATTTTAAACTTTTTTGTTATTTTGTCAAGTGCACAGAATAGGGCTGTTAGTCTGAATAAAACTTTCTACTAATTTATATTGTCTTCGAATTAATAATTAATAAAAAAATTTAAAATTTCAGAACCAATTTCTATTCAACTTCTTGAGGTAAATTCATCACTAGTACTCTTCTCAGTTGTTCACCAAACACCAACAAACAAATAAAAAATTATGAATATCTGTATATAAGCTCAAGTAATGCTGCTTGTCTTGGCATTCCTGACAACACCGATTCATTCATTCATTCATTCTATTGCATGGCATTGCATTTCATTGTATTGTGTTCAAGCACACTTCGGCAGACATGTGTGTATGTGCGCTGCATGTTTAACGAAGTATTTTAAAGAATTTCCACATATGTCAGAAAGTTTTAGAATATATTCAACAACTTAAACCGTATGTCAACAAGATCAACACACCAACAAAAACACCATAAGACACTAGTTGTGCATAACTGCATAACCATAAGCTGGGTGGGTGTGTGTGTGTGTGAAACTGAGACACATTGCACGTGAGGTGATATTCAAAAAATGCATTTGCACAGGCGAAAATTCCAGCACGGCCATAAATCAAACCACAAAATGCTGTAAAAACTTTATTTTCAACGATTTGCTCTTATGCTTCTACACTCTCTCACTCCCTCTCTCGGGAATTGTTGAACTTTGGCTTTATCTGGTATTGTGTTTGCATGTGATCCCATTAGCGAAATGTGCATAAAACTTTAAGATGGTATCAGCGTGATGAATTTCGATAAATAATTGTGTTTGTGTTTTGTATGATATCAGTTCATCTTCTTTTCGAGGAGCTACTTTGATAGTGATGATATACGCGCGACTAAAGTTCAAGTTTCTGAGATGCTTGAAAGGATTTCAATCATGGATTCAAGAAAATCCCTTTTAAACTCTACATAGGTCAAAATTAAAATCACAAAATTTGCCCTCGAGATATTGTACTTAACAAAGTGCTTCAATCTTTTCACACCCACGCCATCCAAAAATAGAAGTTTGACTCTTTCGCGTCTTTATATTTATAAGCAGTTTTATTTTTATGGAATTTTTCATTTTATGGAATTTGTATACATTTCGGGTTCAGAATCTAGTGGAGAGGACATACACTCTATAAATATGTTTGAGATACCATATTCGCTCATGTGTATGGTCCTGTATGGATCTGATATGCGGAGAATTTGTGGGAGATTTTCTAATTATTTAGTTTTATTTTTCTGTAGGTAGTCAGAAATCGAGAGAACTGCATAATAAATTGTGTAATTATTTTGATCATTTCATCACAAAATGTTTGATAACAGACTTTTCAAAACGCTTTTCTTTTCTTGCGCCCTCGATATCTATTGATATTATATAGCTTGTGTTGGAATTTATTTTTTCATAATTCATATAAAGGTGGCGACGTGTATTTCGGTTTCAGATTACTTGAGTTCGTAGGCTCTCAGTTGCACACAGATACAGTCTTGAAAAAGGTGATTCCGAAAGTTGAACCAGTAGCCAATGTTTTGTACAAGAATTCCAATATAATTATACATACTGAATAAAGAAATTGAATGTCATTACCACTGTGGCCTAACTCCTTACAAGGCATGTTTATGTAAAAAGGTAAAAAAGTACTGATGTGCATTGTTTCCAGTCAGATAAATTTGCTTATTTAAGAAATTTTTAGGTATTTCCTCTTTAACGATTTTCTATATAAAATAGAATCCACCAGGGTAATGACTTGGCGTATGAGCAACATTTTTTTGCTGCGAATTCAGTTGCTTCATTGCTGTGGATTCCAAAGTGGATAGAGATTCGTAAGTAAGAGAAAGTAAGTATACAAACTGGGTGTTCAATTTGGAAGTGCACACGGTATAAGTTCGATTTTGTTAATCAATTGTTAACTCAGTACAACTCTACGGACATAAGTTTTCGTTATAGATGGTAATTCAGTGGTTTAAGTGCGAAAGAGAGATATGAACAATATGCTTAGTTCATCAATGACTCGAATGAATTGAGAAAGCTGTTACAGCGAGGAGTGGCCATAATCCTCGACAACCATATAGTCTCTGCGCTGAGACATTTTTGTGAATTACTTCATTTTGTCCATACAAAGGGTTTTCAAAAAGAGAGCTACAAAAGTTTTTTTTTTTTTAATAAAAAGAAAACCATCAATGAAATTCTTTATTCCTGTAAGAGTACATTCGATGCCATTATGGTTTTTTTTTGCATGGCCACCAAGAACCAATTCACTGGGCCATTTCGTGAGATTGGTTTTCAATAAATCGATTGTGACATTCGCTGCGTGGCTTGTGGCGCCGTCCTGTTGGAACCACATATTGTCCAAGTCCATATCATCCAATTAGGTCCGAAAATATTCCGTTATCATTGAGTGGTAGCGATTTTCATTCACAGTAACTTTCCGGTCTTGATTAGCACGGAAGAAGTACGAACCAATGACGCTGACGACCCATAAACCACACCAACCCGTATTTTTTTCGAGATGCAATGGAGACTCATGGTGTACGCTGCATGACCAATAATTCACATTTTGCTTATTGACGACGACATTCAGCCAGAAATGTGCCTCATCGCTGACGATGATTTTTCGATGATAATGCGGATCATTTTCAAGTTGTTGCTCAGCCTAATTCTCGAACATACGACGATTCTGGTGGTCAAGCGGCTTTAGTTCTTTCGTCAATCATCTTGTAAGGAATAAGGCCAAGATATTTTCGCAAAATTCGTCACAACGACGTCATGCTCAAGCTTACGAACGACCGCGAAGACTGATTTGGGTCTTCCTCAGTTAATGCGATAGCGACAGAAATATTTTCGACACTACGGACACTTCTTTGTCTCACTGGCATGGGAACATTTAGTACTGTGCCTGTGGATTCAAATTTTTTCACTAGAAGCTCAATTGTTGATCTGACAGGACGATTATGACGACTATAAATTGGACGTAGCGCTCTTAAATTTGAGGCCACTGACTCTGAATTGCTATAGTAAATTTTAATAATTTCCACTAGTTGTAGGATCTTATATCTTTCCATGATGAAATGGCAAACCTTACTGAAGAGAAATGTCAAAAGAGCGAACAAAAAATATGGCGTCGGTTGCTGTCCCTATCGGTCTACCTTTGGTAACGTCCCTTTTGAAAAACTCTTTATTATGACATTACCACAAAATACAAGATCCGTGAAGCTTGGAAGATATCCAATGAGTTGCTTCAATGCCTGTAACCTGTAGTTGACTGGCCAACTTACTTCGTTGTGGCCAATTTGTTGATATTCTCTTGATAAAATAGTTCATGCAAATACTAAAAGGCCCAGTTAAATAAAAAATCTCATGATAAAGTCGATAGTTTTCCATACAATTTAGCGCATGCTATACTAGCTTATGTTTGTCTACTAATGAATAATTTGGGTTAATTAATAAGCATTTAAAAGCATATGCGCTTCTCTTAACTATAGTAAATTTGTTCACATTAAATGCAGCTACCGAATTGCGTATATCGAAGCATATACAGATCTAAGTTGATACAATCATACAAGTCTTATAGGTGTGTCTGCGTGCTGCGCGTATGTTTGTTTACGGCGTAAGCAGATTAAGCAAAGTTTGTAATTGCGTTGGTAATTGATTAGGTTCGAACAACTTATTCCTAATAAGATTATTGTGGCCAGAAATGTGCGCTCGTTCGCTCGCTGGCGCGACTCACTGCAGCTCAACAATGCTGCAGCTGACCACAGACATGCTACGGCTGTTGGCCACCATCAGCACCACCACCACTACCGCCACGGCCAACAATGTTGCAATTCGACATTGAAATTGAGCAGATTTACGGCAACAACAACAACAGCAAGCGAGAGATTTCCAGCTAACCGAAGCCACTGCACAGCGGCACTCGCACTCGCTTGTTTGCAATGCGGAATTGCGGAATGGTAACTATGTAAACGGGTTGTTGTTGTTGCCGCTTGAGAATAATAGTGGCTGAAAATCAGGCGAACATTTGCCACCACAAACAGCCGCACAAAGCGGCGGCATGCGGTTCCGGGGGTATACAGTATGCGCGCTAAAAGGACAAACAGTTACACCAATAGACAAACAAAAGCCGGAGCGCTTCCCAACGCACATCGCTCATCGCACAACGCCTAGGCAAACAACAATAGATTGCTTGGGTGCCTCGAAGCGGCTGAGAGATCATGTAGATGGCAGCGGGATAATTGGAAAATCGAAGCTGGTGAACGCACGTAGCGACGAGAGCAATGACGGCTGACGGCATTACGCTGCAAGCCGCTAAAAGCTCACGGGACCGCCACGGAGCACCGCGAGGAGTATGAGTATGCGCGCAGGGGCGGTAGGGAGTTCGGGAGTTAGGGAGCTAGAGAGTGTAACGGAAGCGTCGGAAAAGCGCCAAATTGCATTTGTGCGTTGCGAATTGCAACGAAGCGTGCGAAGAAGATAAATGAATGCGTTGCTGCTCATTGAAGTCGGCGCCGCTGCAGCTGCTTAGGTTACTTCAGCTTGCCTCAACAGGGCGCTGCTACCGCTGCAATGCCTCAGCTGCTGAACCACAGACGCTGCCACACAAGGCTCTAATACTAATGCCACAACAGCTGCTTGCCACATGCCACCACACATTTTCAATGTGCATGTGCTGGTGTGCGAGTATAGTGCGGCGTTGGCATCAGCTGCCGTGGTCGGATAACAACGTAATGTATTGTCAAGGCTTGAAATGATTAAAATCACTGCAGCGGCACCGAAACAGAGGCTGGCGGTTTGGCGATTACTGAGCCACTGACGCAAGGCATTGCTGTTGTTGTTTTTGCAATAGCTGACGGTGGTGAGTGCGAGCAGTAGTGATCTCGGTGGGTTGGCATCTGGAGAATTTTGAATCTTTCTGTTATTTCACATAGGTCTACAGCGTGGAATCATAATTATGATTAGGTGTACGCATATCAGAGGCCAATAAATATTTTTTTCAGGCTTTTCATAGTACATATAAATTAAATATTGCTGTCAATTTGAGTCTTCGGCTACATAATTTCACGAGATCGCGTAAAGAAGGAATTTTCCAACATGTTTGTAGATCTGAAAGTATCTCAGAATACATAGTATAATAGAAATGGTAGCCTTCTGTTCACCATTTCTTGACCTGTCTTATTTTGTTCTCTCTTCTAACAATCAAATATGAATGTAATAATAGAGTTATGTTAGTAAAGTCAGCTCTTTATACTCTCTTATGTATACAGATCAATTTTTCAAGTATTATAGAAACCTTCTAAGCTTTATGTCGGTATTTATACCAGTTTATACCAGTTATATTCAAGCAAACTAAGCATAAGAGAAAGTTCAGATAACTTTTTCAAGTAGTCTAGATCTTTTCTAAGCTGAATGTACTGATTTATACCAGTTTATACCAATCGCTTCTAGCTGATTCGGGCATTATAATTTGACTCTTTATGATTAATTTTAAGGACTTTTCGAAAGAATGATTACAGCTCAGAGATTAAAATCCTTATCAGCAAGTATAGATATCATGTAAAATAGAACAATGTCTTATAATTGTTTGGTTTTATGACGAGTAGTAATAACATTTTTGAAGTTATGGTATCATAAATCGCCTCCTTAATTCCATAAACGAGTTTATAATATGCACATATTTTCACATTTTCCGGTTCAAACTTTCATACTTTGAGAGCTGCGAACCAAAATACCAACTGGTATAAAAACTATATTGCTAAAAATATACTGGTACAATAAAATAAGCAAAGTATTATACCACTTTTGTAAGTATACACATACTTTTTTACAATATTCGTCATTTTGTTCAACTGCGTAACTCTCAATCTTTTCACAACACTGGAAAGCTCACACAGAACACGCAGAGATCTGGCGAAACGAATATGAAAGGTTACAGTAGAAGATAGATGAAACCAAAAGTCAGTAGTGAGATTGAAATAGTTGGGGTAGAAAAAATCTACTTAAGTCTTTCATATCGAAACGAGATGACAGAATGAATATAAATATCTCTCAAGTGAAGAGATCAGGCAGACAATTGCAATCCCCCGGACAATTTGTATTCGGTTCTTATAAAAATTATTAGATATTCGAAGGTGGACAAAACTTGTAGAGCCCTCTACATCTCTTAATATCCTCAATTTGTCATATCAGAGTATTTGAAATTTAAAAAATATGTTGGACGTTATAAGATTGAGTTCATTAACAATCTCATCATCATCTGGCTTTATCTCTGAGAACATAGCGGAAACAATGATTAGGTATACACGGAGTGTTCAAAAAATAACGGTCATTTTAGGTTTATGAAAAAAATATTTATTAATTTATTTTCTCAAAACAGGAAAACGTCACACGGAGACATGTCTGTCGAATATGGAGGCAGGGGCATCGTTACAGTAATATTTTTGACCAAGAATTCGCGAACCAGAAACGAAGTATGAGCTTTTAAAAATAGAAAGTCGTTGGGCTCATAAAAACATGTCTAAACTTAATGGCCGCTACAGAGAAACTAAGTAATAAATACAGTTGACAATTTGATCGTGCTTCAGTAGCTTATATATCAACATAATAAGAAAACATTGGACTCTCCACACCCGTGGAATCTTAAATTTGTAAGGCATGTAATGTATAATTTTCTGTAAATTTTTTATAATTCGATACTAATTTGAAGAGCTCATCCCACATCATGGCAAATCAAATATAGCAGGATAATATATGTGTATGTTCAACCAAATTTTAGGCAATAAATTTACAGGAACTCCATGCTCGTCTTATTGATCACACCCAGCCACATCTTGGCTAAGCAAACATTGCTCTGTATGGCCACAGTAGTACTGAATTGGGGCATTCCAAGTTAATTTGAATTTCGGAAATAGTATAAAATGAAATTAGAAAAATTTCGAAGAATCTTCATAATTTTAGAGACAAGTATGAGTGACTAATAGTAATATTTTTATTAGGTAAATAGCGAAAATGAGGCTCAATGGGGTTTAAATTTGATTTAATACTGAAGACCATCTCAAGAATGCAGCCTCTCCTTCTAAGGTATATTTCTATCGTTAGAAAGCACTTCTTCACAATTACTTTTAGCTAGCTTAAAACAAATTTTCCACTTTCTTAGTATTTTCAAAAGAAATCAGCTTAGCATGGAGCACGTCTCCAACTCAAGCAAACACAAGTAGCAGCAATACTTTTTTCCCCCCTTCGAAGCGATAAAGTATGCAATTATTCATCCTGTTTGCGTATTCGTTTTCGTATTTGTTTCCGTTTACACAACAACAGACAAAAGATGGTAGCGTACAACAACAACAACTAACTGTACTACATTGGTACATACATAAATGGCATCATATGCAACACTAACAAGCAAACAGCAATCGCATTACTTTCCTAATGGTGAAATCAATTTTCTGCAGTCGTCTAAGAGAAAATAAAATATGAAAACCAACAAAAAGCATGCGCTACTCAATTTCTCTTCAGCCAACACACACAGACACACACTGTCACTTGCATTGAGTCTGTACACATATGGACTTTAACACCCTAATCCTTTCATTCTACGAAACATAATCACTAAGTCTGCGGCATTTTTGAATCGGGCTTCTTGATTTCATTTGAAATATGTCCTTGGGTTTCAAAATAAATTCGGGTAAATAAAAATATATGTACTCTTGTTATTTATAATGTGTATATATAATAGATTTGTTGCCAGTTTTTTCATGTTCTGCCATTTATAGTTGATGGCATTGATATTTTAGCTCTTGGTGTGGTAGAGAGAGATGTTGTTCGGTTTAGATGTTGTTTTGACGGTGTTTAAAAAAACAAAAAGTAAATGTAACAAGCTTCATTTGTAGATAGCGGAACTCATGACACTTATTAGACAAATATTATTTCGAAGTTCATTCTAAAGAGGTAGATGCTTTTGTACTCACTAAGCACGGATTGAGATATGAATATTTTTATTGATTTTTCACAGATGACACTGTCTATCGAATTTTTGAGAACTTTCCATTCTTCTTATCAACATTTTTAAACTACTTGTAGCTAGATATAAAAGTTTCCTATAAGAGCATCTCAGAAATCGAAATTTTTGATATATACGATATTTCAAAGAGACCTTTCTCTTTTTGGAAAAGCTGATCAATGACTTAAGGGCTATATATAATATATCCACTAGATGTCAAAGTTAACATTCTTACATGACATAACGCTGGTTCCAATAGCACATTTGGAAGTATCGGTAGTAGCATGGCAAATACGACGGAAATATTTATTTCCAATTATTCTTGTTGAGCTCTATATTAACTCGTTATGCTTCTTGGAAAGATAAGAGAATGAAAGCTTCTTTAGATTATTTACTTAGGATATTTCTACGTCCAAATTGATACTACAGTCAAAGGTATGTAACGAAATATCTTAAGAAAATCGACCTAAAAGTCATTTTTTCAAAAGTAATTAACAACAAATATGTACGAATATTGTGTATAACCGATAGTTCGCCTAGATCACGTCCATGTCCTATCGGATACCATCAATAAATAATATTATTATTGCGAAAATATAACCATATTCAATTTTCATTGAGAAATTGTCTGCCATTAAAATGGAAAACATAGAAATATTTCCACAGCTTAGCTTCAGTTCAAAAGTCTCAACAGCATTTTTTAATCCTTCTAATGCTTTCCGAACTTCCGAAAAATCGACTAATAAAAAATTGTCGTTAAAACTATTGGGAATTTTGATAAATTTTATTATCCAGTAATCACTCTATTCTCTGTTATGGAAGATATTTCCCTCACTACCTCATACATTTCTCGCGTACTGGTGATAAAACTCATTTCTTAAGTTCAATTTATTATTCTATTGTGCAATATTTCTAATTTCCTGAATTGTTTGATTGGATTAGTGAGTGACGGCTTGAAACCATAGCGGGATACGATAAAAATGGGTAAAGAAATATTTTTCCCTCGGAAAATATAGGGTGTTTTTAGATGTATAGTTTTTCCTAGAGAGATAGCTGTCAAATCATCAGTCAAAGTAAATCAATTTTTTTTTACTTTTTTGTTGGATCTGATTCAAATATCAATCTTGGTCATACACTGGAGCAAAGTTTAAAAATTTAAGAACTTTAAAAACTGATGATTTGTGTAGAGTAAAAAGTTTTTATCTTTACCGTCAATTTTAAAGTGAAACATATTTGTGGAACTTTATGTAGAGAAATAGTTTTATAACTAAAAGAAGTAACCTTCATACTTTAAGGGGTTATATACAGTTAGACGGCCGAAAAAAAGTGAATTTTCCAGAATTTTTTCTGAGAAAACTTTTTAATTTATTGATCCAAAAATTTATACACATATTATGGTATCTTTTAACTGTATTTTAAGACTTAGTTTTAGTAAAAATATTTATTTGAAAAAGAGCTACAGCTGATCTCCAGGAGCTCCTCTCAAAAAAGACGTTTTGCGGTGACCACTATATCTCGGAACTGGATCATCCGAAATTAAAAAACCAAACAGATTTCGGTCAAATAATGTTAAATCTAGTAATTAATCGAAGGAATAAGCAAAATAAAATTTTTTGACAAAATGGCGGTTTCTCAAAAAAAAAAAATCGATTTTTCACCGAAATTTCGGCCTTAAATTGTTTATAAAAAAAAAAAATATTTATCGGAGAGAAAAAATCTACGATTAATTACTAAAAAATATATTTAAGAAGGTCGTGTTAAAATTTGAGACTAATCGGTCTAGCCGTTTTCGAGTAATGTTGGTCACCGACTTTGAAAACACCATTTTGAGAAAAACGCGCTGCCGCTCGGACCTTGTACTTAAAAGCACTCGGAAACGCCTTTTCAAATTTTTCATTTGCTTCTAACTTTGAAAATATTCACCGGAACGATATGAAATTTTCTGTGTGTATTCTTAAATATATGTACATTAAGAAAATGAAATAAAAAAAAAACATTTTTGGAAAATGCTAACTGTATATAACCCCTTAAGAAGCAAATCTACCACAGTTTGGAATCATTAAAAAGTGTATAAAAAGTCAGTATTTCTAAGAAGGACATACATAAAGGGTTTTCATATAAGAGCGCTAAACAAGTTTTTTTTTAATAAAACAAAAACGGTTTGGGATATCAATGAAATTCTTTATTCCTCTGAAAGTACATTCATTGCCATTATGTCTGGAACTCGATTTCTTTTGCATGGTCACCACGGACACGCTTGCAGAAGTCCCGACGTTGAAGACTCAATTTTCGTAAGAAAACACGTTCACCAAACTCGGTTGTTGGATTATATATCTTTCAATGAATAAATGGAAAATATGGCGTCGTTTGCTCTCCCTATCGGCCTTCTTTTCCCTTTTAAAAAATCTTTTATTTCAGTGTGTATTCAGGAGCTAATGCAGCATTAGTCTACTTTTCTTTGATGACTTATTTTGCTAAAGAGGTAGAAGTTGAAGAATTGATATAATGTGGCTTAAAAATGGTTTAATTTATATACCTCTTAGCAATATATTGTGACAGCTACTAAGAACTTATCTGAAGCGCTACTTTGAACGATAACGGGTTTTGAGTTTTTTTCATGATGCTCATTACTCACATCGAAAGTGTGAGTATTCTTCGTTAGATTATCGTTGCTGTACGGAGAAAGCTCCAGGAAATTTGAACCTTCCAATAAATATTTAAATGAATATCGAACATACGCGAGTTAGGTTAGGTTATGTGGTTGTCAAAACGATGCACCAAGGCCTTTTGGAGGCTCATTGTGACACCACTGGGACTCTGATCCCTCACAGTATAGAGTCATTTTTGAACCACCCTGTGGTCTTAATAAAGTGAAAAAGTTCACACAATTTCTATATGAGCAACTTCACCCACATCCTCGAGAAAACTGCGTCCAATAGTTGCAATTCTTTTCCTATACCGAGCCTTACATCCACATAGAAGGTGTGTAATCGTTTCTTCCTCTTCTTCTTCCTGGCAGCTTCTGCAGTCATCGTTACAAGGTAGCCTGCTGGCGTGTCTACCAATCAGACAGTGTCCCGCTAACACCCCTACAAGGGTTCTTGTGTCAATCCTCTTAAATTTCAATAAACTACAAGTGCGGCTCTTACTCCACTCAGGCCACGTTTGTCTACTTACGGAGCAAGTCGTTGATTGTTTCCATTGTGATTCAGCCATATCAACAGCATGTTTATCTATTAAATATCTGCACTTTGCCAGAGTTATATAAATTCCCTCTTTATTGGCATCCAACTGCAGTGTTGTGCCCAATCTGGCTAGTCCATCTGCTATACAGTTTCCAGGCATGTCACTATGTCCCGGGACCCATTGCAGGTGTATCGTGAAATATGATGTCATTGCCATTAGTAAATCCAAGCACTCTTTCACTATCTTCGATGATATTCTTTGCGACTTTAGTGATTTTAAAGCAGCTTGACTAACCGAGAATATGAATATGTGCTTAGTCGTTAGCACTCTTTTTGACAAAACGTGAAGGCTTTCTTTAATTGCAGTGATCTCTTAAAAAAGAGGATACAAATAAAAAATGCAGTAATTGTGGAGGATATCACACTGCTAACTACAGAGGCTGCCCTGTATATAAAGACTTGAAATCAAAATTATCGCTGGGAATTCAAGCTCGTCGTAACCAAATGATGAATATCCCTCGTAATGAAAATGTAGAAATTGCAGACCAGAGTTCGAAACCTGGTAATTCTAAGAATATCCTTGTCCAGGGAAGCTATGCAAATGTGGTAAAAGGCAACACTGTGCAAATGCAACAACAGCAAAGTCCACCAAATGGAGGTATTGAAAATATGATTATAAATCTTACTCAATATATGACACAATTTATGTCTACCATGCAAAACATGATCCAAGATTTGATCAAATCTCAAAACCAAATGTTACAAACCTTATTATCTAAAAAATGAGTATGCTAAATATTTGCATATGGAATGCCAACGGTGTAAACCAACACACACTGGAGTTAATACGATTTCTGACTGCAAAAAGCATAGATGTTATGCTACTGTCAGAAACAACACAATTCTTTATACCGGGATATAGACTTTATGTTACAAATCATCCAGATGGAAAGGCGCACGGTGGAACAGCAGTATTGGTTAGAAATCGGCTAAACCACCATGCTTTAGAACCGCATGCTACAGCGCAGTTACAAGCTACAACAATATCATTGAAAAATCGTGGTTCTGACCTCAATCTGACGGCTATATACTGTCCACCTCGTTTTAAAATTACAGACTGCGAATTTAAAGATTTTTTTTGGAACGCTAGGTCCAAGATTTCTAGCAGGTGGTGATTACAATGCAAAACACATGTACTGGGGCTCACGTCTTATTAATCCGAAAGGACGACAGCTGTACTACACTATTATAAATAAGCACAATAACCTTGATATAATATCTCCTGGTAAGCCGACATACTGGCCCAGTGATAGAAACAAAATACCAGACTTAATAGATTTTGCTGTAGTCAAAAATATAGATAGATCACTAATAAAAGTAGATACATGTATTGACTTATGTTCTGATCATTCTCCTGTACTTATAAAGTTATGCGAACAGCCCATGATATTTGAGCCAAAAGTATCTCTAACATCTTTTAAAACTAACTGGTTGAAATATAGAAAATATATCAGTAGCCACATTAATATCGATTTAAAAATAAGTACAGGAAGAGATATTGATGAAAGCATAATGGAATTCAATGATGTAATAACTAATGCAGCTGTCTTGGCAACACCTGAAAGAAACGTTAAGGTTTTTAGAAACATCTCTAATATTGAAATAGAAAAGCTTGTAAATGAGAAAAGGCAAGCCAGACGTGAATGGCAGTTAAGTCGTTCCCCTTCAACTCTGCGTCAACTTAAATCGTAAGTTAAAAAAAGCACTTAAAAGCGATGAAGAATACAATACTGAAAATTATATAAAGCACCTGTGTCCAAATTCAAGCAAGAAAAACTCCCTTTGGAAAGCCCAAAAGTATTTTAAGCCTCCAGTAGATTCCAACATGCCTATAAGACATTTGAATGGTAATTGGGCGCGTAGTAATGAGGAAAAGGCAAATTGCTTTGCCAATCACCTAGAAAAGGTATTTCAACCCAATGGTCCAAAAAACAATTTTAAGTTGCCAACTTTGCCCAATATCGCAAACGAGTCAAGCGTGTCTATTAGGACGTCTACTTATGAAATTACCAAGATCCTAAAAGAGCTAAATCCGAAAAAGTCTTCAGGACACGATAATATTACTCCGAAAATGTTAATTGAGTTGCCAAATATTGCTATATCAGTGCTCTTTTTGGTCTTTAATGCAATTCTTGGTTTCGGGTACTGTCCAATTTCGTGGAAAAAGTCGCAGATCATCATGATAGATAAACCTGGAAAAGACTTAACACAACCGTCTTCCTACAGACCAATAAGTCTCTTACCCTGTCTTTCCAAAATATTCGAAAAAGTTTGCTTTTAAACAAAAATTCTAAACTTAGCCTAGACAACAAAGTCCTGTTATACAATGCAATCATAAAACCGATTTGGATGTATGGTATTCAACTGTGGGGTACGACCTGTGCATCCAACATTGATATAATTCAGAGATTCCAATCTAAAATGCTTAGAACAATAACGGGTTCACCATGGTACATGCGTAACGAAAATATCCATAAAGATCTTGATATTCCTATGGTAAAGAAGGAGATAGAGGACAGTAGAAAGAAATATATTTCTAAACTTCGTGAACATCCAAGCCATTCGGCTAATGCTTTGGTACATTCCTGCAATCAAACACGTTTAAAAAGAAGAGATCTACCAGCCTATTAGAGAGCACCGTTCTACCAAAACAGCTCAACCACATTCCTGAGCTTTTTTAGTTGTAAATAGATTTAAGATTTTATTACTTATTGTTAGGCTTTAAACAAAGCAGATTCAATAAATAAAGAAATATGTAAAAAAAAAAAAAAAAAAAAAAGAACAAGTTTTTCTATTTTTTTTCAATGTTCTCTGAAAATTATATACGAAGAAGTATGCAAATCACAGTACATTTAATCAAACTGCTGCTATAATCTATTTCTCCGCGCTATTTGTTTTCAATTTCCCCACGCTTAGATGAAATTCTGCCGTTTGCGTACGCTTGAAACTTGCACAGTTAATGGCAAATCAATTTATCAAATACTTTCAGATAATTTATTTGATTGTCTGTTGCCCTTTAAAATGTAAACATGTGCAAATGAAAGCGGAACTAAGACCAAAATCAAATAAATGGCTGGCAAATAAAAGTGGCACGACTTCAATAGCACTTTGCGAAGCCTACTGCCAGGCGCAAACTATAAATATAAATGAAAATGTGAGTATGCGAGAGTGTGTGTGTGCGAAATCGCAAACGAAATGGCTGTTTTGTATTTTCTGTGGATTTAGCAATATTTCTACGCGATTAGGTAACACTTGAAGGGAATAAATTTACAAATACACACACATGTGTACGTATGAATATATGCTTGTACGTATGTGTCATTAAATGTGTGTCTGTCTGCTTTGCAGTCCCAAAAATCTCCAATTTAAAATTGTATATGTACGCTGGCGCGTGCAAATGCTCCTGCTTCACAAAGTGACTTGCAAAGTCGCAATGGCGCGTTGTCGCTAATGTTGTGATTGTTATAGCCCTTGTCAGGAATCAGCACGTTCAGACGCCAGGCAAATTATATTTGCCATAAATTAATTTTTCGCTCATTCACACACAAATTCAAATTCGAATTCAACACGCAGCGTCTTCGCCACCGCGCGGCAGTAAATAATTTATTTAAATTTATACATTCAAGTGAGCGAGGGTGAGTGCATGCATTTGTTAGTATGTGTGTGTGTGTGTACTTTCATCAATACGCCGCACATTCTGTGGCTGTCAGGTGCCATGGCGTCGCTGTGACAACGGTAAAGGTACTTATATTGTGTTATATAATCAGGCGAAAAATAAGAAGAAGCAAAGACGCTTGGATTGAGTTCGTGTGACACATTTTATGTCACATTTCTGCTGATTTGACAGCTGATTTGACAGCAGATTTGACATTAGATTTGACAGCTAATTTTACAGCTGATTTGACAGCTGATTTGACAGCAGATTTGACATTAGATTTGACAGCAGATTTGACATTAGATTTGACAGCTGATTTGACAGCTGATTTGACAGCTGATTTGACATTAGATTTGACAGCTGTTTTGACAGCAGATTTGACATTAGATTTGACAGCTGATTTGACATTAGATTTGACAGCAGATTTGACATTAGATTTGACAGCTGATTTGACAGCTGATTTGACAGCAGATTTGACATTAGATTTGACAGCTGATTTGACAGCAGATTTCTTCTTCTTCTTCTTGATTTGACAGCTGATTTGACATTAGATTTGACAGCAGATTTGACAGCAGATTTGACATTAGATTTGACAGCTGATTTGACATTAGATTTGACAGCTGATTTGACATTAGATTTGACAGCTGATTTGACAGCAGATTTGACAGCTGATTTGACAGCAGATTTGACAGTTCATTTGACAGCTGATTTGACAGCTGATTTGACAGCAGATTTAACATTAGATTTGACAGCTGATTTGACATTAGATTTGACAGCAGATTTGACATTAGATTTGACAGCTGATTTGACAGCTGATTTGACAGCTGATTTGACAGCAGATTTGACATTAGATTTGACAGCTGATTTGACAGCAGATTTGACAGCAGATTTGACATTAGATTTGACAGCTGATTTGACAGCAGATTTGACAGCAGATTTGACATTAGATTTGACAGCTGATTTGACAGCTGTTTTGACATTAGATTTGACATTAGATTTGACGGCAGATTTGACAGCTGATTTGACAGCTGATTTAACAGCAGATTTCTTCTTCTTCTTCTTGATTTGACAGCTGATTTGACATTAGATTTGACAGCAGATTTGACATTAGATTTGACATTAGATTTGACAGCTGATTTGACAGCAGATTTGACAGCAGATTTGACATTAGATTTGACAGCTGATTTGACAGCAGATTTGACAGCAGATTTGACATTAGATTTGACAGCTGATTTGACAGCTGATTTGACATTAGATTTGACAGCTGTTTTGACAGCAGATTTGACATTAGATTTGACAGCTGATTTGACATTAGATTTGACATTAGATTTGACAGCTGATTTGACAGCAGATTTGACAGCTGATTTGACAGCTGATTTGACAGCAGATTTGACATTAGATTTGACAGCTGATTTGACAGCAGATTTGACAGCAGATTTGACATTAAATTTGACAGCTGATTTGACAGCAGATTTGACATTAGATTTGACAGCTGATTTGACAGCAGATTGGACAGCTGATTTGACAACTGATTTGACAGCAGATTTGACATTAGATTTGACAGCTGATTTGACAGCAGATTTGACAGTTCATTTGACAGCTGATTTGACAGCTGATTTGACAGCAGATTTGACAGCTGATTTGACAGCTGATTTGACATTAGATTTGACAGCTGATTTGAAGGCAGATTTTACATTAGATTTGACAGCTGATTTGACAGCTGTTTTGACATTAGATTTGACAGCTGATTTGACAGCAGATTTGACAGTAGATTTGACAGCTGTTTTGACATTAGATTTGACATTAGATTTGACGGCAGATTTGACAGCTGATTTGACAGCTGATTTGACAGCAGATTTCTTCTTCTTCTTCTTGATTTGACAGCTGATTTGACATTAGATTTGACAGCAGATTTGACATTAGATTTGACATTAGATTTGACAGCAGATTTATTCTTCTTCTTCTTGATTTGACAGCTGATTTGACATTAGATTTGACATTAGATTTGACAGCAGATTTGACATTAGATTTGACATTAGATTTGACAGCAGATTTGACAGCTGATTTGACAGCTGATTTGACAGCAGATTTCTTCTTCTTCTTCTTGGTTTGACAGCTGATTTGACATTAGATTTGACAGCAGATTTGACAGCTGATTTGACAGCTGATTTGACAGCAGATTTGACATTAGATTTGACAGCTGATTTGACAGCAGATTTGACAGCTGATTTGACAGCTGATTTGACAGCAGATTTGACAGCAGATTTGACAGCTGTGTTGACATTAGATTTGACAGCAGATTTGACAGCTGATTTGACAGCTGATTTGACAGCAGATTTCTTCTTCTTCTTGATTTGACAGCTGATTTGACATTAGATTTGACAGCAGATTTGACAGCAGATTTGACATTGGATTTGACAGCTGTTTTGACATTAGATTTGACAGCAGATTTGACATTAGATTTGACAGCAGATTTGACATTAGATTTGACAGCAGATTTGACATTAGATTTGACAGCAGATTTCTTCTTCTTCTTCTTGATTTGACAGCTGATTTGACATTAGATTTGACATTAGATTTGACATTAGATTTGACATTAGATTTGACATTAGATTTGACAGCAGATTTTACATTAGATTTGACATTAGATTTGACAGCAGATTTGACAGCTGATTTGACAGCAGATTTCTTCTTCTTCTTCTTGATTTGACAGCTGAATTGACATTAGATTTGACAGCAGATTTGACATTAGATTTGACATTAGATTTGACAGCAGATTTGACAGCAGATTTCTTCTTCTTCTTCTTGATTTGACAGCAGATTTGACATTAGATTTGACAGCTGATTTGACAGCAGATTTGACAGCTGATTTGACAGCTGTTTTGACATTAGATTTGACATTAGATTTGACAGCATATTTGACAGCTGATTTGACAGCAGATTTCTTCTTCTTCTTCTTGATTTGACAGCTGAATTGACATTAGATTTGACAGCAGATTTGACATTAGATTTGACATTAGATTTGACAGCAGATTTGACAGCTGATTTGACAGCTGATTTGACATTAGATTTTACAGCTGATTTGACAGCTGATTTGACATTAGATTTGACAGCTGATTTGACAGCAGATTTCTTCTTCTTCTTCTTGATTTGACAGCTGATTTGACAGCTGATTTGACAGCTGATTTGACAGCAGATTTGACAGCTGATTTGACAGCTGATTTGACAGCAGATTTGACAGCTGATTTGACAGCTGATTTGACATTAGATTTGACAGCTTATTTGACGGCAGATTTTACATTAGATTTGACAGCTGATTTGACATTAGATTTGACAGCTGATTTGACAGCTGATTTGACATTAGATTTAACAGCTGTTTTGACAGCAGATTTGACATTAGATTTGACAGCTGATTTGACATTAGATTTGACAGCTGATTTGACAGCAGATTTGACAGCTGATTTGACAGCTGATTTGACAGCAGATTTGACATTAGATTTGACAGCTGATTTGACAGCAGATTTGACATTAAATTTGACAGCTGATTTGACAGCAGATTTGACATTAGATTTGACAGCTGATTTGACAGCAGATTGGACAGCTGATTTGACAACTGATTTGACAGCAGATTTGACATTAGATTTGACAGCAGATTTGACAGCTGATTTGACAGCTGATTTGACAGCAGATTTGACAGCTGATTTGACAGCTGATTTGACATTAGATTTGACAGCTGATTTGACGCCAGATTTTACATTAGATTCGACAGCTGATTTGACAGCTGTTTTGACATTAGATTTGACAGATGATTTGACAGCAGATTTGACAGTAGATTTGACAGCTGTTTTGGCATTAGATTTGACATTAGATTTGACATTCGATTTGACGGCAGATTTGACAGCTGATTTGACAGCAGATTTCTTCTTCTTCTTCTTGATTTGACAGCTGATTTGACATTAGATTTGACAGCAGATTTGACATTAGATTTGACATTAGATTTGACATTAGATTTGACAGCAGATTTTACATTAGATTTGACATTAGATTTGACAGCAGATTTGACAGCTGATTTGACAGCAGATTTCTTCTTCTTCTTCTTGATTTGACAGCTGAATTGACATTAGATTTGACAGCAGATTTGACATTAGATTTGACATTAGATTTGACAGCAGATTTGACAGCTGATTTGACAGCAGATTTCTTCTTCTTCTTCTTGATTTGACAGCAGATTTGACATTAGATTTGACAGCTGATTTGACAGCAGATTTGACAGCTGATTTGACAGCTGATTTGACATTAGATTTGACATTAGATTTGACAGCATATTTGACAGCTGATTTGACAGCAGATTTCTTCTTCTTCTTCTTGATTTGACAGCTGAATTGACATTAGATTTGACAGCAGATTTGACATTAGATTTGACATTAGATTTGACAGCAGATTTGACAGCTGATTTGACAGCAGATTTCTTCTTCTTCTTCTTGATTTGACAGCAGATTTGACATTAGATTTGACAGCTGATTTGACAGCAGATTTGACAGCTGATTTGACAGCTGTTTTGACATTAGATTTGACATTAGATTTGACAGCATATTTGACAGCTGATTTGACAGCAGATTTCTTCTTCTTCTTCTTGATTTGACAGCTGAATTGACATTAGATTTGACAGCAGATTTGACATTAGATTTGACATTAGATTTGACAGCAGATTTGACAGCTGATTTGACAGCTGATTTGACATTAGATTTTACAGCTGATTTGACAGCTGATTTGACATTAGATTTGACAGCTGATTTGACAGCAGATTTCTTCTTCTTCTTCTTGATTTGACAGCTGATTTGACAGCTGATTTGACAGCTGATTTGACAGCAGATTTGACAGCTGATTTGACAGCTGATTTGACAGCAGATTTGACAGCTGATTTGACAGCTGATTTGACATTAGATTTGACAGCTTATTTGACGGCAGATTTTACATTAGATTTGACAGCTGATTTGACATTAGATTTGACAGCTGATTTGACAGCTGATTTGACATTAGATTTAACAGCTGTTTTGACAGCAGATTTGACATTAGATTTGACAGCTGATTTGACATTAGATTTGACAGCTGATTTGACAGCAGATTTGACAGCTGATTTGACAGCTGATTTGACAGCAGATTTGACATTAGATTTGACAGCTGATTTGACAGCAGATTTGACATTAAATTTGACAGCTGATTTGACAGCAGATTTGACATTAGATTTGACAGCTGATTTGACAGCAGATTGGACAGCTGATTTGACAACTGATTTGACAGCAGATTTGACATTAGATTTGACAGCAGATTTGACAGCTGATTTGACAGCTGATTTGACAGCAGATTTGACAGCTGATTTGACAGCTGATTTGACATTAGATTTGACAGCTGATTTGACGCCAGATTTTACATTAGATTCGACAGCTGATTTGACAGCTGTTTTGACATTAGATTTGACAGATGATTTGACAGCAGATTTGACAGTAGATTTGACAGCTGTTTTGGCATTAGATTTGACATTAGATTTGACATTCGATTTGACGGCAGATTTGACAGCTGATTTGACAGCAGATTTCTTCTTCTTCTTCTTGATTTGACAGCTGATTTGACATTAGATTTGACAGCAGATTTGACATTAGATTTGACATTAGATTTGACATTAGATTTGACAGCAGATTTTACATTAGATTTGACATTAGATTTGACAGCAGATTTGACAGCTGATTTGACAGCAGATTTCTTCTTCTTCTTCTTGATTTGACAGCTGAATTGACATTAGATTTGACAGCAGATTTGACATTAGATTTGACATTAGATTTGACAGCAGATTTGACAGCTGATTTGACAGCAGATTTCTTCTTCTTCTTCTTGATTTGACAGCAGATTTGACATTAGATTTGACAGCTGATTTGACATTAGATTTGACATTAGATTTGACAGCATATTTGACAGCTGATTTGACAGCAGATTTCTTCTTCTTCTTCTTGATTTGACAGCTGAATTGACATTAGATTTGACAGCAGATTTGACATTAGATTTGACATTAGATTTGACAGCAGATTTGACAGCTGATTTGACAGCTGATTTGACATTAGATTTGACAGCTGATTTGACAGCTGATTTGACATTAGATTTGACAGCTGATTTGACAGCAGATTTCTTCTTCTTCTTCTTGATTAGACAGCTGATTTGACAGCAGATTTGACATTAAATTTGACAGCTGATTTGACAGTAGATTTGACAGCTAATTTGACAGCAGATTTGACAGCTGATTTGACAGCTGATTTGACAGCAGATTGGACAGCTGATTTGACAACTGATTTGACATTAGATTTGACAGCTTTTTTGACAGCAGATTTGACAGCTGATTTGACAGCTGATTTGACAGCAGATTTGACAGCTGTTTTGACATTAGATTTGACAGCAGATTTGACAGCTGATTTGACAGCTGATTTGACAGCTGATTTGACAGCAGATTTGACAGCTGTTTTGACATTAGATTTGACAGCAGATTTGACAGCTGATTTGACAGCTGATTTGACAGCAGATTTCTTCTTCTTCTTCTTGATTTGACAGCTGATTTGACATTAGATTTGACAGCAGATTTGACTGCAGATTTGACATTGGATTTGACAGCTGATTTGACAGCAGATTTGACAGCAGATTTGACATTAGATTTGACAGCTGATTTGACAGCTGATTTGACATTAGATTTGACAGCTGATTTGACAGCAGATTTCTTCTTCTTCTTCTTGATTTGACATTAGATTTGACATTAGATTTGACAGCAGATTTGACAGCTGATTTGACAGCTGATTTGACATTAGATTTGACAGCTGATTTGACAGCTGATTTGACATTAGATTTGACAGCTGATTTGACAGCTGATTTGACATTAGATTTGACATTAGATTTGACAGCAGATTTGACAGCTGATTTGACAGCTGATTTGACATTAGATTTGACAGCTGATTTGACAGCAGATTTCTTCTTCTTCTTCTTGATTTGACAGCTGAATTGACATTAGATTTGACATTAGATTTGACATTAGATTTGACAGCAGATTTGACAGCTGATTTGACAGCTGATTTGACAGCAGATTTCTTCTTCTTCTTCTTGATTTGACAGCTGATTTGACAGCAGATTTGACATTAAATTTGACAGCAGATTTGACAGCTGATTTGACAGCAGATTTGACATTAGATTTGACAGCTGATTTGACAGTAGATTTGACAGCTAATTTGACAGCAGATTTGACAGCTGATTTGACAGCTGATTTGACAGCAGATTGGACAGCTGATTTGACAACTGATTTGACAGCAGATTTGACAGTAGATTTGACAGCTAATTTGACAGCAGATTTGACAGCTGATTTGACAGCTGATTTGACAGCTGATTTGACATTAGATTTGACAGCTGATTTGACAGCTGATTTGACAGCTGTTTTGACAGCAGATTTGACATTAGATTTGACAGCTGTTTTGACATTAGATTTGACAGCTGTTTTGACAGCAGATTTGACAGCTGATTTGACAGCTGATTTGACATCAGATTTGACAGCTGATTTGACATTAGATTTGACAGCTGATTTGACATTAGATTTGACAGCTGTTTTGACAGCAGATTTTACATTAGATTTGACAGCTGTTTTGACATTAGATTTGACAGCTGATTTGACAGCAGATTTGACATTAGATTTGACAGCTAATTTGACAGCAGATTTTACAGCTGATTTGACAGCTGATTTGACAGCAGATTTGACAGCTGATTTGACAGCAGATTTGACATTAGATTTGACAGCTGATTTGACATTAGATTTGACAGCTGATTTGACATAAGATTTGACAGCTGATTTGACATTAGATTTGACAGCTGTTTTGACAGCAGATTTTACATTAGATTTGACAGCTGTTTTGACATTAGATTTGACAGCTGATTTGACAGCAGATTTGACAGTAGATTTGACAGCTAATTTGACAGCAGATTTGACAGCTGATTTGACAGCTGATTTGACAGCAGATTTGACAGCTGATTTGACATTAGATTTGACAGCTGATTTGACAGCTGATTTGACATTAGATTTGACAGCAGATTTGACAGTAGATTTGACAGCTAATTTGACAGCTGATTTGACAGAAGATTTGACAGCTGATTTGACAGCAGATTTGACATTAGATTTGACAGCTGATTTGACAGCAGATTTGACAGCTGATTTGACAGCAGATTTGACATTAGATTTGACAGCAGATTTGACAGCAGATTTGACAGCTGATTTGACAGCAGATTTGACATTAGATTTGACAGCTGATTTGACAGCAGATTTGACATTAGATTTGACAGCTGATTTGACAGCAGATTTGACAGCTGATTTGACAGCAGATTTTACATTAGATTTTACAGCTGATTTGACAGCTGATTTGACAGCAGATTTGACAGCTGAATTGACAGCAGATTTGACATTAGATTTGACAGCTGATTTGACATTAGATTTGACAGCTGATTTGACGGCAGATTTGACAGCAGATTTGACAGCAGATTTGACAGCTGATTTGACAGCAGATTTGACATTAGATTTGACAGCAGATTTGACATTAGATTTGACAGCTGATATGACAGCAGATTTTACAGCAGATTTGACAGCTGATTTGACAGCTGATTTGACAGCTGATTTGACAGCAGATTTGACAGCAGATTTGACAGCAGATTTGACAGCAGATTTGACAGCAGATTTGACTGCTTATTTGACAGCTGATTTGACATTAGATTTGACAGCAGATTTGACATTAGATATGACAGCAGATTTGACATTAGATTTGACAGCTGATTTGACAGCAGATTTGACAGCTGATTTGACATTAGATTTGACAGCTGATTTGACTGCTTGATTTAGATCGAAAACCGCCCTTTTCGCATAATCGTATTATTTAGGCGCGTTCGTCGGAATTTTCTTTTCTCTTTTTCTGGAAATAAGTTGTCAAAAGTTTCACGTTTATATGGGAAAGTGCGTTGTTGTTGTTGATATGAAAAAAGCAAATACTGCGAGGCAATTTTGAAGTTTTCTGAAGGATGGGTTACCAGAGTGAGGAGGCATTTAACACAGCTAAATTTCGTACCTGCGTAAGTAATATAAAATGAATATATCTTCGAAAGTAAAAATATCTGTTCAAACAAGAAAGAAGTTAACTTCGGCTGTACCGAAGCTAATATACCCTTCAAAGATGTATTTTTTTAGTAACTATGTGTTTAAGCAAATCTAAAGACGTAAGAAAAAGTAAGTAAAAAAAAAAGAAAACATTTTACTAATTCTTTTAGCCAGGTTGTTTGCTAGAAGCATTAAGGTTATATAGGTACCCGATCTGAACAATTTATTCGGAGATTATATTATTACCTTAAGCAGTAATCCATGTCAAATTTCGTGAATATACCACGTCAAATGCGAAAATGTTCCATACAAGCCATTGATTCCGATCGTTCGGTTTGTATGGCAGCTATATGCTATAGTGAACCGATCTGAACAATTTTTTCGGAGATTAAATTATTTCTATGAGCAATAACTCACACCAAATTTCGTGAAGTTATGTAGTAAAATGCGGAAGTTTTCCATACAAGCCATTGATTCCGATCGTTCAGTTTGTATGGCAGCTTTATGATATAGTGGTCCGATATCGGCAGTTCCGACAAATGAGCAGCTTCTTGAAGAGAAAATAATATCTTAAAAATTTCAAAACGATATCTTAAAAACTGAAGGACTAGTACTGAGGATATTTGACAATCGCTTCACTGACTTGGGCTTGTTTGGGGTATTGAGCTATATGTAAAAAATTTGTATACTCGGATTTTCGAAGTGAGTCTCCAAAATCGAAATATTCGAATTCGAAGTTCGAAAAAAGGACTTTTAAAAAAAATATTGATTAATTACAGGATCTATCTACTAAAAAATATGGATATAATCAACATTGCCCTCTTAATGAAATGGTGTATTTCAAGCTTATATGACAGATGCTTTGAAACGTCAAAGTGTGATCTTCGAAGTATATCCTGTTATTAATCTTTTCGAACTTTGAATATAAATATTTCGATTTTTTGAAGATAACTTCGAAATTCGGAGAATACAATTTTCTGGAAAAAATCCTGGAAAAAATTTGTTTGGTCCAATACCCAGCCGAGTGTTGTACAGTGTAATTAACAATCTTGTGCTATTTGATACTTATACTATTCGGTATATTAAAGTATTGCCTTTGTCTCAGAATCTTCAAGTGATGCTTCAGTCTTGGTCAATACAACTTCTTATTGACCTTATTATAACCAATAAATCGTACTAAAGATTATTTAAGAAATCTTCTCAATTTGTCTCTACACTGTAAACGTTTGTAATTTGTTCATCTGGTAGCGTTCCATGCTGCCGTCGATTGTTCGTGTTCGTGAAGCCATCACATTAAATAATATATCCCGCCCGTCAGAAGCTGCAAAGCAATGAAGATTTAAGCGATGTTCCTCATTGATTTTACCAACTCTTAGTTCTTTTTTGTGGGGCACCTCACCTGAAAGTGTTTGTGAAAATGTTAGACCGCTCGGATTAAGACTGATTATATATACGTATGCAGAAATTTCTTTATATTTAAGGTAATTTGCTTCAATTCAAGAAATAGTAGTTTTTAGCGAATCGAACGTGGAACTGGTATAAATGGCATAAACTGGTATAAAATGTTATATACTAGTATAAACTGGCATAAAATGTTATGGAGTGGTATAAACTGGTATAATCGAATACAACTACAGTGGAACTTCTCTAACTCGAATCACCATAATCCACAAAAAAAACCGAATTAGAGAAACTTCGAGGTATAGAATTTTCATTAAAACCATAAGTGTGATATCATATTTTTGTTCGCCTCCATATGATTTAGAGCGACTCATTTAAAATACTCCCTCGATAGTAAAATTTTAAATTTGGTTTTATGCCTTGGTCGAAAATTTCGATTTATGGAAGGAGATTTGTATGAAATTTGACTTCTATTGCTAATTCAAGAGTTCGAGTTATGGAGAGCTTCAAGTTAGGGAAGTTTGAGTTATGGAAGGAAATTTTGTATGAGATTTGATTTCTAAACGCTATTGCCAATTCAAAATATCGAATCTTGGAGATCTTCGAGTTATAGAAGTTCGAGTTATGGAAGTTCCACTGTAGTACTTACATCATTTTAATGAGGTTTTCATTTAATCTTTTGTATCGTATTAAATCATCGAAAATTTCTTTACAAAGGTACTGCGTCAGAACCATAACGAGTCAGAGATTTTACGAATCGAAGATGGTGCGGTATTGAATCGATAGTAATAAATTTCAATACGCATGTAATTCTTATGAAACATCCTGTAACTTAATTTCAAATTCATTGATTCGTTAATTCTCCCATCAAAGCTCACTTAAAGAACCAAAAGCGCGCTAATTTAAATCAATATACGCCCACAAACTCCCAACAAACAACATAGAGTGCATACAAAATGGCGAATGCATACACGAACGATTGACGAATGAATGTTAAATAGTTAGCAATGTTACACTTAATACAATGCGAAATCAATTTAAAGTCAAACATAAGCGTCGAACTACAAGCGGCGCTAAAGAAAGGCGAAGAATGACAAATTTGCGAAAAAACAATCACAGTTAGCCCTAACACATCCACACACACGACTACGCAATCGTTACGCCATTTTGCCCAACAAACATACACGAACAACAACAGCAACTACACGAACGATGATGATGATGACGAGGGGGAGACAAATTGCTGACAGCCGGTACCGTTAGTTTTGCACGCCAAACGCCACGCGCGCACACACACACCAAACCATTAGCGATTTCAGTCACGTTTATTCATCACCGTCTGTTGTTTTGACAATTTTAAACGTTTTTCAAATGTCTACAATTGTGGCCCCTTCATTTTGGCGCTTTACTATTTGACTGGCTGCTGCCTTTAAATGTCAGTCAACGTACAGGTATCTAACATCTGAGTGTGTGTGTGTGTGTGCGTGTGGTTGGCGAACATTTGCAGGGCGACGACATTCAGCAAGCGTACCCAAGCACGTGTTGTAGCCTGCGGCAAAGTTGAGAAATCTTTTGCTGAAATTGAAAACAAACCCGTGAAACGAAACGACCAAAAAAAAACACATACAATATGGCAGCCGCATAAAAAGACGAACGCAGAAAGACAAAATCACACTTGAGACAGGCAGTGAACGGCGGTGAAAGTCGTACTAGATTCATGTGCTGAAATCAAATTACCATCATGATCGTCAATTCATCGCGTTCACCGCACTCCACACTTCACTTCTACATAACAGTCGGTGCTAACAGTCATCTGTTATAATAGTAGAAGAAAGTTAGGAGGCGGGTAGAGTGGAGGGCCATATAGCTACAGGTATGCCATATGGACACAAACTTGATTGCAAACACACGCAGCGATTTATTCAGCGACTAATGTATGAGAGTGTGCATACACAAAAATTCTAACGGGTGTTTTTTTAGACACAACTTTGCTTCCGCCGTTTTCGAATAGATATCTCTAGGTTCAAGCACTGGTCGATTAAACTGATTAAATCATTTTATATCGATCTTGGAGATTTGTGTCAACATTAACCCAACCAAATATTTTTAGAGATCTGTTTGCATGCCAAACTTATTCTCAACTGAAAATGTCACTTATTGAGCCGAATTCTCGACATTTGCGGAAATTTTGCTTTTCCTTTTTAATTCCAAGAATATTGCGACTGAGGCTCGACATTTGTAACCGTTTTTATACAAAAAAAAGCCTTAAATTTACAAAAAAAACGGCGGAAGCAAAGTTGTGGACCTAATAGTATTTTTCATTTATACCAGTTTTTATTTTATTTGTTTAATTCACCATTCTGGATTATACAAATATTTTTCATTTATACCAGTTATTATTATTTTTTATTTGTTGTTTTATTATGCCAGTTTTTACGTTTATACCAGTTTTTATTATAGTTTTTATTTGTTCAATTCACCACTCTATATTATACCAGTCACTTTTCATTTATATCAGTTATTAATTGTTTTATTTGCTGTTAATCTATGCCAGTTTTGTGTTCATACCAGTTTTTATTTTATTTGTTGTTTGTTCAACTCATCACTCTATATTATACCAGTTTTTTCATTTACACCAGTTATTAATCGTTTTATTATACCAGTTTTTGTGTTTATACCAGTTAGTATTTATTTGTTATGTGTATGGTCAGCCAACCCAGATTATACCAGTCACTTTTTTATTTATACCAGTTATACGTTCATCTAATATGCCAGCTTTTGCGTCTATACCAGTTATTATTTCATATTTTTATTTCGATTCGCTGCTTTACACATAATCGATTTCATTATGCCAGTTTTTTTTTTCATTTATACCACGTTTTATTTTATTTTTTCTATTCACCACTTTAGATTATACCAGTATTTTTCATTTATACCAGTTATTAATTGTTGTATTTGTTGTTAGACTATGCCAGTTTTGTGTTCATATCAGTTTTAATTTTATTTGTTATTTTTTCAATACACAACACTCGATTATACCAATATTTTTCATTTATACCAGTTTTTAATTTTTTATTTGTTGTTTGATTATGCCAGTTTTTGTGTTTATATCAGTTATTATTTATTTGTTATGTATATGGTCAGCCACTCTAGATTATACCAGTCACTTTTTTTTATTTATACCAGTTATTGGTTATTCAATTATGCCAGTTTTTGCGTTTATACCAGTTACTATTTTGATATTTTCATTTCCCTGTGATGCTTTAAACAAAATATATTTGATAATGCCAGTTTTTTCATTTATACCAGTTTGTGTTTCGATTCACCCCTATCAAGTTTGTGTCATCGAAGGTAGCTAATGAGAATATGAAGTGCAATTGTGTAAAATGAACCTCGAAAATTAATTTTAAATATTCCAGCAATTCGTAGATTTCTTCTTATGGAACTGATAGCCCAATAAAATATTAGAATTCTATAGAAACTCGTCTAAATTGTTACTAAAATTGTTATTGTGAAAATTTTGCATATTTCATCTTATAGCAGGAGATTTTTTCTACATGTGGTTTTCAAGTAGGCAATACTTGTTTCGGAGTTGGTCTGCTTCAAAAATTGGTCGAAAAGTTTACACCAGGCCGTCACTTGCCCAAAATAATTTTTTACACCTAATGGCAAAGCCTTATCTTTTTAATAAAGCTAAATTCTTTTCAATTATTTTTTAATTATATTTGTCTCAAAAAGAACACCCTTTACATACATGCCAGTACATACATACCGACATATGTAATCTTCCATAGACAGCTGCTGATTGTTGGCGACAGCAATGTCATCGTTTTTGGCGAACGTTTTTGCCATTTTTCTCGCATTGGCAGTTCGACGTAGAGGGTCCGTCAAGCAAACACGTACACGCACGCATACATACATACAAACATCAAATCACACACACACACGGGCGCTGCCTGCGTCAAAGTCGCATTGACATTGTCTTTGTCATCGCCATCGCCACTTTCATACAAATGAATTTTTATGCATGTCTATCCATACAACTGTCTATTCAACTGTCTGTCTGTCTGCCTTTCTCAGTGTGTGTGTGTGTGTGAGTAATAACTGCGTGGGTGGGGCGAGAGCAAACACACTAACAAATTGCTGCGACTTTGCAATTTGCCAGCGATTTGCTTGTGCTGCTTGTGCTATAATGTTTTTGATGGTCGACGTTTTGGCGCATTGTTGATTGCTGCTGCTGCTGCTGCCAACAACAGCAACAACTTGAGAAACAACTCAACACAAATTCATACATATGATTGTGTTGCATATGAATATGTTGCGTATACGCCAGCGTGGCATTTTGCAAATCACCATTGAATGGCTTCAACTTCAAACTTCTTTTGTGCGCTGTTTACTCCTCATTGTTGTTGTTGTAGTGGGTACGACGACGAGTGTACGACAATTAAATAAGCGACATAATGAATGAATTGTGGCTTTTAAATCACTTGAAGGCTGCAAATGTCACGTCACATAACGATGTGTGCGGTCGCATTGAGTGGCTGTAGATATTTCAAATGAAGTGGTTAAAATGATTTTCATGTTGCTCATGCTCTTATTCGCATACTTGGTGGTGCGTCTTTTGTGTGTTTATATTCTTTTTGGTACTTTATGGAACTTTCTTTTGTTGTAGTGCTCTTTCTGTGTTTCTTCTGAGAATTTTTCGTTTCTTAGCGTTTTTTATTAAATTTAATAATGAATCTCTTTTTGCACAATATTAGCAACGAAGTAAGGTTTTCATTCTGATTATCATTTGAAATTCTGTTGTAGGCGCTGATGTGATTATGAGTATTGACAGAATATTGTAAAGTACATATTAAGTTTATCTATATAAATAATTGCCAAAGTAGAGTCTGATTTAGTCGCAAATCAATGCTTAACTCAGATTCTAGGAATATACTACATTAGTTTAGTATTAGTTTTGATATTAGAAGTAGTAGGAAGAGTATACTATTTACAAATATTAAATGTAGGAGCTAAGAGGAGCCGGAGATGGGATGGTTATCGATTAGATAAAATCGTTTATATATTAATATTTAAACTTCATTATACTAGAATATTAAACATATTTTATATTATTAGGATACTCTAAATATGCTTTTAAAATTACATTTTATCGGGAAAAAATAAATTAGTGATTATCAAATATTCTCCGATGGCGGGTAACAACGATATATATATTCCCCAGATAATATATTTGAACAGATAAAACAAATCGGTTTATTTTTTCCACTAAGAATGTATTGATGGAATTTTTTTAGTTATCTTCAAGCTTGTAAGTACGCTTGCTTTATACTGAGAGATGGACATCTTTACAAAATGTGTTGAGGTATCTGTAAGCATTTTACATGTGCAAATTTCATACCTTCTGTGTGCTCTTTCTCATCGACATATCTGTGGGACATTTTTCTGAGTCACATTTTTGAAGCTGTCACGCTTCGAATTGTTGAAATGATAATGAAATATTATAAGTTTTCATATGAATTTTCAGTCGAAAATAAAATAATAAATTTTCGTTAAAAAAAAAAACAAAAATATTTATTCATTCGCCTCCAAAACGTCGAAACATTTATCAAACTCGATTTTTGGGATAGTCTTTGGCTCTTTCAGCGATTTCTCGCTCTCTTTATCTTTTAAAATAGGAAAAAGTCACACGGAGCCATTTATGCTGAAAATGTAAGCTAATGTATCGTTACTGTATTATTCTTCGCCGAGAATTCACATACAAACAGCGAATTATGAGCTTTTAACAAACAAGCTCAAGCTCATAAAAATATGTCTAACCTTAGCGGCTGCTACGGACAAAGCAAGCACAAGAAAAAAATTGTCAAAACAAATTATTCACATTTTTTGTCTTTTAATTTTCACTTATTTTCTGAGTTTCTTTGACAAATCTTTCTTGAGTCTGAAAAGCGGTTAATCGTCTATCTGTCCAAACTGACTATGGTGCACTGTCAGCAACGTGTTAGACTTTGGAGATGCATATATTTTGCTTTTATATTTTATTTTATATTTCAACCTTCTCTAAATAAGTGGAACTTCCATAACACAAACTTCTATAACTCCAAGATCTCCATAACTCGAACTCTTGAATTGGCAATAGAAGTCAAATTTCATACAAATCTCCTTCCATAAATCGAACTTTTCGACCAGGGCATAATATAATAAAAAAATTAAAATTTTACTATCGAGGCAGAATTTTTAAAGATTTCCTCTATATCGTATGGAGGCGAATAAAAAATATGATATTACTCTGATTGATTGCATAAATCATGTAAAAAGAGAATGGGATTCACATAAGTCAAGAGCCAAACAATAGTAAAGTGCAAAAAACAAATTAAAGAAAATATTGTTTAACGTATTTAAATAAAACGTTATGCGGGGTAAATATTAAATTTATGTTTTACAGCTTTTTGAAAGATATATGTTTCATTGCAAATTTCTATAACTCGAAGTCTCTCTAAGTCGAAGTTTTTTTGTGGATTGTGATGATTCGAGTGATTCGAGTTAGAGAAATTCCACTGTACTTCCCAGACCCCAGCTTTGAATATTCATTTCAATCTACAGGCAGTTTTAAGCTATCAGAGAATCGCCAAGTAACGTAAATAAAAACTGGTGTAAAGATTCGTGGCATTTTAAATAAATTTACAGAAAAAATCTTTTTATATTATTTTATTTTCGTGAGCCTATTGCTCCTAACCTATTGAGTACAGCTTTTTTCTACTGCAACAGTGTCAGTGAACCATACTACACCCTTACACCAAAGTGAACGCTATCTATTTTTTTCTTTTCTTTCTGCTATTAAAATCCCCTTAAGGGGTTCTCGATTTCAAATTTTGACAATTTTCAATGGGCTGTTTAATGAACATAAATTATTTTTTTAGGGTTATAACTTTGCATACATTTATTTGAAGACTTAAAAAAGAAGAAAACATTTAACATAATTTTTGTTGTTGTTGTTGTTTTTTGTGATGAAACAAAAGCCATTCTTTCTTTTGGCGGCGCATGTGATTTCCGCTCACTGCAACATCTGAAACCAAAAATTCCAACTGAATTAGAAAGAGTACATGTTTGGGTGTGGCATGAACTAGGATTATTAACATTAATTTACAAAATGACGGACCTTTGGAATTTTTTTTTTAAATCGCCTTTTTTCAGCCACAAATCAAGTTGAAAAGTAAAGAAGATCGTCGCCGATTTGATTTATATTAGTTCATACCATAACTAAATATGTATAGAATAACGTATTAAAATTTGGAACCGATTGCATTAATAGGTCATGCGCCGGTCGTAAAAACACTGTTTCGAAAAAAACAAAAATTTTTTAGAAGCAAATTCTGGGGTATAAACCAAACTCCTACATTCAATCTTCAATCGGCTATATCTTCAAGAGTTTTTGAAATTTTCACTTGAAATTTTAAAGGTACAGTAATAGGTTCGAATTGAATGAAAAAAAAAAGATTTTTTGAAAGCGAGAATGGCGGGGGTCCCCTTAAAGGAGCTTGCTTACCTCTACAAATAAACTAATTACCTTCCCTTGTATAGTATATCTAGGCATATATTCTGTTCTTAAATCGATTTCATATGGTACAATCAAAAATAGTCTCATTTCACTTACTGTAGAAAAAAAAATTATTTCATTAAGAATATTAAAAATATTTTCTATTTTTTCATAAAATTTTCATAAATTTATTTCCTTTTACTTACCTCAGATGAACTTAACACCCGTCAGCCTGCTTCGAAAAGTAACATGCTGTAATATTTTCCATTTTAATTTTGACATTTTCGAAATGCAAAAATTTTATTACGATGTCTGCTAACTCAATTAAGTGCATTTCAAACCTTTGCCTTGCTAATGTGTTATGTGGCTAAGAAACTTTTCCAATGACAGTGGCACATAAATGTTTGTAGGTATGCATAAGAATTTTATAGCTGTGTGAGGGTATAGTGGAAAGGGTTTACCCGCAGGAAAATGCTGGCACATATGTAAATATGTATATTCTATATATATATATATAAATTCAGTTGTGTGCTGCCTGGAATTAAGTTTAAAAACTGCGTTAAATCACAGTTCATTTGAAATGCATTCATCTCTCATTGCAATTATGACGGATTTCGTGTTGTGCAAAAACAAAATGCAACAACAAATTGAAAAAAAAATCTGCTGAAATGAAATTTTAGTAAAATCTGTTGCGTAATCGTGTATTTCTGTAATATACACTGGCATTTCATGTATAAGAGAGTATGCTGCGTGTAAGTTGGCTGCACTGCCACACCGAAATCAGTTTGCTCTGCACTGCCAGTGTGTGTACTCCACTCCACTCCGCTCCACCCACTAAGTAGCAAAAGCATCAGTAGCTGCACCCACACTTATCTTCAGCTGCAGCAGCAAACCTAATGGCTATAACCTGTCAGTAAGTTAACAATATTCTGACAAGTTTTGTGGTTTGGTTTACAAAACGTACAACTTCGCAGTAGCTGCGGTTGCGGTTGCAGCTATACTCGGCTTGTGGCTGTGGAAAGAAACAAACCTTTTGATTTTCTTTCAAATTTAACTGAAGCCATATGCATTGCATGGGTGTATGAGTGTGGATATTTACATGCATATACATATATGTATATATGTATATATGTATTTTTGTTTGTTTGTTAGTGTTCCTACACTCGTGGTCAGTTAAAAGCAACATTGCTACTCGAGTTACTCGGTTATTTAAGAGGTTGCGTAAATATTTGTTGGAAAATAAGTAAAAGTTACTCGAAAAATATTTTTTTTATTCAGTATACAGAGAGAGTTGAGCTGCAGTTTGTGTTATTAATGAAGGGCATTTGGTTCTCTTGGCATCATCAATTACTTCATAAAGGAATTTAATTTAGCAAATACTTAAAAGTTTAACTTACAATAGTCGTATCTCGGTAAGCCAAAGTGGTCCCAAAATTAATTTTGTTTCAATATTAGAGCTTCTCAGTTTGAAAACAGCTTGAATTGAAGAACAATGTTCATAAAATCATGGTCGAAAGACTACCCTATTATCTCATCAAATCCTTCTTCCATCTCGCTGGGCATATTTTATAGCCTTTTCACACAGCCAAATTAATTGATCAATTAAAATTTTGATTGAGAAACCAGTTTTTGCCCTTCACACTGCCGGCTACTAGATAACCGATCAGTTGTTATACATTGTTGCTTCATAAGAAGTTGGTAAGTTTCATCAGCTGATTGCTATTGTTAGCAGCGACATCTGCCGTCGTGTAGCGTGAACAACAACTCGCAGTCAAAAAATGGTCTTTGTCGCAGAGTCATTTTCAAGTCGATTAAAATTCATTTAAAAATTAATGTACATTTTTATTTTGTATGGTAAATCGATCATAATTAGCGTTTTAATCGCGCAGAGGCGGGTTAATTAATCAATTAGCTCCTGTATGAAAAAGCTATAAGGTATATTTACCCGATTTGGAGACGCACATAATAGAAAAAGACAATCCCCCCTTAATGCGAGTGTCAATGAATCGATCAACCATGGACTGTGAAGAGTTCCCTAGATTCTCGAAACTATTATTCTAAAAATACGGTGAATATTTGCTTTCTCGAACAAGTAAAAAAAATTATTAATTTGGGCTTTGCATTTTAAAAAATAAGCCCTTATGTACCACCTGAAGTAAAGAAAAAATTATGCTAAATTTTTAGATAAACAATTCTTTAGAATACTATGTAGTACAGCAACCTTTTCTGAATATTACTGCAGTGAAAATTATCTCATGACATTTTTGGATTTTATAAACGAGCTCGAGGTTTATACAAAGAACCAGTATTTCTTTTTTGACAGTATTCGCCTTAACGAGTCTTCACTGTCATAAAATAATCTCCTCTTTTCTCTCAAAGCCCAACTCGAGTAGCCAAATGATGGATTTGAGAGAGCTTCACAACTAAATTCAATTCATATTGTATTGCATGGCCTGAAAAGCCTTTGACAAAACTTTTTTTAATGAAAAAAAAATCATATTTTTTCCGCCTAGTGTTTTTCCATGTGTTGTAACCTCTAAAATGTCGACATCGGGTCGATAGTGTAAAGTACGAGGTTTCCGTTTTTTCATGCAGTAGTGGCTGCTATTAAGGCATCCAGTGTGATAGGAGAGCGGCTTTACTAGACTTGAGTTCGCTGACTATGCGCTCAATACTGGTTAAGGAATACTTATCTTCACTACCAGTGGCAACGTTATACTTTTCGATTGGACTGATCTGGATACCTGGTCATAGCGGAATCGAGGGGAATTGTAAGGCTGATGAGCTTGCAAGATCAGGTACGTCTGTCACACTAATAGAAGGATGAAAATATGTAGAAGCATCGTTCTCCTTTTGTAGTTTACTACAGGGCATGTGGGCCTCGGTTGAGCTTGGTAATCGCTAGTCACTCACTAGCACTTGCGCAGTCGCCGGAACCTTATGACATAAGGTGAAAAGCAGGAGGTCTACCGAGCTCTTCGCCCTCAATAAAGTTCACCTCTCCTTAGTCGTAAAGGTTATAATTCGCCATTGTCCAAACGGGATTCACCCTGCAAGGTTAAAAATCTTATCGTATGCTAGCTGTAGAAGCTGCTTGCAGGAAAACGAAATGGAATCATATCATTACTTTCTTCTGGAATGACACGAATTTGTGAGATCAAGCAGACTATTTTTCGGATCTCAGATTTTCGAACAAACGCGCGTAATAGCGGATATAGAAGTGAAAAGTGTCGACAGATTTGTAGTAGTTTCAGGGCGTTTTGTTGAACCCTAACACCTAATCAAGGGAGGACCCTGGCTTCACAAAGGACTGTCTGTCATAGTCTAAGTGTCTTTCCTTCTGGGCCATAGCCTTACAACATACCTACCTCCTCATTTGACATAAATGTAATTTCCAGCGACTCATTTGGTGAATATGTTGAGAGAGAATCTAGTTAATAACTAGTATGCTTTTTTCAATTTAGCGGTTGTATCATAAATAGAGATAGGCGGAATATAAGACGTACTTTCAGTAATTCCAACACTCTATAAAATAATATATTCGAAGGAAAGTTCGAGACGAGCAGATAAACTTCTAATAAGAAGAAAGAAAGAAAGCTGCTATAAATAAATAAATACTCTCATTTTGAATAAATTTTACCGCATTTTAGCATCCACTGTATACTACTAATACATGCAAGCATTTCTATAAACCTTTCTATACATAAAAGCAAGCGCTCATCCATTTCATATTTATTACATACAAAGGGATGTATATGTATATACAAGTATGTTATAACAGACTGTTTGTCGTTCAAGCGACTAAAGAGCACTCGAAAAACTCTGTGCTTTACTTGTTCTAACGAATTAGACACATCTACATTGCATATGACAAGTCGAATTCTGCATGCTCAGCATATCGCCCTCATGCGCCTTTGCAACACACACACATACAAGCTCAACATGTTAGTTAAGCAATATTTTCTCGTATTTCAGTTGAAAATTAATACTTTCAGCATTCATTTTGTAATAGAATGCAAATTAAGGCAGCACTATCTGCAATTTCTTCTTGTTATATTTGATATGAAAACAAAAATCTCGCATATATTGTAAATATAATATAATAACTGCAGAGATATATAGAGAGAAAGTGGACAGCATGCAGCATAGATAGCCATACAACACAGACATACACTCATACACAAATATATTGGTGAACAGTTTTGTCCGAAGTCTTGTGCAACGCATGTCAGTTTTGTGTCATATTCTATGAATTATGAGTTATATTTGTTATAATTCAGATGTGTGTGTGTGTGTGTGCGTGTGTTTCAATGCATTTACCGTTAGCTTTGAATAAGCAATTACGAGCTTTATACTTGCATTTCTTTAAATAAGTTGACACATGTCAAGCATAAATGTCTTTTAAAGTTTACGAACGCTTTAAGCTAGCTTAATTTAATTTGAAAAATTCTGTCTTAATTAAATCAAAAGATTTTGTACGAAGGATAGCAATCGAATTGTAGCAAACGTAAGCGCTACTGTCAAATTTGCTGAAATATTTATGTGCTTTCTAAGCTTTGGAAGTCAATCATAGCTGCGTTAGATTGCCGAAGGAAGGGATTGTATGCAGGGAAACATACTTTCATATTTTTCAAATCAAACTATACCTAAACTTTGTAGGTCGTTTGAAGTGGGAGTGACTAACCGCAACGACTGCTCGAAAGTCATCATTAGATACATTGTTCTCCCAGGTACCTTATTTAGTAGTTTATAATAATAACTCAATCAATTTGATGAAATTCCTGACTTTTTCATCATATCTGCCTAAATAGTTTTAAATAGCAATAGTGGCAGCCATGGAACATATTCCGCCTCAACCAACTGAAGACTTCGCAGAGGTAAAATTATAGCATCTCATCATTCATTCTGATAAGCAGTATCATGATCTCTACAATATTACTCTGTGATCTCTTTCCCAAAAGTAGAAAATTTGTGGTTTGTTCACTATCAATTGTTATGCACTATGACAGGGTACGGGTACCTAAGTTTATAGTACTCCAAGCACTGATGTACTCCACTCATGTCCTTTACTTAAAGCAACTTTTAAAGGAACTGAACGATCTAGGGCAGCTTGAAAGCACTACCTTGCCGGCTGTATAAACTACTTTACAATAACTATGAACCGGTATCCCAACTAACCAGCTAACTGTCACCATATAACAATAACCGGGCTCTGTATTACGATACGCAACCATTCCAAGGCGGATTGTTTCGGTATAGATCAAATGAGAACCGAAGTCAATGAACGCAGTCGGCATACAAAAGAGCCTGTCATGAGGCTGCCGAAAGAATCAAGACAATCAATAAAATGTTCTTCGATCATTAAAATGAAGTTGATAGAGTTAAATGACTCTCTAAAGATTTCAAAAAATTTGCTAGACGTGTGGTAATTCATGAATATTTGTTCAAGCGAAAGGTTTGTGTTAATGCCATCAGAGCTCACCAATAAATCGATTCATCTGTCACAGATCCTCGAATTGGTTAGGCATACACGGTATTCTAGTAATCAGCCCCATACTGTTCACAAACCTCAAGATAATGGTCGCTGGAAAGAATTTAGCTAACTGAGTCTATTTTGAGGAAAATGGTTAACCGAAAAGCAATCGACTATCGAAAAGGTGGAAAGTTGTACGTCAGAGACGATGATTTTAATTTCTGTTTTGTTCCGATCCTACGAATTATCATTGAATGTGTTTAATTCTCTCAAGCAATTATGTTCTCTTTCTGAGCTAGATTCTCAAAAAAATGGTATAACCTTGATCTATTTGGACTACGTCGAAATGCAAGAAATTCAACGTAAAATTGCTACCAAGACCATCAATTAACATGGAACCTATTTTTTATATTACTTAAAACCATGAAAAAAGTCTAAAGGTCCGAGGATGCAACAGATAAAATATTTCAGGAAAGGTAGCTTCAAATTCAACGGATGACAAATAAATAACGACGTGGTTTTAAATAGGTTTTAATAGTCTTGGTTTCTTCCTTTGCCTTCTGCCTCTGGTTGGTAGGCCTGGCTCGGGCTGCCATTGTTGTTGTTGCCTTGCTGGAACCTGACATAGCTGTAATTCTAGCACTGGTGCCAGGCTGCGGTGCGTGCTGACTGTCTTAAAGCCCGTTGCAAACGCTGCTCTTTTCACGCAACAATACTTTCCTTCCGACTTTATTAATGGAGGACCGGACTCTCCTGTTTTTTCTACATTGTTTTCGTTGTGCTTATATCTGGACTCACGAGTGTTGGGGAATGAGGGTCCACTTGGGCTTAGCCCCCGCTACGCAAGCAAGACTATCTTATTACGGAGGGCACCAGGTATCCGTAAGCTCCGTTCAAGACTGGGCTATTTAAGGGCCTCCAGTCAGGTTGATCCTCGCATGACACTTGGATCCAGCTCTTTGTTGAACCCTCTACCATGATACGACTACATCACCGAATGCTGTGCTATTGGGGAGCAATAAACACTCAACAATAGAGTCATACCTTAGCTAAATGTCTCCCGACAGTGGAGGAGACAGTTGCAACATTGTGGTATCTATTACCAGTCGGCACCCTCGCGGAGTGTTCAGCGGGGGATTTTTGCCGACTCTGTCCCTCTATGTAGAAAAGAGATCTATGAAAATTTAGTTATTGATTTGAAAATGAAATATTTGAGAATATATACCATTATTGTGATATTTTGAAAGGAAAAGATGAAGCCACAGCCAACTTTACACAAATTTTGTCAGTTGACATAGATCTTACATAATATCATTCAATACTTCAATTGCCTTTCTTTTTTGCTTATTAGGGCATGTTTTTCCGACCTTTTGAGCTTTGACCTTTCGGACCATACATATATACAGCTTGTAAATAATATATTATTTATAACATATAAAATTAATTTTAATTTTCCAAATGTCAAAATATTTTCACTCTAAAAATCACCTAAAACCCGAATCAAAACTTTTTTAGCCCCCTGCAAACTTTTTCGAGATAACAACGCTGTGAAATAAGTTTGCGACACTATCAATATTAGAACAATTGCCCAACTGTCAACGCAATACAATTTCAATGACTTCATTTCATTTCACTCACTTTTAAATTATTGCGTAACGTTTCCGCATTTTTACTACATTCTTGCGAGTGGTGGAGAAACTTCGCCAGACTGTGTTAGCAAGTTTGCAAGATTTTTATGAATTTTGCTTCAGCGTCGTGTTCACAATATGCCACAAACGAGCAAGAAACGCCCGTTCGTAGGCAAGTTAAAAAGCCAAATTGCAATAAACCACTTTAGTTGAAACGGAGGGGAAAAAAGCGTGCTTTACTTCGCAACTGCAGAAATTAACCCTAATTTAGTGAAAGCGGAAAAAACTGTGTTGCCAATAAGGAACTCATTTTACAACTTTTCATAAAGTTTTTTTCTGCTGTTGCTGTTGCTATTGCTGCCTTTTGCCGCACATTTCTTGTGCACTTTTCTTTGAAACAGCTTTTTATAGTCATTGCCTTACTAACTAGTATGTACATGAACTTCAAAAAATGCCAGAATCTTCCCTGCCCCTTTAGCGCCCACTTATTACCATGGATCCGTACTTATAGTACTTTTCTTATGCTCATTCAACTCTTTTTTCAGGTTTCTTTCGGCCGTTTTTTGGCATTTCCTTACTTTGGGGTTGTGTTATATAAAGAAGAAGAAAAGTGGCAAACGGACTTAACTGACTTGGTGGAGTAGCGTGGAAAACTAGTTTTACTCTGCTAGTGTCAACAGTAAAAGTTAAAAATACAACAATAATAAAAAATCACGAATCGAAACTTGGTCAACAACGACAAATGAAATGAGAATAACAAAAAGTTATTATATGCAGAAATTTAGTTTAGATTAGATTTAAATATATTTAGGGCTGTAAAATGGTGAATATGAAACGATTTACATTTTTGAACGGAGAGGAATTGTAAAATCAATCTGAAGTAAATATAGCAATATACAAGTAAATGGCTTCTGGGACCACTTAAATAGAAGATAGTTTAGTCACCTCGTATATGAACTGAGAATTGTCAATCTGATTGAAGGAAACTTCATTCGAAAACAGAAAGTTGGCTCAAACCCCAATATTTGTCTATGGAATCCCAGTTCTTTTGTAGCAGTGTAGCAAGTCTATGCTAGAATTAGGAACCATAAATGATAAAAAAATGTTTGTTGGTCCGCATAAGTTCTCCGTGGCAGCGATAACCTCCATATTTGACTTGAGCAGTAACTCAACGAGTGAATTTTTTAGATCCGAAACAAATAGTAGTCGCTCAAAACTTAATCTGGTGAATATGATGGACCGGGAAGCAATTCGTAGCCTAATTCGACGAATCCAGCTGAGCCCGACCGGCGGTATTTCCAACGGGTACATAGACAAAGTAAAAAGGCATCATTTCTTTGGCAAAGGAGGACTTTCTTTCTGAAGATCCGCTTTGCTCCTGCTAGTCGATATAGTTCACACCGTGTGAAGAATACAATCACCTTTTCCGCTGATAAGGTAGTCCTCGCCTTCTTCCAGCGCAGCAGTCCACTGTTTCAGCTATAGCATGTTCTCTAGTGTGTACCATATGATACATGTTTCATCGTTTCGTCAAGGGTCTGGGTTCTTCCTTTTACACTTAAACAGAGACAAACACTGCTGTCAAGTAGTTTCCCGGAGTAAACAACGTGGATTGCTGTCCGGAATAAGCAAACTCGGCAAACCAACGGTTCGAGATCTTTCTCATATCCAACATTTATTGCAGGATGTGACTCACCGGCCTTTTCAGATGCCTATCACATCAACTTCTCGTAAAGTTCAATCGGTTGTGCGACAATACGAGTGGTAGAGTTTTATCAAGTTATACGCCGTGAAAGCCATTTTAGGGTCATCTCAATGCATCAATCCGATCAATCCGAACTCGTAAAATAAATTTTCAGAGATCGCCACCCAAAAAGTATAATCTGACTGGGGGATCCCCTTCTATAAACCAGAATTAATTCATCGATTCATATTGATTTCTATTAATTTTTCTAAAATCCGTGGACGCTCTCACTTTCAAACGCTTTCAAAACGAAACCACAAGCTCGCTTGCTATAGTGACGTCATCAGGGGTGAATGAAAATATTTATGAAATCGCCATGGTAGATATGTATATAAAAATAAAATAGAATCATCTTTAGAAGAATCTTACATCTCACATTCGAACCTGTCGCTCCAAATCTGCTCATCGGTGTCATTCCTAATGCACTACACGTAAACGCATAACTTCACACTTTCGACTCAAATATCTCAAATATCAAAATGAAAATTTGTTTACGTTAATATGCTAGACTCATGAGGAAATCCTGATTTGAGAGCATGTGTTATTTTCCTGCACCGGCATTTTACGCAACATTTACTGCCAAATCATACAGAAATTCGTAAACGTAAAAATGCGTTGGCAGCAATGCAAGGCAGCAAACACACTGGGGACACGAATGCAGTCAAGAAAATACCGAAGAGATTGCATTGAACAGCAGAAGAAGCAATATACTGCTGAAAAATCAACAACAAACAGCAACAACAACGCAAAATGACAGCAGCAAAAAGAAGGCAATACATTGCCAACAAATCACGTGTATTGGCAGCAGGGAGAAAAAACTTTGCCTGGAAAAATTCATGAAGGATATGAACTCACATGCACACACACACACATATTTGAGCATATGAGCTTCGAGTTGTGAGTATGCATACGGCATAACGCAGCGCACCCCAAACCGATTGGCTGTGAGTTATGGCAAGTACTCGTAAATCGCATTTGGTTTGCAGGCAATTGTTACAGGAAGTTTCGCAACAAGAAATCAAAAATAAAATCCAACAAATAACGCAAGGAAAGTAAGCAAAGCTGCGCTAAGAGAAAAAGCATCGCCGGAAGGCAGGTGCGAAATCCTCTTATTGCCATTTCTTTTATTTATTTTGTTTCGCTTTTTTTTTTCTCTTGCGCGCTTCCTCAGCAAAACAATTGCCTTGCTGCAAAAATCAAAGATGCTACCTCATTTAAGTGAAATAAATCAAAATTTTATTTTTAGCCAAATCGAAGCTCGTTTTAATAAAAAAAATTGTTTTCTAATTTTATAAAACTGTTTTGCATAAACTGAGATTGGGTGATTGGTTGTCCGTTTAAATGCGATTCGCGTGAGTTTTGTGTCTTCAATATGAAATTTATTTTTGTAGTTATGAAATACATATATTGAAATATATCAATATATGCGTACATACATATCTACAAACATCAATTTGGAGAAATATTAAAAAAGTATGAACCAAATCAAAGTTATCACAACAAATGCACACCTCCATAAAAATATAAATGAAAATCTTTGCGCCAACAAAATAACTTTCAAACAATCGAAAATAAACAAGTTCGTGCATTTTCACCAAGCGAACCTTATAATTGAGGTTTCTCTTAATCACCGATATGCAGACGTTACTAGCTGATGCGATGAGCCTCACCGTACGTATGTTTCAATGGAAGAGTAGCTGAATTCAATTTAAGGCAGTAATATGTGATAGCATTGGTAGGATCCGACGGATATAATCCTATATCTATCCTATCTTGCAAAGAAACTGAACTTCTTTACCTCAATAAATTACTTTAAAAAATCTTTTCCTACTTATCATTGAACTTCCTAGGCTTAAAAACCCTGAATATGCCCTCTTCAGCGATTAAGCGCAACTTCTTGAAATTAAAATAAAAGCTTAGGCAGATTTGTGATGTTTTCAAGAAGCTTTGTCGTTACATCGGTTCCAACTTGAGAAGTTTCCTGTCTCAGGGAATAATCTACATAATCTAACCTAGACTAAACTTCCAACTAAGTATTGTTTTTCTAGCATTAATTCTACATATCATTCATTCGAACTATTCTGATTCATATAAATATTCAAATATTAAAGATTTCCTTTCTTTTTCATAGGTTGTCATATCGATTAGCAAAGTTAAGGGTCTAATTCTATGGAACCTGCGCGATAAATACGGAATAAAGCTCAATTAAGTATAGACGTTTTCAGAACAAAACAATTTATCCACAGAGTTGTTTTAAAAGGCAATAAATTATCGAACAAAACGGTTCATATATAAACTAAATCAGGTCATTCTAAATATGCTGAATAAAAGCTTAGATTTAAAGCAAAATTTATTTTACTAGAGCTCTTAAGGTTCTTGCCAAATTGCTTCATAATGTAAGTTTGATTATAAGTTTCAATATCTTGAAGGAATCAAATCCATTTTACAAACTAAAGGTCGTTCAAAAACAAGTGATTCCAGGTTAAATTCCCAAGTTCCTCAAAACTTACGAGCCTATATCCATCTATCCATAGTCTTTGAATAATGCTAAAGACAATATTAGTAAAATTTGGAAACAGGATCAATCTGTAGTTCATTCTTCTTTGCTGAGGTAAAATTTTATATTCCAAGTCAACGGTGAAATAAGTGACTTGTCCCGCTTACTTTACAGTAATTAAATATTTTAAATATTTAATTTTTCGTTCTAAAAAAATGGAGAATCCTTGAGTTTTGTATTGTACTATTTATTTCATTTACTACTATGATTCTTGAAAGCATTATGGGGTTAGGGGTGGTCAGAATTAAAAAAAAATCAATTTTTGTTTTTTTTACTTTCGTTAAGTTTAATATCTTAAAAATATTCTCTGAAAATATATCCGATAATTACTTTTCAAGTTATTCGACAAATAACAAAGTCCTCACGCGCACTCCAAAACGCTAGTGTGAAGCTTTAAATGCTTTTTTTCTCAAACCCATGTTTTTGAACTTGTGACAAATGTAACTCGAAAACGGCACAGTAGTATTTTAATGAATTTTATACAGCTTTTAAAATACATGATAATCCTGGGCCTGATCGAAGCTTTTTTTTGTTAATTTTTTTTTTCAAAAAAATACTTTATCAATTATTTCGAAATCTTAAGAATATATTTCATACATGTTTCCTAAAAATCTAGAAAAAAGTTCTTGAGGCCGCAGTTTTGTTAATTTTTGAAAAAAAAAAAACAAAAAAGCTTCGATCAGGCCCAGGATTATCTATTTCAAAAATTGATTTTTTTTGTCTGATTGATTTTAGATGAATCTCCAAGGACTTATGATTGTCACCGCAAGGGCCTTTTTTTGGCACTGGATCAACACAAACATCTATAACTTTGGAAATTATAAATATTTTTCAAATTTTCGTGACTTCAAGTCAAATCATTGTGTAAAATGCCATATTTTGTAAAATAACATGATTTAATTGTAAAAAAACTTACTGAAAATTCTAATTTTTTCGGGTCTCTGTATAACCCTAACCCCTTAAGTATATTACATATATGATAAAATTTGATTATAACTACTTTTGGTTCACTGGGTATTCACAAATCTATTCGTGTTTTAAAACCAACAACAGACATTTTTGTTGCCGCCACAACAGCTGAATATTGAATGTTGAATATAACCAACCTACCAAACAACAATACCAAACTCACACACACAGAGAGAGAGAGACAAACACAGCGCCGAACAATGGAAATTGTGGTCACAGCTGCATTTAACCGTATTTTAATTTGCATGCCTTTTTCTAGTTGATGGCACATTTTTGTTATTTATTATGAATTATGAAGGGTTCGCAAAAATGTGTGACTTGAAAACTTTTTCGTGCTTTTGCGCGTCACGAAATAATATTTGCGGCGTTGTTTTTGTGGCATTTTGGCATTCGTACTTTGCAACGTGTGGCACTTATGGTGCGTATGCGGTATATTTGGGACATCAATGATTTGCGTCAATTGATTGTTATTTTCATAAATGTTTTTTATTTTCAGCTTAGAAATAAGTGATTAGGTTTTATTTAAATAAATTGTTGTGTTAATCATCAGCTGCCAGCCTGTTTAACGAAATGTAATTTTCGAGAGGCATACTTTTTAGCTTTAGCTAGCATGACCTTTGGTTTGGAAATAAAATGATCGGAAATGCCAAAAATTGGAACGAATTAAATATTAAATTATGATAAGTGAAAATGATAAATTTTTCGAGCTAAAAATTTAAAGTTAGATTTATCTAGTGAGCGGATATTTATAGGAAAAGTTAAAAGTTTCATTGAATCACTGTTTCAAGGATAAGAGTCTCCACTGTTCTATTGAGTTGTTCAAGTATGATTAACGATATCTAAGATCGGAAAATTTACATTATTAGCAATCATAAACCTATGATTGCTACCAGTCTCTTTCTGAGTTCGGCATAACACCACAGTCACATGTGAAATGTCAACTTCTCCTTTTCAACTAAAGACATCAGAAGCTTTTTGGCCTTAGCCTGAGTAATTAGCATTTAGTAAGAATTACATTCGTTTTCAAGTCGATTGAAGCCTTGGAAGAGGGAACAGTCACTGTAAAGATCATCTAAAATAGTTCTATAACAAAATTCTTTAACCATTAAACCTTAGATTCGATTTCCTCATCGATCTCCTGCGAGGAAACGTCTCGAAGCACGAAGAATGGAAAAGAGTTGCTGTGAAATTTTTCATGGATACCTTGAAGTTCGAAGGGATGATGGGAGGCGTAGTCTTCTGCAGGAAGCTCTCAGTTAGTTTCAGCTTTAGGCTACTTAACCATTGTAGTGTCTTCGAAGCAGAGGTGGCTGTCATCAAGGTAGTAGTAAATGTCCTTTCATTTGCTCTGTGTCAACAAGCTTCATTTTGCCTTAATCATAGGAGTGCTGACCGGACACTGTCCAATAAGCACGAATGCAGTGAGGCTAAAGATTTTGCCAAACGCACGATAAAATATATTATATTGGCCACTTTGCTCCCACGCGTAGCTATAGGATACTATATATATAAGATACCAAAGCAGTATCGAGCAATGCGAGGGAGGATCAGAAGGATACTATATATAAGATGCCAAAACTGTATCGAGGAGGACGAGGTGGGATCATCTAGGATACTATATATATAAGATGCCAAACTGTATCGAGGAAGGCGAGCTGGGATCATCTAGGATACTATATATATAAGATGCCAAAACTGTATCGAGGAGGGCGAGGTGGGATCATCTAGGATACAATATTTATAAGATGCCAAAGCGCTATCGAGGAAGCCGAGGTAGGATTATCTAGGATACTATACATATATATAAGATGACAAAGCTGTATCGAGGAAGGCGAGGTACGATCATCTAGGATACTACTATATATATAAGATGCCAAAGCTGTATCGAGGAATGCAAGGTAGGATCATCTAGGCTACTATATATATAAGATGCCAAACTTTACCGAGGAAGACAAGGTCGGATAATCTCTGCAGTTTCTTCTTCAATGTATAACTTTAGCCAGACTGGGGTCGCAGCATCTCAATAGACATACCTTCGCCGAATCTAGCGAACTGGCTAACATTACAATTTCCCGACTTAAAAAAATTGTGAAAGGTTTTGTCGATATGTGAGGGCCCTTGTGGTCAATAGATTGAAATGTTTTCGTTGGCATCACCAGCTCTCCAGCTAGCCAAGTTGGAGCCACTGCAACCTCAAACGCAATGGTCAGCCTCTCAATCTAAGCTAACTTCAATTAATCTCTTTGGAAGTAGATTGCGTTTGATAGTCGTCGGAGCTTCGTCTGATAGAGAGCTACAAAATTCTACTCCATAATGAATTCATATAAACTCGAGTTAAGTAGCTATATATATTAAAACAAAAATTAGGTTCCATCTACCAAAAAATGTAGCACATTTATCAATAACAAGTCGTAAAACACATTTCCGCTTTGAAATTATGTCTAAGTTACTCATCGAACTTTCAGTTTCAGATTGATGAAAGATAAACACCCACACAAGCAGTATAAAAAATATTCAGATATTTATCAAGCTTGTAAATTGATATTATTTCAGTAAATATATATATTTTAGACACATATTACAACCAATCTCATGAGATAAATGTATCAATAATACCAATATATACGAATTTAACCATAAATATGTGAACAAGCGTTAAAGAAGTGCGAAACTGAAAGTAAAAATTCTTATGAGTTATGAGAGCGCATCACTCTTTCTGTGTCAGAAATCAATTTGGAATTTGCAGGAAGTGCGAATGCCATACATACCAAGGGATATATGTGTGTCTGAGTGCCTCTGAAGCGTTGCTTGTCTAAAACACTTCCATCAACCGACACAATGTCACCAAAATGTAGCAGCAAAGTTATTTACAACAACAGCTAATATGCGCAACCAATCAGCTAACAACAGAACAAAGTGTAACAGCAACAACAGCAACAATAATGATATTACAACAAGCGAACACAACAAATTTCAACTCACCGTACAACCGACCGACCAACCAACCAACCAACCCGTTCCTCGCTAAATCAAAATTGACAGATGACATTCGAAAGAGATGACAAATTCCTAAATGACAAAGTATTGATCAATCAATGTCACCTGTCCGCCGGAAATCCATAAACAATATGATACCATTTTTTTGCCCACCATCCCCAAGCCCGAAAAACTTCGCCAACGCGTGAAGAGCGCGGGCGTAAAGTATTATATATAGTCCGATATCTACAGCAGCAGCAGCAGCAGCTGTGCTAACTCGTTGCAATTGTGTAGTTATTCGTCAAAATCACCTGTGTGCTGTCTGCCGGTGGGTGGTGGAAGGTTATGCTTTGAGCTGAGTTCTTCCGGTTGGCGAATATTTTTAATATTGACTACGCACCGCCGTAGTATCACTTGGGGGAATTGAAGTGTCGTAATGTACTCACAGCATTGCGTGGGCTACGTGCGTGTGGGTGGTAGTCGACATGATACTTATACACAAATAGACACAAATAGACACGCTGTGTTACAAGCTAGTCTATTATTATTAAAGTTATGAGCGCTCACATCTGTGTGAGTTTGTTGAACGACCGCGATAAAGTATGCAATAATAAATGAGCACAACTTGTGGGTGGCTGACAAAAGGATAGATAAGTGGCTGGGAGAGGAGAGGAGTTCAGCTGTGAGGGAGGAAATTTCTAAAAGTTTATTTCTCCAGTGTTGAAGGTAGGTGGCGCTGTTGTTGTGACTTTCTTCGCTTTTTGTACTTTTTTTGTAGAGTGGCGAATCCATTACATGTGGTCAACATTTTTTTAGATTCTTAGTCCATAAGATCGAAATATACTTTGAGGTAAATTCTCAAAAAATCCATCCGGTTTCTCCTTACATACTTGAATCAAAACACTGTCGTCCAGATAATGGATTTCTCACAGAACTCATAGTATTTTACATTACGCCGTCTAAATCAATATGAATTAAATAATAAAAGGGCTATTTTCAAGGTCTTAGCTCTCCCGACAAGTTTCATACTATATTGTATAACCATTGCTTCCAATAGATGGCGCTGTTATTGAATCGGTGTATTTTGAAGGCCGTTTAGCGACACAAAGTCTGCTTTATTTGTCTCAACTGGTAGGTTTCGTTATTCTGCTACACTTTTTGAGACACTTTTAATAGAGCACATACTCCCTTGGGTTTCTTACATGTCAGAAATTTTGTGGAGATCCCCACTCTTTTTGTGCAAGTAGTAAATGTTATTAAAAATAGAGACATTACAGATTTTATTAGAGCTTATTTTTTCGAGCTATTTTTTGATATTGGTGAACTTGACTTTCGGAGATAGAAAGCATTTTATACTATTAATTGGACTGCCACGAGTCGGGCGATATGAAATAAAAAATTTAGTAGTAGAAATTAGTAGATAGTTCTTTAAGTTCAATATTTGTCATAGTTTGGACGCGCAGACCTACGCCTAGTTAAGTTCCTCTTCTACCTGATGTGATTTCGATCAATAAGGACTTAATTTATGTGCAATATATATAGAAGTCCCCCTCTTTATTTGCGAAGAACTCGGACAGTCACTTTTCACAAGATTCTGTTGAGTTCAACTTTACATCACAAAGGTCGTTCGCCATGGTCAAGAACAGGTGGTAATCACTTAACGCTATGTCCGCGCTATATTGTGGATGCATTTAAATCTTCCATCCGAGCTCTCGTAGCTTCCGGCGAGTCATTAACGAAGTGTGTGGTCTGGAGTTGTCCTGGTGGAATACTACACCCTTCCTGTTGGCCAATTCTGGACGCTTCTGGTCGATCGCCTGCTTCAAGCGGTCCAGTTATTTGCAGTAGATGGTAGAATTCAGCGTCTGGCCATATGGGAGCTGCTCATAGTGGATGATTCCATTCCAATCCCACCAAACACACAGCAAAACCTTCCTGACCGCCAATACCGGCTTGACCACTGTTTGGGACGATTCATCGGCCTTCGACCACGACCGTTTGCGCTTGATATTGTCGTATGTGATCCATATTTCGTTGCCAGTCACCATCCGCTTCAAAAATCGGTCAGCAGCATATCGCAGGCGTTGATTCGGTCCAGAAGATTTTTTTGCGTCAAATCATGCTGCACCTAAACATCGAGCTTTTTTGTGCATCCAGCCTTCTGCAGATGGTTTAAAATGGTTTGCTGACTAACTGCTATCTCCTGAGCGATGTTCCGAGATACCACATGCCGGCCTAACTCGATGTTTTCCATGATTTGATTTGGCTTATCCATGGTGTCGTCTTCAACCGCTCTAAATCGAAACCATTCCTCTGCAGTTGAAGTGATACACACACAAAGTGGGTGTAGAGACTAGGCAAAGACTTAAGTCACTAAACGGTTACAGCTTCAACTAGTTCAAGTTTTGACTGGTCTAAAATGTAGATATGTATAATCGAATTACACAAATTAATTTGACCAGCGTTTATCGATACAAACATATTAAATGTGTATTACGGCCAAAAATCATTATTAAATAATGAAAACCCCGACGGGGGGTACTTAATTATGCAATAGGAAATACATTTATATATATTTTATTGTGACTTCCTGTGTTTTCATATGTAATATATATCCAAAAACAAACAAATATATATATTTATATAATGTACATGGGTGTAAAGCACCCCCACAACCACCAATTCGTCGATTCTTATTCGCCTAGTAATTTAATTAAATCAACACAGCAGTCGACTTTGCTTTGTCCTTGCAGTGACATAAATAGAGGTCGGAAATGACGACGACAGTGCACAACACCTGCTGATAAAGATCACAAATTGAAAATACAATATTTTCATCTAACACAAACGAGCAGAACTCTGATGAATAACCTGGCAGGCGGTCGGACATTGGTCGAAGACGGGGCTGACTGCAGAGACAGAGGCGGAAGGCGTAGCCAACAACAGCATGACAATCATCATTGCTTGAAAAGCGAATGAAAGCAATGGTAATGGAGTGGAATAGTAAATTGAACTGGAACTGGCAAGGTATTGCTGCCGAGCCATGTTTGTTGTTGTTGCATGTCCATGGCAAGAGTCCATCTGGTGTCAGAAGGGCGCAATGAATGGAACTGTTGAGAAATAGTGGCACATTGAAAGACATTTGTTGCAGCCATGGGAGCAGAAATGTCGAGGTGGAAGTTAAATTAATAGCATTGCCAATAAAGCAACGGAGATGGGAATAAATGAAAATTCAGCATTAAGCACACACACAAATCGAAACACAAATAATTGGCAAATGAAAAAAATCGCTGTTGATGCTGGGTAACAAAGTTTGATATGCCTTGTGTGGAGGATGATATGGAGGGTGAGTGAGGGTGAGTGAGTGTTTGTAGATTTCATTAAACTAATCGCTAATAAGAATACTGATGGCACAAATGTACATATGCAGATATTTTTCAATATATGTATGCATTAATTCATTTATCAGTAAAGGTAAAATTATTTGATGAGATTTGTTTTGGAATTCGACGATGCCTTATATGTAGTTTACTAATCAAAGTATATGTATATGCAATTTAGACGTCGTAATCAAGTTACATTTGAATTTAATTGATATCTCTCTGTACACTGATTTTTCAAACAACTTTCAAAAAAGTGATATTTGATAATAAGAAAAGAATTTAGCTTGAAGAGGTATTTGTTGAGGAGATGAAACTTAGGCTAACTTTATTGAGTACAAGGTACTCAAGTCATACTTTGTGTGAGTTTAAAATTTTATAAAGAATTTTAAAAGACTTAGTGTCCCTCCATAATACCCCTGACTGGTGTTAATCCGGATTAACTGCTTTAATCGGGCTTAATTCGGGAGTTATCTCAGTTAACTTCGTTATTAACATCGACTCAAAATTCTAGAGAGTTAGTGTATTTGATTAAGTGCGGAGTTAATCGGGATTAACGCTGCCGTCTGTCAAGGCTATAAGATCATATAAACTCGCCTTCTTTCGAACATCAGCACAATAACAAGCTGACTGTCCGGATAAAATCGAAGATAAGATATTCTTTCAAATTAGAATTTAATTAAATATATATATGTATGTTTCTTCAGTCTCCGTAGAGTAATTCCAAAACGATTGAAGTTAGTTTTGACGTGATTTAATGTAAAAGCACTTATTCCTCAACATTCTGTGGCTTTCTGAGATAAATATGATTTTTCTGGTGATTATATTTTATGAAATAAATTCGTTCCATCATTCTACTTAATTTCATAAGCATCGTGAAAATTGTATGATTGATCAACTAGCCCTTAGGTTAATATATCAACTATTGTGAATAAGTCGGAAATTGTGATATAAACCATACCGTTCAAGAATGAGTACGAAGTGAAATGGTAAGTTAAAATTAGGGCTTCTCGAGAGCTATTTAATAACGATGGCCTCTGGACAGATAATAATAGACCCTCAATCATATTTCTTACATGGAAAAACTTTTCATAAAATGGATTAGTTGCTTGAAGTTGGCTTAGAACTAGTATATCCTCCTTTAATTGAATAACATCAGGACCATACCACATGTATGTATGAAATTGGCGTAGAAACCGTTTAGCTGGTTATAGCCGGTACCAGCTCGCTCTCCACCTGGTCTGTCCAACGGAGTGGAAGCCTTTCTCTTCCACCTTCATACAGTTCATCGTTTCATCGTCTTCGGTATTCGCCGTTGCCAATGTTCTGAGGACCATAAATCTTGCGCAAAATTTTCCTCTCGAAAACGCCTAGTCTCATCGGATGTTGACATAGTCCACGCTTCTGTACTATAAAGTAGGACGGGAAGCGACTTGTAGAGTTTGATTTTGGTTCGTCGAGAGAGGACTTTACTTTTCAATTACATACTCAGTCCAAAGTAGCACTTGTTGACAAGAGTGACTCTGCGCTGGATTTCGAGGCTGATATGGTTGGTGCTGTTGATGCTGGTTCCCTGGTATACGAAATTAACTACGATTTCGAAGTTATGACGATCAACTGTGGCGTGGGAGCCAAGACGCGAGCCAGCATCTGTTTGATTGATGAGAGGAGATATTTTGTCTTGTCCTTACATAGGAAGGGAAAAACTCTGTCAAGCAGCTTACATGGAAAAACTTGTCATAAAATTGATCCGTTGCTTGGGGTTGCCTTATAAGTGAATAACATCAAGGTCATCAGGGTTGGTTTAGAAGGGTCATAGGAAACGAAAACTCTGTCACGCGGCTATGAACGGTGTGAGATCCGTTTATGGAATCATATTCCAGGAACACTAAAAACTCCGTAGCGTTTTCGTGAGAAGCCGAAACTAGAAAATAATTCTTTGTAGTTAGTTAGACTTTACTTTGAAGATACTTGGGAATAAATTTCATAGCTGTCGGATATTAGGTTAATGAAAACGATGGAAAAATTGGTCCGAACTATTTCAGCTAACACTACTTTCCCGGGTTTAGCTCCCAGTGACATTTTTCTGTCCTCAGACCTCAAGTAAATGCTCGTTGTAAATAATATAGGTAATACCGAGGCAGAGACTCATTTAGAAGTAAATATGTATTTTATTATTTTAAAATGTTACTATGTTATGTGTTTAAGCAAATCTAAAGATGTAAAAAAAAGTAAGTAAAAAACTTACTCTACTGGCAGATATATGCTATAGTGAACCGATGTGAACATTTTTTTTTTGAGATTAAATTATTTCTATGAACAATAACTCACACCAAATTTCGTGAAGATATGTAGTAAAATGCGGAAGTTTTCCTTACAAGCCCTTGATTCCGATCGTTCAGTTTGTATGGCAGCTATATGATATAGTGGTCCGATATCGGCAGTTCCGACAAATGAGCAGCTTCTTGAAGAGAAAATAACATCTGCAAAATTCCAAAACGATATCTTAACTAGTTCGTATATATACAGACAGACGGATGGACAGACAGACAGACGGACATGGCTAAATCGACTCAGTTCAACATACTGATCATTTATATATATACTTTATAGGGCCTCCGACGCTTCCTTCTGGGTGTTACAAACATAGTGACAAACTTAATATACCCTGTCTGTTCTATAAAAAGATCGAAGAACTGGTGTAATACCCGCGATGACAACAATGATAAAATCGAGTTTTGAAAAAAAAGGTGTATAAAGCCCCTTTTATACTCGCAAAATCTTGCCAATCAAGGAAATTTACTCATTTTATTTGAATTTAACCTATTGTAACAGTAAAGAATAAAATAAAATAATTCAAAAGCATACTTTATTGTTGTAACTAACAGTTTCCTTCCGCCAAAGGATTAACTCAACTCCTCCGAGAATTTGTGAGAAATTCGTCTTTTCTTGATTTAGTAAAGCAAAAACGCTTACGAAGTCACCGAAGTGCTACAAACGAGTGTGTGTATGTATGGAAGTTTGCGCTTTCCTAGACATTTTCTTGGCGCAATTGTCTCTGCGAATTACGGCTTGAAATTTGAGTTGTAACAAAAAAGTTTTTATTGCTTCATTGTTGCGCCCTCAGCCGCATAATAACCAAATGCAAACTTTTGCCACTTGCCACTTGCCACATGAATGCATCCGTGCGCTTGCAGAATTTTATGTCACACACACACACAATACATACATACATATGCACTGCATATATATATATATTATATTTACTGCGTATAACTTACACATTCGTGCGCGTATGTACGATTGTATTGGCGTAAAGCTCGTAAGCAATACTATTGTGTTGCTGTTGAGTTTGTAGCGCTGTGCAAAGTTTTCAACTTTAAAGCTAAACTTCTTAATTGTGTGATTGAATTAATCATTTAATAACACAAATTTAATTTTATAAATTTGCACAAGAAATGCAATTGTAAACGAGTAAAATGCAGAACTTTAATTTGTGTGTGTACAATAAAAGCTTATGCAAGTAAAGTAAGAAGTCGATGGAAATATAAGACAGTAGATGTATAAGTATTCGTAAATAATTTTAGCCTAAATTGAAAATCATAAATTTAATATGAGATGCATTTATTTCCATTACAATCAAAGCTCAATTTAAAGCTTTCGAATATAAAGGAATTTTAATGAAATAAAAAATATTTAAAATAAAATATTCACAAGTCCACTTAATATACAGTGAAACCTGTAACCTTATAATGTGGACACTCGTTCAAATTGGATAAAAAGTGATGAACCGCAGGTGTCCAGCTTAGACAGGTTTTACTGTATTAGGTTGGCAAATATCTCCCTTTCCCCCAGGAGAACAAAATACACAACTACAAACTCCCAAACCATTTTAAACCATCTGCAGAAGGCTGGATACACATAAAAACTTGATGTTTGGGTGCCGCATGATTTGTCGCAAAAAACCTTCTGGACCGAAGAACTCGACCGCTTGAAGCAGGCGATCGACCAGAAGCGTCCAGAATTCGACAACAGGAAGGGTGTAGTGTTCCACCAGAACAACGCCAGACTACACACTTCGCTGATGACTCGTCAGAAGGTACGGGAGCTCGGATGGGAGATTTTATCGCATCCACCATATAGCCCGGACATAACCACCTGTTCCTGTCCATGGCGAACGCTCTTGGTGGTAAGTTGAACTAAAAAGAGGCTTGTGAGTTCTTCGAGTTCTTCGCAAATAAGAAGGGGGGCTTCTACGTAAATAATTTCACCTAAATTGATAATCATGAATTTAATACGAGATGACTTTATTCCATTACAATCTAAATCTAATTAAAGGTCTACAGTTACAGAAAAGCAGATAATTTTGTAATTTTCGATATCCCTTCTAAGTAAATTGAAAGCAATACCGGTATAGTTTTCGAAACATGTTTTCTTCTTTCCCTTGATATTACTCTTTTTAAGATATCCAGGTCTCATTATACATAAGATTGTGCTATATACGAAGCTAGCCTGCTTCAATCTAATCCAAACAGACTAATAACTGGTTTTAAATCCTATATGACATTTGAAAACATTCGGTTCTAAGACTACTATCTCATTGAAATATTCACTTAAATATTACAGTATATCATTGATCACTTCAAAATTGGATCTTATAAAATATTTAATTTACATTCCACCACACTATAAAATCGGTATTTCTTTTGGATAATCAGCAATCCTATAATAAAAAGAAATATTCAGTTTCTGTATATCACTAGTTTCCGCTGACCTTTCCTCACCTAAAATCGTCAATAACGGTATGCTGAGTTGATAGTTTTTCTAGCAATCCGACTGTGGAGACCGACTACTTAATTATTCGTTTCATTGCGGACAATCTCAAAGAAACATTAAATTTAAAGAAAAGTTGTCGTAATATATTCTAGAATGAAGCATGCGTCCTACTACTATCATAGATTCAAGGTACGAACCAGAAGCCTAGAGAATCCAATACAATGACATTCTCTTCCGGGCGCTGTAAACGTTATCTGCTTCCCAGAGATCCGAGCTTAATTCCTTGTTCTAGTTAGCCAGCTCCTTAAAGATGGATCCTGTGGATAAAGGAGTTACGCTATCCCTGATGAAGATATGCACCTTAAGAGAACTAGACGAATCACGATCAAGGCATGGCTTGGAAAATCGGAAATAAATCGGTACATTGAAGTACTAGATATCTTCGACATCTAATCCCAGAGATTCAAGCTCAATTTCTTGTTCTGTTTGGCCAGAATCTTGATTATGGATTCGTGGATATAATCGTTACGCTATCTTTGACAAAGATATGCGTCTAAAGAGGACTAGAAATATCCTAATCATGATCCAGATATCACTTGGAAAATTGCATTCATTCGGTAGATTGAAGTAGATATAGATAGATAGATCTGCAATATCTTCGACAATTTAAAAGAAAATTATATCGCCGCCTCTGCTAAAATATACTACCGCGCTGTATGCTACCTCCGGGTCGCTTAGTCTCATTTCCAAGTTAGTTAGCAGTAGTTTTATAGCAAAATTGTCGATATTATGCCTACCAAATAATGGGTACATACTTATCGTGCCTAGAATTACCGAAAAACAGTAGATAATTTCAAATATTGCGCCTCCAATATTAAACAATACAATTAATGTCACCAAAATCACAATTAAATTTACGACTCTTTCGAGCTTCCCACTTTTCTTGGCATTGCCACAAAAGCGCCTCCACGCATAAGCTGATTAGCGCAAGCATATGCCGACAGTTTGTATAAAATAGTCTGCGAAATTTTCCGGAGTTTTCATAGCAAATATTTGCGCTAATCCCACTTCTATCCCATTTCGAACCATTAACTCCTGATGTCATGAAATATGACAAGAAAAGAACGCCACCACAATCGCATTGCGGTTGAGCGCAGCCAACTGATGGCAAGTTGAGGCTTTACCGGTGGTAAAAGCACAAAAATAAAAGGTTATACACACTTGGCCCACCAGTGACCCATGAACATTTCAATCCGTGCGAATGTTCGTACAGCTTCATACATATGTATGTATGCACACACGAATAACTAACGGTCGTTCTTAACGACAGAAATATTCGAAAATCTCAAAGAAAAACAAAGCGAAATGCTGATGGTGGGGTGGGTGAGTAGGTGGGCGTGCGGTGGTGTTTCGTACGACAAGCGAATGATTCAAGTGGCCGGAGTGCTGCAAAAACCTGGTTGGCGAACTAATGCCGGCAAACGAGCCGCAGCTGGCTGGACGGAGTTGTTTGTGCGAGGGCTCAGCGGCATGACATAAACTCAAAAGAAATCAGATTGTGGCCGAGTTCAGCACTGAACTTCTCCGGAGAGTTTGGCTAATTAATTAAGTTCATTTCATTTCGGTTGGCCGCCGCAGCTTAGAGTATTTCAGCTATGCCGTCTTGCCATGGCGGTTGTCGGTCGTCGGTAAACCGTCCAAGTGATATGCAGTCCATGTGGTAGGTATGTCAAAAAAAAAGTAGAATAGCGATTGAATGTGGAAGAAACATAAACTACTTTGCAGTTTTTTCAAAGTTCAAGTGCATATGTATTCAACTCAACTTATACTTAGCGGTAAGCGTCGAGTGGAGTGTTTAAAGAAACGTGCTTTATTTTCTTTTTTATTAACGCAAAGTTCTTCATCTTCGATGGCAAGAATAAGTGCGGAAGTAATAATGATAATTTATTTAAGATAGTTTTAAAATAAGAAGCATAGCTGATTTTTTTTGAAGTATGGTATTTCATTACTTTTCAGGTTCTATGTATTTTTCTATATAGATGTCCTTCAATTTCGTCTTCGCTGCGGCTTGAATCTCCTCTATCGTATAAAAACGGTGTCCCCGGAGCAGTCTTTTGAGCTTGATGAACAGCCAGAAGTGAGTATTTTACTTTGAATAGTCTTGACCTACGAGAAACTCGTTAATCAAAGCTCTTCTGGGAGGTTACAACTAGATAAGTTTCAAACTGGTTATCAGCCTATGCAGATACGAAATAAAACATTACATAGCCATATCGTATATTAAAAACTTCAGACTGTACCGACAAAAAGATAGCTCATCATCTCCATAAATCCAAGCGGTTTGGCTGTCATCCATAATGCGCTTGGGTTGGACGAAATGAGACGTTATAACTGACGCAGTATAGCAAAAGTGGTACTATTTATATCCACAGCAAAGCTGTTTATGCTATTTAAGGAATCACCAAGCTTTGGAAATCCAGTCAATAACTGATTCAGTAAGCCTGAGACTGTGAAAGTCCTGTCCACTGATACGGATACGTTCGAATTCAGCTTTCCGCTTAATTTAAACGCGTTGAAATCTTCAACTAAAGTGGTGTATAACTGCGAACGGACACTCTTTAGAACACTGCCATTCAAACACTATTCAGGATACGAACTTGCCGATTTTGTAGGATATTTTTGAAAGTATATACTATCAAATAAGCCCCTTAAGCAGAACCTGAGTAGCTAAGAGATTTAATGATTAAGTTATGGATGACAGAAATTCGATCAGAGGTCAAATGTTTCCAGGCGAGGGCCTCAGAACCCATTCACAAATTGTAAGTAGACGTAATCTATTTTTTTATATTTCCTGATTTTTATTGATTAGTTATAGGTAATATCGAAAACTATCTTGACTTGATTGGATCGATTAATAGGCGCACAGGCATCGTGAAACAAATTCCGTGTTATTACTGTTGCAGTGGTAAAATACAATAGTCTTTACATCTTCTTGACTGGCGTAGACAACGCTTACGCGGTTATAGTCGAGTCCACAACAGCGCGCCATTCGTAACTTATTTTGGCAGTTTGTCGCCAATTGGTAATGCCAAGTGAGGCCAGGTCCTTCCAACGGAGTGGAGGTCTTCCTCTTCCTCGGCTTCCACTAGCGGGTCCTGTATCGAACACTTTCAGAGCTGTAGCATTTTCGTCCATTCGAACAACTTGACCTCGGCAGGGTAGCCGTAGTCTTTTTCCTTTTCATTGGGGGTTTTTTTATGTGGTGGGTCCCAAACCCAACGCACAACCGCATAAGTGGAGTTCGTCTTCTCACTTTAGCTCGCCTCCAAACTGATGTCTGTTGGCTACCCAGAGGATATTTGGTCTAAGACCGCAAGTCGTGAGCTGTTTGAGCCACATGCAAAAGAATCGTTTCTAGCCACTCCCAAGTGAATGGCAGTCAGGAACTTTCCGCGTCTTTACATACGCTTGGATAATACTGGAAAAATTACAGTTTTTGTTTGTATATAAAACCGAGTCCCTTTCGTTTTCGTAAACCTAAGATTGAACGAATACTGCAGACTGTAAAGACAATAAGAGAGCTCGTCACCTCCATTTTGATAGTATTGATTTATTTTACAGTGGAGAATTTACCAAGCTTGAGGCCGATAAGGTCCTCTCATAATCTTTCGAATTCAAATTGGCTTCTATGATATGTGGAACTGCTTTTATTCATTTTAACTAAATAATTATAAGTTTCACTATAGTCCATTCATTTCTCGAATGTAAATACAGAAGTCCTAGGCTTAGTCGAAGTATGCGATTAGCCAAAAATCAATTGATTATTTTTTAGGTACTTCGAAGGATTTCCTGACGATCTGAAATGGGATATGTTGGTCCACATCATGTGATTGGTATTTTGTGACTCTTCGAAATTTTGTAGGCATCTATTATTAGAAACTTCCTCCGTTCATTTTCATATTATTGAATATTAGTATACCGACATATCTCACTTTCAATATTTCAATGCTTAAAATAAACAATGGGGCCCCACCGCCACCTCACATATTGCTCATTTTTCCAACTCATTAGGCAGCAGCAGCACCAACATGCCGCTGTGTGCAGCGAGTGGGTTAATTCAATTTAATTATAGTCTGCCAATTATAAGCTGTCAGAAAAACTGTGTACACCCTACGGCACAACACTGTTGCATTTACATAAATCCACAGACCCACACACACTGAGGGAGATGGGAGCTCATAGGCGCTTATTATGTGCATTTCAATATAAAAATATATATTTTTATGCCACATAGAGTTACATATAGATCTTTGTGTATATGTAATAATGCAGTCTGTGCAAACAATATTTTTTTGACTGACTCACAGCTCTTATTAACTGATGAATTGTTAAGTGAGCGCTGAGCATTTGGTGACAATGCCCAGTTTATTTGCTTATGCCACCAACACACACACATGTACACTATTTATGCTTCATGCAGCAGTGTTGCCAGCCTGTTTAAAATGCAGCTTTCCGCATAAATACAGGCGCACACTCATTTGCATGCTCATATATGTATGTATGAGTGAGTCTGTGTCCGTGTGTGTGCTCATGTATGCGCTTGTATTAATATTCATACACGATTGGACGGTAATAGCCGATTGCTGCGGAGCCGTTGCCGGATCCATATACATACTAGGCCGATACGTCAACAAAGCCTCTGCGGCAACTCTCTGTGACATTCACTTAATTGACTGCTGACAGAATGATGAACCAACAACCAAGCAGGCGCATGATAGGCGACAGTCAGTCAGACAGACAGACAGACGGACAGATATCACACAGGAGCAGGCAATAAAAGTCATGTGGCCATTTGGTGAATTTCAGCGTTGGCTGCACTTGCTTGTTGTTGTTGTTGCTTTTGTCATTGTCATTTAACATAATGAAATTTAAACAGTTCCTTGTTGCTGGTTTTGCTGTCTGCCTGCCGGTCGTCGGTCGTCGGTTTAACGGTATTATTTTGACCTCAATCGAAATGGCTGCAATTATCAATAAATGCAAATTTACACCTTTAATACAATTTATATACAAAGTACCGTTTCATTGACACCCCGGGCGCATAATATGCATTGTGGATGCTTCGAATGATTGCTTGCATGGCGCTGTAACGCACTCTGTGCCTATGGTGTGCAGGAAAAAATTGTAATTAATTAATGAAAAAATCTACGCATTTGTCAAAGTAATTACTTTTCTCATCGACAAATGAGTGACTGCGAGTCATTATATATTTACGATATATTTATATACTATATGTACGTATGCGATACACTTGCTATCATAATATTATTTTCTCGTTTATTGAGAGAAGGTTGAAACTGTTGGATAAGCTGAGGAAATAATAAAATTTACTGATATATATTTATAAAATAACTGATTTCATATTGAGATACACTCAAAATGGTTAGAAATTTTCTTAATTATTTTGCTTGGCAATTTTTCCAGGAATTAGAGAGAGTATTGTCCTTACAAGATATTGAAGTTGATACTGTTGTTCAAAAATCGGTTTCTAACAGGTGATCCAAGTAAAGACACTTTTTTTAAAGGCACCTTTTTTTGACAGATCAGGCGTGAGTCGTGTCGAGCTTTCATGTTATTTTTGTTCAGTATTGTTTGGCATTTTATCATAGAAAGACTTACGCCTGAACAACGTTTACAAATTGTTCAATTCCATTACGAAGATTCTCGTTCTCTAAAGAATGTGTTTCGCGCGCTTCGTAATGGTAAACATTAACGGCCTACTGAGCGTACTACCTTGATCACCCATCTTGATACCCAGCATTCATTATTGGTTAAGATTCGACCGAATAGACCATGGCGTGGTTTGTGGACCAGTGGAATTATATATTTCTACAAAATGATAACCGCCAATTTGATGCTTTAAATTGAAGCTCGTGACCTCGGCGAAATTTGGTTTCAACAAGACAGCGCCACTTCCCACACATCGCATCAATCAATGGATTTATTCAGAAAACTCACTTCGATGAGCAGGTAATTTCACGTTTTGGGCCGGTCGATTGGCCATAAGATCACACCGTTAGAGTTTTTGTATGTAAAGTCTAAAATCTATGCGGACAATCCCGCTTCGATTCAGGCCTTGGAGCAAAACATGACGATCTCGACTTAATCTTACCTGACAGTTCCTAACCTCAAAATTGATATAGGTATAGAAATGATATACATAAGACGTCAATATATATTGGATATCGCTTTTGAATATGCCAATATGACTGCTTAGAACTTCGGTCAGCCTAGAGGCTAGTTTAATATTAAAGTTTAAGGGCACACCAATTACTGGGTCTTAGATTCAAAGTTCATGTTGGTCGATTATTTCGAATGGAGAAAATCTGGTGGACCTTATTGGAATAATTGTATATAGTTTTTATGAAATACTAATTTTTTAGGTAAAAATACCACGGTTGTTGTGCAGTAATATTGAACCCATTTGATTTCTTTTGAAGCTAATTGGAATTATTACAGAATGCCCGGGTGTGTAAGAGTTCTCTCTGTAGATATCGATATCTTCTGAAGTAAACATGAAATTATTTTCGAATTTTAATCGGTAACTACTTTCAGTAGAGTATGATGGCAACACTTTGAACAAAATGTTCCTTTTCTTTGAATGTGATATATGTAGGTAGATAGGTTGGAAGGAGTGCCGGCTCAACTAGCGCAATTCAGATACACTGTTGTAAGACCTTTGTATCTTGTATCCTTATATCTTTCAAAGACTTTATCCGTATTATTTTTTGTGTCAAGGTTTTATGCTTTATGTTCTATGTCAGGTTTGTGATAGGGTTGAGCATTTACAGAGAATGTGGAAACCAATTCCATATTCCCTACTAATTTGCAGGATCGTTTTAGTGCAGACCCATTTTCAGCGGATGTCCTCCCCATTATGGCAGCTTTAAGTCTATAAATGCTTCTCCTGGATCTATTTAATAGTTCTTTAGTTCTTATTATGTCTTATTTAAGTCAAGTCTGCTTTATTATTTTGGATGTGGTATTCGATTTCCATCTTTCCTGAGCAATTTGTTCATACTGTGTGTGAAGATCTCGCTTGATAGGACATGGTATTAGCACCGCTGTGGATTCGTCTTTTATGTAGCTCCTATCTTTGTTAACTCGTCTGCCTTTTCGTTTCCGAAAATTTTCCTGTGACCGGAAACCCCTACTATGGACAGGTGAAGTTTTCCTTCCAGTGAGCTTAAAGCCTTTTTGCATTTGTTGAATGATATACAAGTGAGAAATATCTCTTTGTGTTCTAAAATGAAGTAAAGTATTTTAAGATAATTTGAACAGGTGGCAGCACTCCAAAACAGTTACTTTACCTAATAAATATTTTTGATTCTATTTTTTTTAAATAGTGGCATTTTTATAACTTGATTGATGGTAATTAATTCGATTATAACAATTAATAATATTCAATTTTTATCTAAATGTCTGGATCTATATGTTGGAATAAAATATTTAAAATTTGTGGCAATCCAATGTATTAAAATTTCATTGACCCTCAATACTACATCAATATTGAAATAATTTTTTTGTAACATATATTTACTTAAAGAGATTTTTAAACAAGTTCCAAACTTCATAAGCGATAATTTCGAAAAACAAGTTTCATTAAGTTTCTTCAATTTGGAGCATTATCTTCTAATTTTTTTCTAATTTGTTCAGTTTAGTAAGGAACTTTCTAACTCCTTTGGAAGTATTATATTATATCGATATATACTCGTAGATATAGTTCAGCGAATAAAAAGACAGCGGCCACGCTAGCTAGGTCATGTTGTTCGAATGGACGTAAGTGCTCCAGCTCTGAAAGTGTTCGATGCAGTACCCGCTGGTGGAAGCCGAGGAAGAGGGAGACCTCCACTCCGATTGGCGCTGTTGGCTTGGCGTAACGGTGTCTACGCCAGTCAAGAAAGAAGAATGTGACTGAAAATCGTGGCGCAACACAATTTCGTTGCAGCCATTTTTCCACCAGACATAGATAGGATTCTTTTCAAAAACAAATTCTGCTTCTCTAAGATAGTCTTCCTTCTCACTTATTTAAAATAAAATTGGGTGTTATCGCAAAATACATATGCAAATGTACAGAAGAGGGTTAAAAAAAGAATTCATACTAGGTACACCACTAATCTATAAAGGGGGAATGACCTATTCTGAATATAATAAAAAAATTATGAAAGCCTTTGTTGTTTTCAAATACGATTTTATTTGAAATATGTTTTCTCTGGCTTTTGCTCATTTATTAGTAAATCAGTGATGTTGAAAAAGCTAAATGTGAGTATAAATATAAAAGCTAAATATATACTTCCTTTTATACAATACACTTACTGCCTACAACAGAAGACGAATTATTTCTATTAAAATTAGCTGAAGCGCAAATTCAAATAAAAGGGCGACGGAGATTGACTTGGTACAACGCTGAACTATGTGCTTGAGAGAAAGATGTCAAAAAGTTTGGCGTGAAATGTCATTACACAATAATATTACAAAATGAAAAACGCCAAAGTGGCAAAGCATGAAATTAAAATAAGAATAAGAGTAAGAATAAGCAGCATACAACTTGGCGCAACAACCCCCAAGGGACACGGAGAAGAGGGTAGGAAGGGCATTGTTGCGCACACTGTTTATTATTTCATTTTTCACTTTTCTATTTTTGCGATTGCAGCACAACAGTACACCGCACACCTCCCCAACTAGGGCAGGATTCATTGACAAAGTGTGAACGCTGTCGACCCGGAAGGCATTCGACACTGTCAACGGTAGCACCGTTAAGCGAGCCAACTTCTTGGAATGAAGCCAAGTGAGATGAAGAATGGCGCCAACACAGCAGACACCATGCAACAACTCAAGACGAATCGTCTAAATGGCAGACAAACTGCTGCGGAATAAGCTGGTGAAATGAAAGTCAAATGAAGAAGTAGCTTCAAGCCTTCTTGGCAGCTGAGCAGAAAAAAATAAAATTCGTTAAGTTGGCGAAAATACCTTGGCTTTTTGTGTTAAGCATTTCATTAGTTTCTTATTTATTTATTTTTTTGTCGAGTAGAATTTGAGAAAATTGTATTGTAATAATAATGGGTGTTAGAAGTGTCAATTTTTTTGTAGTGCTGACCCTTTATTAATTTGAGAGTTAACAGTGAGAAGTATGTGGTTAAGAGAGTGATGAAAGAACGGGCACAGTTAGGGGTCTAAGAGAAGTGTCAAAATTATTGTCGATTGTTTTCAACTCGCCTTTCCTTATTTAAAATGGTTGATTTGACATTGTTCTTCACAAAATTGTACTTAAAACAAGAACAATCAAGGTGGTAGTGCTGAACGACATGTCATTCAAATCTTCTCAATCAAATCGATCAAGTTTTTGCGTCTAACGGACTCTCTTATTCATGCTAGTTGCTTGTTCGTTTTACCACTCGTAAAGTATAGCTTATTGCTTCGTTCGAGAAATAGCATTTTCGTTAGAAGCGAGGAATAAATACTTACTTTAATTATTTTATAGTCGACCGAGGATTTTATTACTTCGAGAAGTTCAAGGTTTTCTTCTCGCTCATCAATTACAAGAAATCTATTTACTTCCTGATTTTAATTTTGTGTAAAAAGTAAGGATTTCGAGTAATAATTAAGCCAATGAAAGGTCTCTCATTGTTTCCTACTTGATTAATAACAGTACATTCTCTCTTACCTCTTACACAGATATACCTAATGAGAGCTGTAGCTTTGGATGTATCCAATTCTTACCCAAAAATTGGTTGATTGCGAGAAAAGTAACACTTCATTAATAAATTAACTCGATCACCCGAACCCCTTTACATATTATTTACCAAATTGTATTACCGACAAAAAAAAAGGGTTTTACACTTTAATATTCTGTCAACTATGTCGACTTCACCTTTGCGAGAAACCTAATAAACACCTCTTTTTTGCTAATTTCACGCAACAATAATTTTCCGTTGTAGTACATAGTAGTAGACGGTGTTATTGTTAGTGGGCGGACTAACCGACTTATGCCTGCGTCAGCCCACCATCCCACCTTATACTTCATTCGGCGGTGAGTTCAAACTTCTAATCTTCATTACAAATTCCACACCAAGAAATATATATGTATATACACAGCATCAACACTTTGTGGCGTAAAAGTAGAGTGGAAATCCCTTAAAAAACACATCGCATGGCAGCCTCGTGTCCGGCGCAAAGTAGAAGCGCAAATAAAAGAGATGAAAAATGCAAGACGTTGGCAAGAAAAAGTTTCCGCATTAATTTTATTGCTTTTGGCATAAACTGGCTATGGACACACAAAAAAAAAACAGAATTGTCAAAGGGCTTAAGCGGCGAAAATGTGGCGCATTGAGGCTGTTAAAGTTATCGCCGTCCGAGCCCCTAATTTTATTACCCAAACAGTGTCAATATGCTCAGTGAACGCATGCTTACTCCGTTATGGGTTGGGGTTTGGGTTAGTCGGATGGTGTTGGCTGGCAACAACGAAATTGCTGCGCTTTAGCACGTCATATTGTGATTTTCATACCTTTAATTTAATGCGATGAACAGTGAAAAAGGTTAAGCTTCATAAGTTGCTAGATTTCCTTTTTGTGGGATAGGATATATACAGTAATTTTTAATTTCATCAAATAATTTTCAAATTATTTAGGTAATTTTATAGCAGTAAGAAAAAATATGCTTGAAAGTATGAAGGAGAACGAAAGCTGTTCACTTTTGAACTTGCGGAATGAACTCTCGATACGTATATACTACAAGTGATATAATATAAGTCCTTAAGAATAACTTTATCTCATAAGTAAAACAATATTTTATGGTATTTTCTCTCAATTCGTATCAAAGAGATGATTCTTCTCCTTGACTGGTGTAGGCTACCCTTACACGGTTATAGGCGAGTCCGCAACAGCGTGCCACTCATTCCTCCTCTTGGCAGTTGGCGCCGATTGGTAATACCAAGTGAAACCAGGTCCTTCTCCACCTGGTCCTTCCAACGGAGTGGAGGTCTCCCTCTTCCTTGGCTTCCACCAGCGGTTACTGCACCGAACACTTTCAGCGCTGGAGTGTTTTCGTCCATTTGGACGAGCCGCTGTCTTTTTATTCACTGAACTATGTCATCGTATGTCATCGTATAACTCACACAGCTTATCATTCCATCGTGGCGGGATTCCCTGTTCCCAATGTTTAAGGGACCGTAAATCTTCCGCATAACCTTTCTCTCAAAAACTCTATGTGCCGTCTCATCGCATGTTGGCATCATCCACGATTCTGCTCCATAAAGCAGGACAGGAATGAGAATCAAAGAGATACACCTTCTTTTTTGCTCTACGATACACTCTAGTCTTATAACTTAATTCTTAGCTATAGTGACTTCAGAGCTTGGTGATAAAGTCTTGATATTTCCCGAGTTGGTATGAGATTCTTTAACATATTTGAATTTGTGATGAAAGAAAGAGCTTCGATGAGAACTTGTAGGATGGCTGAAACAGATTTTCGAGTTGACAAAGAAATTAAAGAAGTGCCTTTGGTAAGGCTTCAAGTTCTAGTCCTTACGAAAATGATTCTGACAGAGATCTAAGGCAGATCAACATCGCCAGGCGCTAATACATGGACCCTAAATACATATATAACTCGATCTAAGTCAAATATATAAAAACATAGCGAACCCGGAAGAAAAACTGATTCGATGAGAAATGTGATAGTAAGCAGCTTCTTAAACCGCTACGTCGTGATCGGAATCTCGAATGAGCGCATAAAGAAAGAGAAGCCGTTCGAAGAAGAGCTTGAGATCCCGATTGACTACGGAGCGTTGAAAGAGTTTTCTTTATAGTATGCTGATTTAATGGATATTATTGCTGTAAGTAGTTTTAATACTCTGAATCCAGTGAAATATTATAAGCAATTGTTTTGTTGATAAATTCGAAAGCATTATTATGATGTTCTCAGTTTTTGTAAATCAGAGACATTAATTCGAAACCTCATATACCACACCGCATATGTATGTATACTTCATTCTCAAAATAGAGTTAATACATTGTTCTAATTCCACTTCATTTTAACCAAATCTCTTTTAATTGCAACAATTCAACCACATTACACTACAGTCTACACCTGAATCTTTAGCACTCACTTACATTCGCTCACCATTGTACCCTGCATTAATTGGTATAAACACAATGGCCATAATTCAACTGACCATAGCTCCATAGTGCTCTTCACTCCAGCAATTCATCAAGATTCATACAAATGATGCTACAAATTGTATAACAATGAGCAGTTGACATTTTGAAGGAAAGATAATTTTCAGCCTATTAAGAAACACTGCACCGAGTTGCGCTTTGATCTCTGCACTTTATGCAAATGAAGGGTGGCCAGTGCCTGACATAACGTCACTGAGCTGGCGGAAGGTGTATTGCACAGAGGAGCAATAAATTCACAAGAGAATGGTTGCTGTGTGACTATCTGAAATGATAATAGCGTCTTTAGAGAGAATTGTTTGTATGAAGAGGAAAGTGAAATTTTGCTTTTGTTGTGCAATAAGAAAAATATATACTAATATATATATATAGGGTGTCCCAATTTGAGTTTAAATATTCCAACGATGGAATATAAACCAGATAAATAATTGAAAAATATAAGTGTTCCTTTAGCAGTCGGGTCTATGTGCCAAAAGTCAGATTGATTTATTAATATATTACAATACTTGTACTAATTTTTTGAAAACGAAACCTTTTTTAGTTAACCGTTAATTAATTTAAGGTTTCAATACCACAATAGCTGAATACTCCTTTCTTCTCTGTCTATTCCATAGATCATCATTTGATATCGATAGGAAGTGAAGATCGCTTTCGTTTCCTCTTTAACTCTGTGCTCTTTTTCACCGTCTCTCTCTCTTTCTCCATCTCTCTCTCTTTCTCCGTCTCTCTTTCTTTCTGTAATACTTCTTCCCAGACTATACCAACTACGTAATACCTATTACGGAACGCAGTTCAGCTTGACCTTTTATGCTCCGGAATATTCCTTTCCCTTTCTCCTACTGGCCCAATAATGACACTTTTGAGTAATAAGCTTCTAAGATGATCAAAACTACAATTTGTTTGTGCGAAATTTTGCGATAATGTGTGAAAACTAGAAATAACTGCCGACGATAATTCCTAACAATCTATCACTTTATGAAGGTTGTCACTGCTATCAAAAAATGTCGTTTAGTCACCATAGTGTACGCATACGTCTGTAGATCGATATCTTTTTAAAAAAAAGTGGTACACACAACATCAACTAACTTTGCTGTAGCAAATACACATTTTTGTCTATTTCTAGCTCAACCACATTGCAATCATAATCTCATTCTAATCTTTTAATCCACTCGAATGGATTTTCGCCTGACCAACATATATATCTATGTATGTACGAGTATATAAATATGTATGTACAAATATATAAGGACGGATGTAGATAAGTAACAAGTTTGAAAGGGTTTATGTGAACACCAAAAACTGAAGTCAATAATAAACTGCAAAAGCCAGCGACTAGCTAGTTGGAAGTCACGATTTTTTTAGACTATTGGAGTTCATTTGTGCCTGTGAATGCTTTGTGTTATTACTGCCAATAAAAAACTTGTCAATATACTCAATTCATAGCCATCCTTCATATTTATTAATACCAATAACTTTGCTTAATAAATTTCAAATGACATGAATTCAGCTTATTAAAATTTAATTTGCATTTTCATTAAATATAATATTTATACATTATTTTGGCTTGACTCATGGTGATATAGTTACATCAGACAAGTTGACACATAACAACATAAGATGACACTTAATAAAAATAGTTGAATTTTTATTCAATTTTGCTCGAATTTACACGCGAAAAGTGGGCATTAGAAGAGTGATATGTTACAAAATTGGTTCATATTGATTGAGTAGTTAGTGAGATATGAAATTTCACCTGAAAGGTAGTTATAACAATAGGCCAATTTTGAAAATGTCCCATATGTAAATAAGAATAATATATCAGTCGCATCACCAAATTTTGCGAACCTAGCATTCCTCTTCAGAGCGTCCTTCGAAAATATTACATGAGAGATGGTCATATGTGTTTCTAAATATCAAACGATAAAAATAAAATCAGTACTTTCAAAGAGTTTGATTGTGAGACATTTTATATTTGAAAGCATAAGCTCATTTTTCTTTTTTCCTTTGTTAAAAATTCGAATTTTCTACGTTTTTTTAATACAGAGCTAGAACATCTTTTGCATTTTGGAAAACCTTCGTTTTGTGGATTTTCGTGGTTATGTTCCGATTTCGCCTATAAACCCACCAAAGGACAAGCACTAGAACAAACAAAGAGACAGAGCGAGATCGTTTTGAATGTGATTAGATTCTACGCAGACCTGCCTTGATATTTCTCTCGATTGTTACACAAGTTATCAGACATTCTGTCGGTCCAACTGCGGACGAAAAATGTACTTCTCACGAAAACTAAGGACGGATTGACTGTAGGAACAGAAATCACAGACTATGGCAACATTTTTACGTAGATTAGCAGTTAAAAATCGCACTATGAAATGTATAATAATATATTATAACTTTGTTGTTATAAGCGAGTGTCAAAAGTACATTCAGCGCAGTTAAAAATTATCGTAAGATACTTGGAATAGCCGTAACTTCTCATTTTCCATTATAAGCTCCACAAAAATTACCATTGAACAATTTTGACTCCGATTTTATACCCCGTTATAGTTGAAGTCGCTTACTTTCGCGTAAACCTCACTGAACTGGAGAAAAATTGCCCATTATTGTAAGCGAGCATTTTTTTGTGACACATTTACAAATCAACGGAGTCATCGCATGCTTAAAGTAACTTATAGCTTTATAATTAAGTTAAAATTAAAGTGAAAGCTTTAAGCCACATCAAGTTGAATTTATACTCATTCTACTACAATTTTTTTTTACTTTCCTCAACACAAACTCCACAAATAGAAAATTAAAAAATCTGTATTACCCTAATGAATTTATAACAGAAACGACTGCACCTGAACAGTTATCAGTTAAAAAGCTAAGCTTTGGGAAAAAACTTTGCGTTTAATACCATAAAACAAAGTCGCGCCTATGTGTTTCAATATATACGTACGGCTGTATACAGCGATTGCGAGCGAGTTGACAAAAAATTCTATCGGGAATCCGCACCATGCTGCGGTCGGAGGTAAAAACTTTTTAACCATCACAGTTGGACATATGGGGATTTAAATCAATATGGACAACAGCGTCAAGAGGACATGGCTGGCTGGCTGGCTGGCAGTCTCGTGCAGTCTACTGACCGCGGCGCGCAAAAGCGGATTAGAGCCACACACACAGACAAATGACATTTCGTAATGCATTACCTTTGCCCACACACCAACACCACTGCAATGCAACTATTTTCATTCATTGCGGTGTGAGTTTTATTTGGACGCGCTTCACAAGGCACACAAATTTCAAATATTTCCTCAATGAAAATGTTACATTTTCCAACGTTTTTCAATGTGTCGAGTTCAACACACGAAAGTTGAAAAAAAAATTTAATAGAGAAAACGACAAAGTGAAGAGTTGACCAGATATTTTTTTCTCTTTTTTATTTTCTTCCTACTGCCTCGCGCCATATAAAAGTTCGGCATTTTGCTTGCTGGCCATTTAGCTTCGCTCCGGGCATTAAGCGCAGTTTAGTGGGCATTATGTCGAACTTGGTTTGTCAGCTGCGCCGGCGATGTCGGTGGGCTCAAAGGCTCACAAGCCCACAAAACCAACCACACATGTGTGCTTATGTATGTGTGTGTAACTGTAATGCGCCAATGTTTTTTTGTAAGCTTACAATTTTTTCTGTGTTTCCAGCCGGCTTCAGCCTGGCATCAACTAATAATTTGGGACATTTCAGTGTCGTTATGTTTGCTTGTCATATGGGATGTTGCGTGCCGACTGTCAGCTCATGTCACAGAAATCAAATTCAAATTGAAATGAAAATTTCATTACTTAGCAATACTAACTCCCATCGAAGCAACAAACACATACTTACAAAACAAACAAACAGGAGTATTTACACTCACACTCACTCATAAAGGCCAGCTGCTGTATTTCTCCTGGCAAAAAAAAATCGCATGGGAGAAAAAAGTAATGTTTGCTTTGTGCACGGAGATCACTGTCATAAAAACATCTCCGCTTAGACACACTGACAGCTCGTTTTGGCTACCACCACACTACAAATGCGTTGAGTAATGGAAGAGTATACCTAGTGTCAGAGTAGACCTTATGAATAAATATAATACTATCATGGAAAATACATTTATATATTAACACTTGATTTGGCATCCTTTGCCTGTGCAAATCCGCCAGCTTATAAATCAATTGCAACATGAAATATCCTTCAACCGTCGCTTATAAGCGTGAGTGTGTGGGTCTGTGTGTGCTGTAAAGGTATTGGCAAGCTTTTATCTAACCGAAATCTTTCGTAGGCTTATTTTGGTTATGCGATTTAGTGACAAAAGGAAAGAAAATGCCCAAATAAGCTTGTCATAAAGTATAGAAATTATCCGTTGAAAAGTGCTGGCTAAACTGATGCACGAGGGTTGCCAATTAGTTTACTAATTTAACATAAATAAATTTAAAATTTTCAGTAAAGCAATTAATTGAAGAAATTAACGCATAAATTGAGTCAGATGCAGTCAATTTACAGTTAACAGTTGACAGCTGACAGCAAACTACTTTAATATGCCCGACGAACTCTATTGTGTGAAAAATTAAGAGAAAATAATTAAAATAATTAAATTGAGGCAATTAGTTTACCAATTTAACAAAATTGATTTTAATACTTTCAGTCAAGTCATATTTTTTAGGCAATTATTATATAAATTGAGTTGTAGTAGTTGCTATTCAGACGCACTGAATTTACAATTTGAATTTTGGCAATTTTTTATCGCCTTTGGAAGACTTCGCTTTGAGAAAAATAAAGAAATGTATTAAATTAAAAAATTCTTTTAAAACATTCTAACTTAGTCAATTATCACGCAATTAGCTGAGACAATAAGCTAACAAATTGGGTAATATTAATTGATATTCAAATGCACTGAATTTACAGCTAAAAATTGGTAGCTAATAGCAAAGTATTTTAATATCACCTTTTGGAAGACTTCGTTGCGAACAAAATACGGAAAAATTTATTAATTTTGTTTCAAACATGTATATTGAATCATTTAATTAACTAATTAACTCAATTAAGATATTTGAAAAATATTTTACAGAAATAATACAATTTTCTCTTCCTTTTGAGACATATTAAGACTTTTGAGAAACATATTTTACAGAAATAATACAATTTTATCTTCCTTTTCTACAAATTTTTATGAGTCAATTATATGAAATTAAGATTAACGGGTAGTTCTACAAAGTATAGTAAATCTATGGTATTTTGCAATAACGTAGGAAAAACCAACTAAGGGTTGACTAAGTTTTGGAAAAAGTAGAAATATATAAGTTTTCTATTAATTAAGGTCATTTCTCTCACGGAAATACTTTTCATTTTCCAACTGAACAATTATCAGATATTATTAATTGAACTGACTGCACAGGGTTGCTTAGGGAATTTAATTTATTAGCAATTAAATACTAATTAGTTTGATATCTTACAGTACATATGAGGAGATATTCCCGAAGGGAGCAATATTAATTTGACAGAATTTTTCAGACAGCAATGAAGTTAGTTCATTATGTTGATAATTGAACGCTATGGAACAATGAAATCAATTTTGACTGAAAAAAAGTCATAAAAAATTATATAATTTTAAAAGTAATTCCTGATATATTTATCTTTGGACGAAAATGGACTTTTTAGTATGAATTTGAAACTAATATTTCCATTTATCATTTAATATATCTAATTCTCGGAGAATATTATTGACATGTCAAGTCTCAAGTCAAGTGAAGTCTTATTTTAACTAAATTACTTTCGTTAGTTTAGGTTTCAAACTTAAGTTTCAACAATATATGTGAGATAGGGTTACCTAATCTTCCACAGGTCCATATAAAAGTCCTTATCTGGAAACAAATTGAACTAGTATACAAGTATACAAGTTGATTAAAGGCATTGTGTAAAGCTTTTCGCTACTATTTTTAAAGCGGAGCATTAAAGCGATATCTTTTTCATTTAAAATATAATTCAAAGTGGTCATCCATTCAATAAATACACGCAAATGATCCAAAATAATCACCTCAAACCCAAATCTCTTTCAGCGAGTAACTAATCATCAAACTGCCTAAATATTCACTTTGGGATAAAGTAAATGTTTGACAACCCTCGTAAAGCCAACTTTAGTAAACATGTACCCTTGCGGCTTGGCCAGCTTTAAATTCTATTTCCGCCTATGCAAATATGTACGCAAGTATTAGTTAGCCTGAAGAGGGATTTCTTTCCTTTTGGCACCTTTTTAACACTTTCCGCAGATTAGCCGCCTAACCCTTGTTTGTGAAATTTTTTTCTTTCTATACAAAGTTTAATACTTTAAGAAATCTGCCAAATATAGACTTACCGAACACAGCACACACGCTCATTTATCCTTTAAAATTTATTCATTGCATTGTGTGTGGATATCTTTAAGCTCAACGTTTCCTGGAAATTTCTGTTTACAATAATAAGTTTGTGTATGCATTGGAGTTTGACCGCAAAGTGTTCTGTGTGGGCTTAGTTACCTTTCACCAGATGCTCTCAGCAGCTATAATAATGACGGCATGTATATGTATGTTTATTTGCAAACTTTTCGAAATCTATGGGTGCCTATATTGAGTCACTTAATACGGCTTTATTTCCGTAAAAGCGGAATGTAAACAGCGAAGCCTTTCTTTCGTGCTGTGATAGGTATTTTATCAGCATGATACACTCGACATTTAAGGGTATTCGAATATAAAAGCTTTGGAGAGTAGTGAATCGAACAAACAGCTGGTATAAATCAAACAGACTGGTCAAATAAAATGGCAATAAAGCAGTAATAAATTGTCTTCAATTGAAATAATTTAAGATATTAGCAAATAGAACGTATAAATCGTACAGTCTGGGTTCTAATGGGTTAATAATCATATTTTTATATATTGAAGACAACCATATATTTAATATCTTGAGACATTTATTGGCCATTTTCGTCCTATTCAATTTCTGAAGGAAGAGAGTAGTTAATAATAATCTTAAAGTCGTTAAATCTAGGAGAATGAAATGAAGTAACAAACTGGTATAAATTTTATAATGATTTGATGTAATAGAAGTTTAAATTATATATTATATTTAAAGCCTTGAACAGCAGAAAATGAGTCGAACAACTCGTATAAATCACAGAGACTGATATAAACAAAGAGATGTGGAATAATAAAACAGTATCAAGTTGAAAATATAACTGGTATAAGCCGGTATAATGAAATGGAAATAAAAAACTCGTGGTTCTAACACTTTAATGAGGTATTCACATTTTTTTACCCTAATCACAATAGCAATTACCCGCTTGAAGAACAACAAAGCGGCGGGGGTCGATGGATTACCGGTCGAGCTATTCAAATACGGCGGCGAAGAACTGATAAGGTGCATGCATCAGCTTCTTTGTAGAATATGGTCGGAAGAAAGCATGCCTGACGATTGGAATCTTAGTGTGCTCTGCCCAATCCATAAGAAGGGAGACCCCACAATCTGCGCCAACTACCGTGGTATAAGTCTCCTCAATATCGCATATAAGGTTTTGTCGAGCGTATTGTGTGAAAGACTAAAGCCCACTGTCAACGAACTGATTGGACCTTATCAGTGTGGCTTTAGACCTGGAAAATCGACAATGGACCAGATATTCACCATGCGCCAAATCTTGGAAAAGACCCGATAGAGAAGAATCGATACTCACCATCTTTTTATCGATTTTAAAGCTGCCTTCGATAGCATGAAAAGGAGCTGCCTTTATGCCGCGATGTCTGAATTTGGTATCCCTGCAAAACTAATACGGCTGTGTAAGCTGACGTTGAGCAACACCAAAAGCTCCGTCAGGATCGGGAAGGACCTCTCCGAGCCGTTCGATACCAAACGAGGCTTCAGACAGGGTGACTCACTATCGTGCGACTTCTTCAATCTATTGCTGGAAAAAATAATACGAGCTGCAGAGCTAAATGGAGAAGGTACAATCTTCTACAAGAGTGTACAGCTACTGGCGTACGCCGATGATATCGATATCATTGGAAACAACACCCGCGCCGTTAGTTCTGCTTTTTCCAGACTGGATAAAGAAGCGAAGCGTATGGGTCTGGTGGTGAATGAGGACAAGACGAAATATCTCCTGTCATCAAACAAACAGTCAGCGCACTCGCGTCTTGGCTCCCACGTCACTGTTGACAGTCATAACTTTGAAGTTGTAGATAATTTCGTTTATCTGGGAACCAGCATTAACAACACCAACAATGTCAGCCTTGAAATCCAACGCAGAATCACTCTTGCCAACAGGTGCTACTTTGGACTGAGTAGGCAATTGAAAAGTAAAGTCCTCTCTCGACGAACCAAAATCAAACTCTGTAAGTCGCTCATTATTCCCGTCCTGATGTATGGCACTGAAGCGTGGACGATGACAACATCCGATGAGACGACTCTTGGGGTTTTCGAGAGAAAGGTTTTGCGCAAGATTTATGGTCCTCTAAATATTGGCAACGGCGAATACCGCAGACGATGGAACGATGAGCTGTACGATTTATACGACGACATTGACATAGTTCAGAGAATAAAAAGACAGCGGCTACGCTCCAGCTCTAAAAGTATTCGATGCAGTATCCGCTGGAGGAAGCCGCGGAAGAGGACGACCTCAACTCCGGTGGAAAGACCAAGTGCAAAGTGACCTGGCTTCACTTGGTGTTTCCAGTTGGCGCCAAAAAGCAAAAAGGAGGAATGAGTGGCGCGCTCTGGTGGATTCGGCTATAATAGCTTAAAGCGGTTCCTACGCCAAATATATATATATGTATATATCACAACAAGTCGGAAACCAGGTCCTGTAAAGTGAGGAAAGTCCATTATCTAGCAATGGATATCTTATCTGCAGGTTCTGTGGCAGTAATTGGACAAAATATTCATATTCGAAATGTACATTGTAGGTAAAAGCCCTTTACATCGTCGAATTTGGACAGAAACCCGAACATGGATTGACCCATTTATCCTATAAGCTCCTGGAGCTTTAGCTCTCGTTTCTTTCAATCTCCATTGAGTTCTTCTACACATTTTGTTTTTCTGTTTATCTCTTATATATCCATTTTCTGATATTATGTTGTCAAAACTTTAATTACTTTCAAAGTACAGCCGGATAACCGAATAACCTACATTTGCCCTACCGACAATGCCTCTAAAACCCAGCGCATCCCTACTGCAATGATCTTAATGAGCAACGAAGTGCAGATATTAATTATTTTCGCTTTTACCCACAACAACTGTGACTCAGTTTATCAGCAAAACTTAGAACTTATCAAGAAACTCATAAAAATTATTCGTATATGCTTAAGGAGTACGTTAAGAAAGTTGGCGGCACACTTCAACTTGCAACCCGTCTGCCGTTGACTAACCGTACTTCCCGTTTCGCCACACACTCATCAGCTAACCGTTATGAGTTACACTCATATTTCAAAGTTGCTCGCTCGCTCGCATCTACAGTAACTCACTTTTGCTCACTTTTCGAGTTGCTTGCTTTTACTGCACAATTCTTTGGTATAACTTCGGACCATTTTCATTTCACTTTGCCAGCAATACCGCAACATTTAACAAAAACTCTTCAAAACAAAAAGCAGCAAAACTTTTGCCCACTTTTCACGCTGTTAGTTTTAATTTTAAACACCCACCAAAGCGCTCGGTAAAATGACGACGACGACGGCGAGCGGGTGGTCCAAGAGCTGGCCACAGAGCAGCGGGAACGACTTGGCATTCGCAGTCGCAAGCTGTTCATGAGACCACTTTCGAAAATGCATGTCAAATTTAATTAATTTCTTGATTTATACGCAAAACTTTTAACACTCTTTTTCACTTGGCCATCAGCTTGAGCAACGACCACCATCCACCACTCTCCACCGTCCATACTTTCTCGGTGTACAAAAGCAACGCCAATATACGCTGGCGGTTCGTGACGTACCAATACCACCGTTGCGCCTCAGTAATTGCTCGTTTGTATGGGCGAAAGTCCCAGGAGAGCTGAAACGAGCGCTCAGCCGCCAGCGGCAACAAAAACAACAGTTTGGTCAGCAAGTTAAGTGTTAAAGACCTGTCATAGGCGTGAGGCGCCCCCCACAGGTTCCCCTTTTTCGCCATGCAAAGAATTGCCTTGCTTTTAGTGCTTTCAGCACTTTTAGCCAGCAAAGAAATGGAAAAATTCACAATTGCTTAGATTGCATAAAAAGCTGTAGCAAAACTAAGCTCTTATCGGCCGTAAAAATCTGTGTGTGCCCCCGGTTTAGTCACGTTCAAAAACCATAAATAGCGGCTCACACAAAGCCGCCGTGCTCAAGACAGAGAGAGAGGGAGACAGTTCTAGTCGTGCTGTTGGATGTGGAGTCCGTCGCTTGGTGTGACACGTGCGCACTTTGCACTCGAGGCTGTCGAGGCTGTGCGAAGTTCATTTTGGCCAATTTTCATGTTTGACGTTGTTAAAATTTATAACCGAATTTCCACTTTCAATTTGCATGATTTTTTACTCGATTATACAATTGTGTTCGTCGGTGTTTTACTTTTATGAAATTTGTATTATTTCTTTTTTTTGTTTTGAGAAGGAGATTAAAACTTATACTTGAGAAACTGTCTTGATAAAGTTATATAGAATAAAGAAATAGTATGAGATAAGGAGCTACAATCTCATATTAAGAAAATCTTCGATCTCTCTTTAAAAACTCAAAAATAATTTCACAAAAGTTCTCTCGGAATTATTTTTAGATCTTCGAGAGAGAGAATATAAATATGTTTAATTGGTAATACCAACCAAAAGCTCTCTCTGTTCAGACCTCGTTTATAAGCTCTTCAATCATGCTCATTACTGTGATTATTCAAGGACCAGACAACCATATCTAACTGCAACAAACCTCAGCTTCAAGTCGTCCATTTTGCAACAACTGAAAATATTGTTTAAAGTTCTTGCCGTGCGTGTCTTACACAAGATCTACAGTTGTACCCAAAAAATCAACACCAAATGTAGCCATTCTTCATCCTTATTCTTTCTTCCAAAATTATTTGTTCAAAAACTAAAACTCTTCTCATATTTTGATAAGGAATATTTTCTACTGAAAATCAATATTCAATTATTCTTAAACCTAAAAGTCTTAATACGAATACTTATGACCCACACTGTATCGCACTCAATATATTATGTATATAGTAAACTTACATAACTCCTTTCTGCTGCATTTGCCTTCAACCGCTGCTGATAATTAATCTTCTAAAGTTTCTTAAGTGTTGCGGTGAATACTTCGTTTTTTTGCCCTTTCGCATTTGCGGGCTTTTGTTACTGTCACAATTAAATAAACTTTTGACTAATTGAAATATGTCAAATGGTATTTCTGCTGGAATCAATAAGTTTGCTACTAGTTTGCCTTAACTTTGTATATTTGTATGTCTATGATTTTGTAGATTACTAAGTGTTTAAAGTTAAAAACAATAGAAACCTTGGCAATGAAAAGAAATTGGGGTTGAATTTGTCACGAAACTTTGGTGCAAGAACTAAGTGTTAGAAAAAGGTAAAAAATATATACAATTTTTTCAATAAAGAAAAAAAATAATTCACTCATTAAAGAAAGTAGAAATTATGGACCTCTAAAAACAAATAAAAAAAAAAATTAATTTAATTAATATTACGAAAATTATATAATATAACATGTAACGTATTTTTATTTTATAAGTCAAATATTTATACCAATGTCCAACACATGCTATGGGGTCTCCATTGATGGAACATTAATATTTGTTTTGAAGATTGAAATATCGTAGTTTAGTGATTACATTTCCATACAACTCTTCAGTGACAAGAGGTATCTCATAACTTGCAGATGCCTATATTTGTCGACGTCTTATATAAAGGGTTTTTCAATAGGATACTACAAAAATAGAATAGCGATAGGGACAGCAAACGAAACTATATTTTCCCCAGCTCTTTTGATATTTCTCTTCAGTAAGGTGGTTTGCTATTTCATCATTACTACCGAAATTCGGAGTCAGTGGCCTCAACTCGTTTTCATTTCTGTCTCAATTCTGGCTGAATGGCTTCGTCAATAGGCAAATTATGCGTTCTTGGTCAGACTACAATTCACACCTACTCCATGAGTCACCATTGCATCACGAAAGAATTACTGTTTAGTGCGGTTTATAGGCCGGCGGCGTCATTGGGCCGTACTTCTTCAAGACCGACACGTTATGATCAAGACCGACACGGGAATGAATGGGAATCGCTACCATTCAATGATAACCGAATATTTTTGGCCCGAAACGGATGATATGAACTTAGGCAATATGTGGTTCCAACAGGACGGCGCCACAAGCCACATAGCGAATGTCACAATAGACTTATTGAAAACCAAGTTTGGTGAACGTTTTAACCCCCGAAATGGCCCAGTCAATTGGCCGCATCGCTTTAGCGATTTGACGCCGGTAGACTATGTTCTGTGGAGCTACGTCAAGTCTATGGTCTATGACAACAAGCCAGCGATGAACTTCGAACGAATATCGAATGTGAAATTCCAGCAGTATCGACCGATTTATCCTTGGAAACCGTCGAAAATAGGGTTCAGCTTATGGGCTTCTGCAAGCGTGCCCGTGGTGAACATGCACAAGAAATCGATTTCCATACATAATGACATCGAATGTGCTTTCACAGGAATAAAGAAAATAACTTTTGTAGCGCTCTCATGGAAAAACCCTATACATACTAACCGATAGATAGGGTATAAAGTCAATTAGAAATGGAACGCTTATGTGTATTAAGGAAAGTGTTAAAGCGAATGTATCAATTCTAACCAAAAATATTTTCCCTAATTTTTCTTAGGATTTGCATAAGAATTATCGATATTTTCAGTATAAAATCTGTTATAGGCGCAGACATTCCCATTTCCATTGACTGGTGATAGTCGGATTTTCGCCGAATGGCCACGCCGAATGGCCACGCCCACTATTCAAAACTTTTGAACAGTGCGTTCTGTTATTTTGATATTAATGTATAATAATTGATATGTATAATTATTATCTGTCTTTAGATAGAGTACAAAAAAGTCTAACCCTGAGCTCAAGCAAATACTGCGTCAGGTTATTGAGGATAAATTTATATATTATGTAGTTACTCAGAAACAAATGTCATTCTATCATATCGTTCAATCGTCACTGAATCTTCGAAACAACTTCTTATTTATATAGAACTGGATTCTGTGAAATTTCATTTCTCACTTTTTGTAGGTACAACTGGTACGAGAGTTGATTGCTATATCTGAGGTGAAGGAAATATGTCATCCATTCTACTCTGTGCAGATAGCCTTGAATATACATGAAATGAATAAACATCGAATCACCACAGCAGCAGTTGTGGAAGTGACAGTCCCAATAAAAGTAAGTGTGCTTTTTGGCGCCGTTGCATCGCATGCATATGTATTCCTTCACATTTATGGTGCTTCGAAGTGCTCGAATATTTATATGCGTGAATAAAACCGGTGTCGTTTAAAAGAAGGCACTAAAAGGTTCTCCAAATATTCGATATATAAATAAATTCTCCATTCTTTAAAATAAGTTATAAAGTAATACAGTTTCCCTCGTTATAAATTATTGGACTTTATGACTAACACAAGGCCTGAAGAGAGTGAAAGTACGCTGGTATTTCATTCATTCATTATTTATTATAGACTCAGTTTTTGGAAGAATATTCTTAGATATGTATAGATCTGGATTTTTAACGGAAAATATAGAAAATATCGTTTACACTATTTTAAGTTCAGAGGATTTCGTAAAATAATTTTGACTACTGAGGTGGTCTTTAAACTTCTGGGTTTGCTTCAATGAAAATACACATTTTTATAGAAATTTTCGGATAATTTCGAAATCAAGTTCGATTTTTTTTAATCTTAAGTTGTTACATATGTACTAAGTTATTTATTATATAACCGAGATTACACTAAATCCGAATATTATATCAATTACATATGTATACATTACAACATTCCTTGTGCGTCCTAATTTCACCAGTGTTTCACATTGGTCTAACTCACAACCGACCGGCACGTTTGCTAATAATCATATTTGTGTTAATCAGAATTAGTGAAATCATACGCATAACTTTGTTGATTAGAAGCCAAGGCGGCGCAACGAAGGAAGGGAGGCAAGGGAGGCGGCGGTGGCAAGATTGCAATCAACACGTACGCCGTAAAGATTCAACTCGACAAAATGCACAAGCAATAAACCCGAAGAAATCATTTACGCTTGTAACGCCAACGCCAACGCAAACGCAAACACAACACATTCGCAAAGTTAATGTGTGGAAAATATCCGTAAAAATGCGCACAACAACGAGTATAGCCTACATAAAATGTTATGTAAGTTGGGAGTTCTGTGGGTGTGTGTATATGCGTTTGGGTGTGACGGTTGGTTGTAAGTAATTGAACACGCACAATTCATATAAATCGAATTGGTAACACTTAAATCTGATTTTTGTTGTTGATTGTTTCACGTTATATGCACTAGCAAATGGATTTAGCGAGAGTATTTTGTTTATTCGCTTGCTTACATTGAAAATTAGTACATATAGTATAGCTATGCATGTAAGCCATGGAGTTATTTGCCAACATTTTTTTTCAGGAAATTTATCAAGTGCAAAATGGTACTTTTTTATTAAAATTAAAAGTTCATTTTCCTCATTTATAACTGTTTTCAATCGCCAGAAAATGGAGAGTGACGAATCGAACAATCAACTCGTTTAACTAATATAAATAAATAGTTCAATATATAAGAAATAAAACTGCGAGCCTTCATGTGGTAATACATTTTACTCGTTCATGACATCCCAATATAATCCATTAACTCCTTTTTAGACAAACACTCTTGAAACTTTTTTCGGAGGGAAACTTTTTTTTCTATTTTTATCATTCATAATTCCTATAAAATCTCTAATTTTGAGCACAACGGAATAATTTTGTTGTTGCTTTCATATGTACAATAATTTGTCTTACGAGAGTGTAGCTCATAGATTGAGGTGGCGATTGAAAGGCGGCCACCCAACTGGGTATAAAATTTATTAAATAATCAGAGAGGAAGAGGAGTTATCGTACTCTTGCTTAAAAAGCATCATTCGTCACTTTCTTAAGCGAAAACAGGCCATTATTCAGACCCAATTGCAATACATCGATTATATAGATTTCCCTCGGTCCGAATGAGGGTATTTTGAATATCTTTAACCTTTTTTAAATTTAAAAAAATTTCTTAATGATTGAAAAATCCGAAAAATTATTTTTAAATATTTTTTTTTTTTAATATTCAATTGAAAAGGTAGAAAGTATTCTGTAATATTCCCAAATATAAATATATATCTTGTAAACACAAAAGAGAGTTTGTTCTGAAATATTTCATATATGCTATACTATCATATATTGAAGGAGTTTATAGGACCATAAATACTTAAAATACCCTTCAATATTAAAAAAAAATATTATACTAGAAAGTTATAACAAGTTGAAAAACTTCTTAATATTAAATTAAGAAGTTAACATATCCTCTGGATTTCATAAAACCATCTCAGGTTTTAGGTATTGTAAGGTCTTTAAAACACATCAGGGCCTCTTTTGAGCAAGCGTTGTTTCATTGTTGTCTGTTCCAAATTAAATAGCAAGAGGCCTGGTGAGCTTTTCGTACACAGCAAAGTTCTCATTCCAATGTTGTATGGATTCTAACTGACCACTGCTCGATCAGGGGTTAAGAATAAACATTGTATCAGACGGCAGGTGTGGAAGTTGCTTGGAAGAAGACGAGTTAGAGTCATTTCAACAATTTCTCCTTTAATGTCCCGCCTCTGAAAGATGAAGGCTAAAATATCTTGAATCTCATATCTCTAGATCTTCATCCGCGTGAACTAGCGGAAATAGAAAAAATACGCCTAATCACCTTTTCACAGTCACAGTCAAATTAATTGATCAATTATAGTTTTAATTGAGAAACCAGCTTTTGCCGTTCGCACTGCCGGCTACTCTATAATCGATCAGCTGTTAAACATTTTTGTTTTTGCTTTTCAGAAGAAATTGGTAAGTTTCATAAGCTGATTGCTATTTTATTATTTATTACCAACAGCGACATCTACCGTCGTGTTGTGTGAACAACAACTCGCAGACAAAGAATGTATATGTAATTTTCTTTGACGCAGAGTTGCAATGCATTTTCCACTCGATTATAATTCGATTAAAAATTAATGTAGATGTTTATTTTGTATTGTAAATCGATCTTAATAAACGCTTTAATTGAGCAAAGACCCGGCGGATTAATCCATGTATAATCCGCACATTTTGGGGATCAGCCATGAAACCTAATCTATCCTAATATACGTATAAACGTGATGAGGTCAAAAGGTTATGTTTTCAAAGGAAGGATAATATCGGGTGTTTTTTAGATGTTTCGTTCTCAATAAGACAATACTTTTTTGATCTTTTTGTCAGCTCTTACTTGATTAAATTTATAGCTTATACATAGTCCCAATTGCTGGAAAACTAGTTCGAAAATTGAGCCACTTGGCTGGAATTTATTCGAGTCAAGTCGCGGGTGTCGCTTGCTCGAAATCATTTTTAAGGTATAATCGCAAATATCTACAAATATAATGAAGTTAAAGTTTGACCATAACATTTCTTATCATTATTTCCCTTTGAAAATCACATGCCTAAAAACAATACCGTTTATAAGTCCCATATATGCCAGCATTATTTTCAAATTGATTATACAGTTTTTGAGGGTTAAAATTTCATTTTATCTATTTTTACAAAGTTGGACATGATAATCAGCCATGTTATGTTCAATTTATTGAAATTTTCATTTCAAAGTCTAGTCAGATCACAGAAAATCTATAATCCGAATCCTTTGTTGAAGCTTTTCCTTATAATTATCAACAGACAACAAGAAAAAAAAAATATTACTTATAATGGTTTGCATCAAAATCAGAAATTATTAATTAATTATTAAGTAGTTAACACAATTCTTAAAGCCTTTCCATATTCTTCAATATTCAATAAAAATAATTCTCGAAAAAAACATCACCGTTGGTGTTGAAAGTATTTTTATTTACACAAGGTTCAATAATACCAAACGATTTCATGTAAAAGTGAATTGCATATGTGTGTGTGTGTGTGAGTGAACGCTGGTCCAAATGACATGCTGCAAACGCTAATGTTCCCGCACATATATGTTGTAGTAAACCCGTGTGTGTTTAACTGTACATTCATATATGTATGTATGTATGCATAAATGACAAGTGCTCACACGCAGCAAACTTGCCGCCGAGCAACGAAAATGTTAAGAAATTGAGTCACGTAGCAACAATCACGGACAACTGATGCCATTGTTGCTCGTTCCAGCAATGTCTGCGACCGGAAACTCGCACCGCTCACACTGGCCTCACTTATATGGTGCTCTGTGTGTGTGTGTGTGTGGGTCCAACAGTGAGCATGTGTGTGGTTGTGTTAAAACGACGGCGGCGGCTTCCTTTTTCCAAAGTGCAATTGTTTCTCGATCCACACAAACGCCACTGCAGGCAATTGTTGCCTACTTTCGGGCGCTGCGTGGTAGAGCGTGTGCAAGAGAGAGAGAGAGAGAGAGAGCGGCCGAAGCAAATGGATTGTTTTATGCTTGAATTGACAACGTCATTTAATAGAATTTTAAATTATTAACTTGTCATTCAGAATTGAAGGTTCAGTAAGCCTCTTAAGCAATGAGGGCCAACCAGATGATTTCGCTGCTGCATTGCATAACAAACAACATGATGTTAAATGTAGATATGTCTATATCATATTATAGGGTATATACATATATAGATATTAATGTGTAGCTATCGCATGCCTGCCGCTTCTTTTAAGGCATTGTAAAGGAAGCTTATCATTATTACAGTTAAAATATTGACCATTTGGCACAGAGTAAGAGAGGCTTATGCGAATTATGTTACTTATTCGAATAGTCTAATTTACATACATATATAAGATTGTGTCTATTTATAATTCAAGTATTTTCGGAAGCCCCTTAAATTCCTTTTCGAAGAACAGTGTTGTGTAATTCACTCGATTTCGAGTAATTTCGAATTAAAGTTCGAAAAATGTATTTTATGCTCAAAAAAAAGATTTATATTTTAGATGATAGTTTTTACCTCTAGAACTACTTCCCAAAATTCAAATTTGATGCACAAAATACCCAAGAAATCCCTATTAATATAGTTCGAAAAATATGATCATGAAATTTTGAAATCAGGTTTTTTTCAAAAGGTAATGATAAAAAAGTTTTCGAAACCAAATCATAAAGTGTTGAGGAACTTTCTCTTCCAAAACGACCTATCTAAGTTACTTCGTATTCGAACATCTTTCGGTTTAATATACATTTGAGCTTCCCTAACTCGAATCCACATAAACACTTCGAGTCAGAGAGACTTCCGAGTAACGGAAGGTAATTTGTATGAAATTTGACTTCTATGGCCAATTCCAGAGTTCTAGTTATGGAGAACTTCGAGTTATAGAAGCTCGAGTTATGGAAGCTCAACTATATTTCAATTCGATTGAATTAAATTTTAACAAGGAAGTATGTGGTGTAATTCTAAGACATTTTTACATCAAAATAGTTCTTCATTTCGATTTCGAAATAATTTTTTCGAAATTTCGAACATATCCGTTAATCTCTCCACAACGAATTATAACAATTTCCGTTTACCGAGTATCGAGCAGAATTTTTTGTACCAAAGCCGCACTTCATTTCAATTTCGAAAGTTTTTTTTTTAATTTTCAAAAATATCTGTTAAACTCTCTACGGCCAAATTTACTGATTTACGTTCACATTGTGGACTGTTTTTGAAGAAGATAAATAAAATATTATACTAAAACTTCGATTTCGAAAATTTATTTTCGAATTTTCGAACATATCTTTTAAATTCTCTACGGCCAAATATACTGATTTTCGTTCACTCTGTGGATTATATTTTGGTTATCACGGAATATAAATAAAATATTAATAAGAAAGATCGGTTTCGAAATAATTTTTCGAATTTTCGAATATATCTGTTAAACCTCTATACTCTATACTGATTTTCGTTCACTCTGTGGATTTTATTTTTGATAACATGGATGATTGATAAAATATTATAGTGAAACTTCAATTTCGAAAATGTATTTTCGAATTTTCGAACATATCTTTTAAACTCTCTACGGCCAAATATAATGATTTCCGATTACTCGTTGGACTATATTTTGGATATCACGGAGGATTAATAAAAGATTTCAGTGAAACTCGGTAGGACGCCATTTTTGACATAACTTCTTGCAAAAAGTAAACATATTTTAATGAAATACTGAAGACATCATAAAGTGTTTCATACTATTGTGTTTAAATTCTAACGATTCTTCAGAATATTTAACCTTCCTCGCGGAACCGCACTTGAAACTTTCGGACTTGTTTATTTAAGTAACTAAACAAATATATATTCTCCGAAATTTGTTTTCAAGCAAATTTGTTATTGCTTCCCCTAAAAATTTGTTTCCAAACTACGACTGTTCATTGTGCGTAAGTACCAAAGAAGAAAACAATCAAAAAAAATCAACTTTATTGAACCGCCGAACACCATTCACGAATAATAAATACGCGACGAGGAAATTAAGGAGTCCAGCCCAAAGGCAGGTAATAACAATCGAGCCATCGAGATACAAGCAAATAATTGAGCAGCGTGAAAGTGAAATAATTTCATGCTGATTTGTCCTCACTGACCATGCGACCAGCGCACACACCCAGCACCCCACTCGCTTAGCACCTTTCCAGATTGTTATAAATTTGTAGAAAAGTTTTGCGCAAACGCTTGCACTGCATACTAATTTATGAAGACCACAACGCCAGCCAGCTCACAGCTATGGCTGTGCGTGTAGTAACGGTACATATTTTCACATCAAGTTTGGTTTAGTCGGACTATCTATCCACTCGAACAGGCGACATGGTGACCACAGCTGTTACCAACCAGCGTCTCGACCGCTTGCTCCACCTGCCGTCCATAAAGTTTACTTTGCCGAGCATTAGACAAACTTTTCGCACTCACCAACGCCTATACTGAGTATTTACTTGCCGACTTTCTTGCCACTCAGACATTTTCCACATTTTGTTATTGCTATTGTTGTATTTTATTTCATTTTATCTTATTTTTATTGCTGGTTGTTCTTTTTTTGGTGTTGTTGTTGCTGGAGCAGCAGCAGCATCTTCGTTAAGCATTTAAGCCATTTCGCGCTAACGAACAATGTTATCGAATGTTTTAACAAAGAATTTGCTCAACTGCATGAATTGTGTGCAAAGTTGTTATCAACTTTTCCGTGCCACAAGTATTTACTATTCGAAACACGTCACGAATTATTGCCGTTTTTAGAATTTACTTCGACAAAAGTGAAAATTTGCCAGTTTTATGAAGCCAAAAAATGACGAACGAGCAATGCGTGAGGGAAGAAGCTTGAATTTGAGATGGCCATCTCCATCGGACGGCTCCCAAGGCGCAATTTAATGATTTTGATGGGCTATATTTACTTGGTGGTGGTGTTCATTTTGAAGTGAAGATGTTTAACAATTGATGTATATATATTTATGTACGACTTGCTATCATCATTGATTTGTAACTTTATTTTAAAGATTTTAATCAATAAATTGGACATTACAAATAAAACAGCGTGATTTATATTGACCGAAATTAAGGAAGAGCCAAAAGAACGCTCAAATCGGTTAAAGTGTTCTGACAATTATCTAATATCACCAAAAAAATCTCAGCTGCTAAATATACTAAATAGACTTGAATCCATACGTAATAATATGAATAATAAATGCTTTAAAATACCTCTTCTTCTTCTTGACTGCCGAGTCCACAACAGCGCGCCACGTATCCCTCCTTCTGGCAGTTTGGCGCCAATTGGTTATACCAAGCGAAGCCAGGTCCCTCTCCACCTGGTCCTTCCATCGGAGTGGAGGTCTCCCTCTTCCTCGGCTTCCACCAGCGGGTACTGCATCGAACACTTTCAGAGCTGGAGCACTTTCATCCATTCTGCTTTAAAATACCTGCTTAGTTCGAAATAGAGCTTCAGAAAGAGAAGGATTACAATTGAAAATCCTTCAAAGCAGTGCGTCTACTATAAGATGGCATAACACTTAGCACTGAGTCGTGAATCAAGACGGCAGTGAAAGAAATATATATGATAATTTATCCCTTTTCAAAAAAGAACTCATTCGCCGCACTTTTTTAAACAATATAGACCACTTATTGTTATTGGTGTGGCTGGTGAGTCGCCCAGAGATCGTAGAGGTATCAAAACGTTAGAGCATTTAGTATCTTTGATCTATTAAATTTTACCAATATACATCATTAGAAATTCTTGTTTTGAGTAACCTCTCATCCATTACCACGACTGTCGAATCTACGAACACGAAACTGACCCAGATTTATAACCAAACACTCTGCACCAATTCTTAAAACAATAGATTTGAAAAAAGCACCGTTCGGCTTTTCTGCAGTTTCAGTGTAAGACTTTCCCGCTGGCGAGAGCTGACCAAATTCACTCCTTTTTTGGTTCCGAAAGTTAAACTTCTTTAACAAGACAGTATGAAGTAATAAGTGTTGAAGAAGCACCTTAGGTTTTGGGGCACTACTTCTAAAGGCGTACCAGAAAATCACTTTGGTAGATGGACAGATTCTAGTGGTTCAGGTGGAATTCTAGGGTTGTATTTTGTGATTCGCAGCATCTAATACATGCTTGGCATTTCAATATGAAAACACTTACGCTTGAACAACGTTTACAAATTGATAAACTCTATTGCAAAAATTTACGTTCTGTAAAGAATGTGTTTTGCGCGCTTCGCTCAACTTATGGTCTATATGATTGGTCTACCCATCTTGAGAACCAGCCATCATTATTGGATAATAAGCGACCGAATAGACTACGTCCAGCATGCAGTGAATAAAATATAGCAGCTGTAGCTGAGGGTGTACACGAAGACCGTGGAGAGTCGATTTGTCGCCGTTCGCAGCTAATACGGCTGATAACCTACTATTGAATGATTTGAAATTGAATATCGTGATCTCGGCGACATTTGGCTTCAACAAGACGGCGCCACTTCCCACAGATTACATCAATGGATTTATTGAGAGAACACTTCGGTGAGCAGTCTATGCGGACGATGCCGCATCAGGCCTTGACGAGTGCCAGCGTCAGCGACAATTGGACTCATAGGAGGGATCATCTGAGACGTAGCCGCAAATGATAATAAATTTTAATTTTCTGGGTTTTTCTTTCAAAAAGTAAAGAACCTCTCACTGGATCACCCTTTACTTTAGAACATTAACACTGCATATGCATAGAACGGACAGAATTCTGGGATTCCAGTGTAGGTTCTGGAGGTATTTAAGTGGTGCGAGGTACAACCTTCCAATTTAGAGTCGTGAATTCAATTAAACTGTAAGTAGTCTATAAACGGTTATGGAATAGGCGATCAGCACAGCCTCCCGGAACAAATGGATTGATTGATTTTAGTTCTTGGTTTATTTCACATAATATATTATATAATATGACATTCTCTGATTCCCATATAATTTAATAAAATAATTGTCACAACACTTATCGGTCCGGGTTCCATTCACGTTGTTCAGTTTAGCTACGATTGAGTATATAGCGACTGGCAATCAGTAAGAAAAGTATAAAGAGAAAGCATACATTTTTGTCAAAACATCTCTTAAAATAAGTTAAAAAATTAAACAAAATTTCATTTTCAATGCTCAACATATCAAGAATATGGAACCAAGGGATTTAACATTTCATTTATTTCTTTATATTATAAATATATTACTTAATACATTATAATAATTTTCTTTTATTACCAAACCTTAATCCAAAAATACCTTAATACCACTTCAATCTCTGTGTTAATTCCGAAATTGTCTTGCGCTGATTTATTGCGTTTCGTACAATAACACCACCTATTCAAAACGATTTATTTTCGCCTCAACTTTGTTGCTGTCGCCCGAATTAAACATAATTTAATTAAATTCTACTGTTTGATATCTGTCACCGCGCGACCATACATATTGCAGCGTCACCGCGACCATAAAACGTTTTTCTGTTACAGCAGCGGCAACAGTTCCTGAGCGCAGAGTCCAATGCCGCAGTGATATATACTCCACCGCGTATATAAAGAAAATGAGAGCAGGCGAGCGCGATCGCGATCGCGAACGCGCGATGTCACCTAGCGGCAATAAAAATATATAGTATGAACATACAATGTTGTTATTATGATCATGAAAGATTGCAAGACATTTTCGACAGCGCCGAGCGAACGCATAGCTGCCGGTAAGCAACCGGAAAAATTTAACGAATCTATGGAACGATTGGGCGGTAGCGACAATCCGCGGCAGTACGCGGAATCGGAGGCGAAGTTGATGTTCTGCAAAACAACTCAAAAACAATCTTATAAAAAAAGACTAAGCATAGTAGATACAGAAACGATTTCAAATAGTATTTATAAAGAAATTGCGTCGACAATCATGAGCGCTGGGGGCGCGCCACTTGCGTTTGATTAGCCCACTCTATATTATACAGATACTACCGATACTATGTATACAGCTTTGCGGCGCGGCGTGGAGGCGTGGAGCGCTATCAAAAAGTCGCAGTATATTATAGTGAATTCGCGCTGACGCTTGTCTTCTTACCTTCAGCACACAAGTTATTTGTGCTTTCATCTAGTATTTGTGAGAGAAAACGAAAGCGTCCACTCTATTTATTAATTTATGTTCTTTAATTTGGTGGATACACAAATGAAATGAGGCGATTTAAGGTGTACTGACCGCGCCGCTTGATTAGTACCACGCTTCTGCGCGGGCCGGGTGGTTTTCCATCTCTAAGGTCTTTAATTGCTCCTGTTCTAATCTCTGTCAATCGTCAGCAGTGCAACGCACCGTGGCGCGTTATCCAATAGTGCTGCCTTTGCTGCGCGCCCCATGTCGATCAAAAAGTTCGGTGGCGCTCGTATGTGTCACGCACCCGCGACGTGTGTCACTCAACGATCCTGATCGCGTCGCAGTCGCAATCACATACGCTGTGCGAGTTGTCTTCGCCAACGTCTCTGACACAAACATACACATATATATATATAGATCTCCAAAGAGCCGCAACTCTCGGCGCTATGCCGCTGTTCTTATGTGACCACTCGCGTTCGGGAAGTGTTGGCGCGCAAGCAAAATCACACCCAATCAATTTAATTCATTCCGAAATCGCAGCGCGTCTAGTGCAAACATAACGTTGGTGTTGCGTTCTCAAGTAGCTGGTACTTGGGGAAAAGTGTAAAATTTTTACAAAAATAATAATAACAAAAAATTGGAAAAATTTAAAAAAATTCAAAAAATATAAATAGTTGTATAAATGGAAAAGTGTTTCGCCATAAAAATCCAAAAATAACCGCATCGAAGTGATTTGATGTTGTAGTTTTGTTGCTATTTATAAAGTGTTTGTTGTGATCGGTGTATGTATGTATGTGCACCGACATCTGGCGTGTATATATTGTCATTGTGTTTACTCATGTTGTGTTTTCGTGTACTCTTTGTAGTCAATAATGTACAGCCAATGTGAAGCATAAGTGCTTGTACCGACGATGTGACCTCGCACTTCAACAGTCAAGTGGTAAATAGACAAAAACTAATAATATTCTTTTGTTGTTGTTGTTTATTTGCTATAACGCTTTGTTTGTGTGTTTTGCGTGTGGACGCTGTATAGAAATTTCACTTTCTCAGTGTTTTCTTGTGGTGTTTTTCTAGTTTTAATCTCTTTATGCTAATCCCATTGCTAATTATTTAAGTGAGTCAGTGCGTGAAATCCATGTGATTTATATGAAGTGATTTATTTCCGTTGCAGGTATGAAAAAAAATTTTGAAAAATCTTGAAAACCAACTAGTCGAAAAATATTAAAAAATATAGAGTACAGGTATTTTTACTTTAGCATCAATGAATAAGTGATTCATACATTTTTTAACCTACATAGTTGCAAACGAATACTGGGTCTTGTTAAAATTTTTGTTCATATTGTTATATTTTTTTTTTTTTATTTTTGCTTCCACAGCTTCTTTGTTAATAAATGCATAATTTCGAAATACCACATTAAGCCACTAAGGTAGTGATAGTGATGAAACACATTGAGTACTAGATTATACTCTCCTCGTCTTATCTTGCTTTTGTTTTGTTTACGAATGAGTAATTGAAAATAATGTCAAGTTGGTCGCTCAATATTTCAACTCATATTACACTCTTAGCATGAATACTCACATTAGTTCTGTTTTAGATTTTTCGGCGCCTTTTTGTACACTTGATACAGTACTTAGGGTCATTGAACAGAAGGTGGACAATAGATTTGCTTTGTTTTGATTTTTTTTTAATTATTCGAGTTTTGTTTTATCAATATAGTGTGTTTGACAATTCTTCTTATAGAGACAAAAATTAAAATATCATATCATCGTAGTTTTTCCGAATATGTGTCTGGTGTGGTATAAGGAAGATAAAGAGAGATCTCTCCGTCAACATTCGGTATTTAGCTTTAGAAATAGTTATAGATTAGGTATGAAGGAAAGACCTACAGAGAGATCATACTTTGACTGTTATAAATCAACACAGAGATGCGGAAAAACCAAAAAAGCTATTAGAAGAATCCAAATTTTCAGGTATCGACAAATTTCTCGGAGCTCAACTCAAATCTGCTAAAGCGATAAATGTTGATTACAGTCAATTCCCATTTATAGCTTAAAATAAGTAAACCGACTTTATACTCGAAAAAAAAATGATACCAAATATTTTTATACTCTCGCAACAAATGTTGCTAAAGAGAGTATTATAGTTTTGTTCACATAACGGTTGTTTGCAACACCCAAAACTAAACGAGTTAGATATAGGGTTATATATACCAAAGTGATCAGGTGAAGAGTGGAGTTCAAATCCGAATGTCTGTCTGTCCGTCCGTCCATCCGTCCGTCCATCCGTCCGTCCGTCTGTGCAAGCTGTAACTTGACTTCCTAATACAGTCCAAAAATGAAAGAAATCGGATCATAACCACGCCCACCTCCCATACAAAGGTTAGGTTGAAAATTACTAAAAGTGGGTTAACTCTCTAAGGAAAAACCTTAGAAACACTAAATTTCACATAAGAAATGGCAGATAGAAGCTGCACTCAGATTTTTTTACAAAATGGAAAATGGGCGTGGCGTCGCCCACATATGGGTCAAAAACCATATCTCAGGAACTACTCGAAGTTTCAATGAAACTTGGTTTGTAATAGTTTCCTTACATCCTAATGATATGTTGTGAAAATGGGTCAAATCGCTTCACAACCACGCCTACTTCCTATATACCAGAACATTGAAGACGATCTGAATCGTTTACATTACAATATATAAAGTAAGTACTAGTGAAGATATCGGTGCAGAACTTTGCACAAATACTATGTTAATAGTGTGGCAACCCCATTCTAAAAATCGCCGAA